>JAXCLP010000269.1:0-15099 GCA_035584035.1 Lepidocolaptes lacrymiger | reverse complement strand
GATATCTCTGACTAGGTGAGGTTGCTCAAAGCCCCGTTCAACCTGAGCTTGCACACGTCCAATGACGGCGCATTTTCGTATTCTGGGGCCAATATGTTCCAGTGTCTCACTGTCCTCGTCTTAATAATGTTGCTCTTATAGTCAACCAGATTTTACTTTCCCTCCAGTGTGTTGATCTCAACACATGGCTTGGTGTCATCAGCAGACCTGCTGATGGTACACTCAATCCCACTGTCCAGGTCCCTGGTTAAGGTGTTATATCATGCTGGTCTGAAAACACACACCTGAGGGTCACTATTTGTCACTGGCCTCTGCCTGAAATTCAAGCTGCAGTTCTTTCAGTGTGATCATCTAGCCAATGTACCATAACATTTTTTCCAAGAGGATCTGCTCCATAATCTTGCCATGCACAGAAGTGAAACTGCTCTGTCTGTGGCTCCTTGGGTCTTCCTTTTGCCCCTTTTTAGAAATGGGGGTTAAGTTTCCCCTTTTTCAGACAGGGGAACTTCACTGTACTGCCATGCCTTCTCAAGCATGATGGATAGTGGCTTAGCCATTTCATCTGCCAGTTCCCTCAGGACCTGGGGATGCATCTCATCAGGGCAACTGCCTGATCTCTCCTTCCTTGTCTACCCCTTCTGAGCAGTTTATAGCTGTTAGGCACAGCATTCCAACTGCACAATCCATCCCAGCAAGTTTCTGTGGTAGCAAACAGGCCATAGAGTCCACTAGGGCAGTTGGCCACCAGCAGTTTCTGTTTGTTTCCCGCACAGTTGCACTGGTAGAGAGGGACTTCAGCTAGGCCACGTCCCCGGTTAGAGGAGTTTGACATAATACCCTTAAGTTAATACACTGGTATTTCCCTCTTCCTTGCTAAAGAATCAGCAGCCCTTTGTTCTTCTCAAGTGATTACAACTCCATTCTCTCCCCCTGTTAAATGGAATTTAATATGTCATTAATGAAGATACCAAATATATTGATTTCAGTATGAGCCTCTGAGGGACAGCACTGGTTTCCACTTGGACACGGAGTCTTTGACTATAATTCTTTGGAGGCAGCCACTCAGCAAATTCCTTATCCATCTAACAGTCCATCCATCAGAACCTCAACTCTCCAATTTACTTGCAAAGATATTGTGAGGGACTGTATTAAAGGCCTCACAGAAGTGCAGGTCGATGACATCAGTTGCTCTCCCTTGTCCACTAAAGCAGTCTCTCCATGGTCAAAGGCCACTAGATTAGTCAGGCATAATTGACTCTTCATGAAAGAAGTTGTACAATCTTCTTAACAACTCTTGTTTCTTCCACGAAGCTGTTATAAATACACTGTTCCTTACATCAAAGATCACAAAGCCAACAATGTCCATGACCACCAATGAAGTACTGCCTGGGCTGCTTTGCATCCAGAGGTTGGTTGATCTGAACAACCATCCACAGGAGCATCTTCTCAAACAGAGCCTTTGCCAAGGGTGCACCTGAAGCAAAAGGAAAATGCACAAAGTAACTGCACAAAGAAATATTAACAAATTTACGCTTTCTAATGATTAATTCCTAGCATTTTATTATGTGTTCCTGTATTTTGCTTCCTCCATAGTCTGATCTTTGCTCACAAATTCATTCCCAACTCTGACTTGAGGATAACACAGGGTCAGAGCAGGTCTGCTGAGTACAGAACTGTCAGCCTTGTCAGCAACTGAAAGACAAGAGAGACAAACTAACAATTGATCTCTGGACATGGACTGGATTTTGTTCATTGTGTGTGTGTATGTGTGTCAGAAATACCATTAATGTTCAAAACTCTTGACTGCAAATCTTTATATTTCGTGTCAATCAACAATGAATACAGGAAAGCTATGAGAGCCAATATTAGTATTTTTCTAAATACAGTTTTCAGTAAAAAAAACTTTCCTTAGATATTTTAACTGAATTTATAAACCAAAGAAGTTATTCTAATAACTTTCACTTTAAAAATTCATTAAGATTACAACTAGACTTCTTAGTCATGATCTAAGAAAACTCTTGTATTTCAGTAGCACTGCCATTAGGAGAAGTATATATGTGACAAAGCCAAGCCTAAAGCCTATGTATGAAACTAGGGATATTTTGTCTTCTAAAAACCTTGTCAAAACCCTCTGCATGGCAAATGGTAAAATTCATGAAGACATCCCATCAAAACACAAACTGAAGGAGCACCATTTAGTAAGAGATGTCAGAATCAAGTTCACAGTCTCATGTGCACTAAAAAAACATTATTTAGTTTTCACATGACTAAGCAATAACTTTAGTCCTGTTTAAAAAAAAAGTATTTCACAAAACTGATTTCTTTATTAAAAGGTTAGTTGCTAAGGATCTTCTGTGCCATGCACCTCTACCTGGTACTGCCATTGTTTCTACTCGAACTTCAAGTTCCTGTAGTTCATGACAGCCCCTGTCAGCTGGTAAATGGATGTTCCCTCATCAGCAGTGAAACCCAGGGTGCCATGAAACACTGTTGGCAAAGGTATGAAGTAAAAGCATTGCCTAAAAACCTTAGTAATGCCATTTAAAACAATTTTTTCATAGCACTCGCATCTGTAGCCGTGGTCATTGATGCTGGAAACAGTGACGACCCCTTGACTCACATAGTGGAAGTCATAAGGGTTGGTGGTAGGGGATGAGGACATCTGAAAGCAGGAAGGGGCAAGACACAGGCTTAATTTTGCCAAGCAGGTCATAGAGGGAACTGGTGTGGGCAAGGTGGCGCAGTGCTGACATTTCCCATGAAGAAGAGACTCAAGCATGCTAAAAATAGAACATCTTGAGAAACATATCAGGCAGCTTGCAGCTCTTAAGATATGACTTCTCCCCCAGTGCAGAATGGTATGGCATAAGATGCAGGTAGAAAGAGATTCAGAGGGATAACAAGATGCACTGTAGACTGAAATTGGGTGTAAATAAGTACATTACTACTGCCACTAGATGAAGTTTAAAAATATGACTGTAAGTGAATTACTTATTTTCTTAACAGCATGAAGCTCACAGGATTAAGCAAGCCATCCCTTCTAGTGAGCCCTGGGAGGTTGGAGAGAGCTGCTCAGTTCTGCTGCAGTAGGAAACCTCCTGCTGTGGGGTGATGGCCTGGAGAGCAGGCTCAGGTGCCTACACCAATTGCAGTGTCTCCTGTGCCTGGGGACAGGCAGGTCACCTCAGCTGCTCCTCAGTGATCAGGATTCATGATGGCCTGACCAGCAACTGAGAGGCACCCAGGGCCAAGGGAGGCACCAGGAGTATGCAGGATCTGCATGGATGTTCTGGTCCTCTGACAGTCCAGAGGTGGGAGAGCAGAGGACCAGTGTGTGCGTGCCTGTCCCACCCCGTGTCTGGGCAGGGAAAGGGCTCATGTCCCTTCGAGGACACATTGTGGTCAGGTGGGTGAGGGCAAGAAGGATGAGAAACATTTAGGAGTGGGGAAACTGAGAAGGGATAATGCAGGATAGGGGGTGTAAAGAGAGGAAAAATAAATGAGTTAGGAGGGTCAGAAAGTGGAGAGAGAAGATGCAGTACTGTGGATGCATCATATATGAGAAACTGATGCAGCAAAATTTTGCAGGAATAGAAAACGCTTGAACTAATCTCAACTGTCACACCTATAGAAATCCAGGAGACAAACTCATTAATTTTAAAATGGAGTGTTCTTTAATTGCTGACTAACACTTTTCTCTTCAACACTTCTTTTCAGTTTCAAAGAGCAAAAATCCCAATGGCAGTTGCATACTTTGGAGATGAAAGTCGAGAATTGTGATGAAACCCTGCTCCCCGCCATGTGGATTTGCAAGACTGATGCAGTCCCACACTTGGGAGAGCAGCAGGTTCTGTACTAGTGATGTGGGAGTGCAGTGCAGGCTGTGCAGTCCCATCTGCTGAGACATGTCTTGGCACTGGACTTCATTGCAGTGAAGTAAAAAAGCAGTTCAGGAAAAAGAAAAATCCTTGCTAAAACTCATTACATAGACTCTGTATGTCTATGTAATGTCATTTTGCATTGACTTTCTGCATAATATTTTCTTATTTCAATGTTTCTTTGTGACTCTCGCTGAGAGGCTGGAGTTCAAGGGCTTTCTGAAGAGCAACAGTGATTTCCTGCCTGAATATAAAAATATTCATTGGCCTGTATGTATACAAGGAGAATACTGTTTGAAACAAATGTGTGAAAGGCTGCTGTTCACTTTGTGGGGTTGGAAACAGCAAACACAAGTCATTTAGAAATATCACATGAATTGGTGTCATCTCGTATGACTAACAGAGTAACACAACTTTCAGAAAAGCCTGCTGGAGGTGCAAGTACCTCCTCCTCTGGGCCACTCAGGTGCAGCTCTAGGACTCCAAGCTAGATTCAAGTGTGATATTGGGGCATCTCTATAAAAGGAAACCTTCCTTGAAGGTTTCTTTGCTGGTGATGCCTGTTCTTAGGGACAACAAACCCGCCTGGCTGGGTAAGAAGGTGTCGGATCCAGGAAGAGGAAGGAATGGGAAAGCTAAGGCAGAGGATAAGAAAGGAAAACAGGTATTTTGCCTGCCTAGCTCTTTCCTCCCAAGGAGTAACTCAGTTTGATTTAGGCCTAGTTTCTGCTGACACATGGCAGAAATCCTTCATCCCTTCATTTTCTCATGATGGACTTGAACAGCTCTGAGAGGTGCAACGCCAGAGGAGCTCTGACTTCCAAACAGCACAGGGTACCATTGACTGGCACCTCACAGTTCATTCCCTCCCCACTTCTCCTCTAGAGAGTCATGTTGGAGAAGGAGCTGTGTCTGGACTGCCTGGGATGCCACTGGACAACGACATCTTGTGCTCAATACTATTAAGATGTACCCATTGCAGGGAACAGCTGCATTTCCATAGCAGAAATGCACAGTAACGGTAAGTTTTGTGTCTAATACTGTTAAATTCCTTTGCTAAGACTGTTTGAAATATATACCTGTTTTAATATAGACTTATTGAAAGCAACACTGGAAGGTTTGCTGCCAAAAAATTGTAAAAAATTATCTTTACGGATGCTTTTCGTATTTGGATGTTGCTTCTCTTCACAGGCTAACTGCAATTCTTCTCTAGACCTGGCAACATAAATTTATTACATTGATTTTGTATCTTACCTCTTGTATTAGAATAGAAAAATTAAACAATAACTTTTCAATTTTTCTGACATGTCAGATCACCTCTGATAGAGCCTCTGCCAACCACAGGGCAGAAAGAACCTGAGGAGCTGGAAGAACCCAGTTAGGCTAAGAGGTGCAGATGAGAGGTCTATGTCTGCCACAAAAAAACCCAAACCAACCAACCAAAAACAAAAACAAAAAAAAAACCACCCAAAAATCAAAAACAAAACCAAAACAGAGTTAAGAACATACAATAAAAAATTCTCCCTTTTTTGCTCTTCTGAACCAGGTTCTTTTCCCCAGTATTGGTTTCTGCTGTGAAATTTTTATTTCTTTGGGTTCATCAAATTCTGCAAACCCTTCCAGTCTGTTGGACACCCTAGCTGCCACTTTTGAGACTTGACTGTATGTCTGCTCCCTGCTACTCTGAGCAGTCTGCTGAAAGACCCCATGTTCAGATCTCTTCCTGGCACCTCTGTTCTCCACTATGGAAGCTTCCTCTCATCTTCCCGTCCTGTTTAACTGCTACCCAGTGGGATTTAGTCATCCCCTTCCCCTGAAACACAGGGAAGCAGGACAGGGCTTTCACATCTCCTGCCCAGTTACAACCTTTTAACAAAATTCGACTCCAGTTAACAAAATTCGACTCCAGCAGGGTTGAACAGAACTAATCAAAACCTATTGTTAAGCTGAAGATAGCAATATATCAGCTTTTCAATGAGAATTCTGATATTTCATCAGTTCCAAGTTTTTGGCAAATTATTACTATTGCATGCAGCCTGTAGCCACCAAAGATCAAACACAAAAGTTGACATTACCATCAGACTTTATATCTGTGAGAGGTTTCAAATATATTTTACTGAAACATCATCTGTTTTTCTTCCTTCATCATATCCTGTGATCATTTTTAAATGGCCATCTCACACTACAGCTCTGCTAGGCAGGAACTTCCTGCTTGAGAAGTTATTTGATTTCTATTGAAGGAAATGAGGCCTAGGACCAAGTGTAAGACATTAACCAGGGAATGCTTTGAATAAATACCCAGTACTGTTCTGTTCCATGCAGAGGGATGATCAGCTTCCATTACGACCAGAGATCATGGAATTAAATTTTACACAACCCTCTTATTTTGTCTAAAGGGGAAGGTGGATAGTCCAGGAGCTCTCCACAGGTCAACTAATGTTTCAGTCTCCTCTGTGAAGTGGTTTAAAACACATGGTTTGGGCACTGGCTCTTGAGAGAATACTGGTCACCTCTTCAGGAAATCAAGCCATTTTCCAGTGATGTGTGAATAGACTGAGATTAGATGTGTGAGATGTTTCCTTGAGAAATCCACACTTCACAACACAAAATATATTTTCTCCAAACTTTCTACACAATTCCTTTGAGTCTCAAGCACTTTCAGATCTAAAGCCTCTCTATACAGAGTAAAGTAAAAACTGCCAAAATTTGAATGATTTATCATGGAATCACAGAATCATTGAGGCTGGAAAAGACCTCCAAGATCCTCAAGTCCAATCTTCAGCTTAATTTTACCCTTCCCACTGAACTCTATCATGAAATGCCACATCTACTCATTTTTGAACACCTCCAGGGATGGGGACTTCATCACCTCCCTGGGCAGCCCCTTCCAATGCTTGACAACCCTTTCTGTAATTAAATTCTTCCTGATGTTCAACCTGAACCTCCCTCAGTGCAACTTGAGGTCATTTCCTTTTTTCCTGTCCCTGTTCCCTGGGAGCAGAGCCCGACCCACCCTGGCTCCCCTCTCCTGTCAGGGAGTTGCAGAGAGTGAGAAGGTCCCCCTGAGCCTCCTTTCCTCCAGGCTGAGCCTCCCCAGCTCCCTCAGCCGCTTCCCCAGTTCCAATGCCTTCTCTGGACATGCTCCTTTTAGTTCATTTTCTCCCTTCTGGTTATAGAAATAGCTCAGTTTCAGTAGACTGAACCAAGAAAACAAAGCTAATCCAAATGCTACATCTGGAACTCATATACATTTTTTATTGTTGCCAAAATAGGTTATTATCACACAGATTTGGAAAATGGACAGGGTCACTAGACTAGTTTATCTTCTGAATGAGAGTGCAGGAATAAGGGAAGGCTTTACTGTAGGCATGGAATAATCAACATGTACTAAAAGGAGTTGTCCCATATGATGAACTGCTCACAAAATGAAAAAATAAGCACTCAAGTTTCTTGTTCATCTTTAATGAAAGATGTTCAGCATATTTTGCTACTTAATCTTAGTTTTACGCTCATCTTGAAGACAATTCCCAATAGGATTTGCAGCTTGCAAGTGCTATTCTCAGCTATGCTGTTAATATTTATAAAACATGCCAAGAGTTATCTTTGTGCCTGTGGACTGATAAGGAATGTGAAGCCTCATACTGAAGATCCCTGGGTAAAATAAGACCTCTCAGGAATCCTGGCATGAGACAAGGAAAAATGTCAGAACACTAATTCTCTGGTGCAAAACTTCTCATTCTGACACTTTGGCTAAGATGTGGCTGGGCTGATCCATGAGATGGCAAGGATGATTTTCACGCAAAAAATTCTTTTTATTCTATTGAAAGGTGGGTGTTTTGTTGAATTAAATTAAATACAATGAGTGCTTTCTGTGCTACTGGCATAACATATTTAGTCTGGGCAATCTTGGTTTATCTGTATAAGATGTGTCCTTCAGAGACTTGATCTATGAGTCCAGATGAGCAGCACTAATAGGGATGGACAGGAAAATAGTTGGGGATTATGTCTAGAGAAATGTCAGTGATAAGCCTAACAAATAAAAGCCTACCTAGCCTGGTTAGGTGTGCTAGGCTAGTTTCTGGTTTGACCATTGCAGAGACAGCACACAAGTGAGCTGTTTAGAACCTCCTTGTGTCTCAGGGTAACTGTGGATAGCCTGAGATGGCTTGTGACCTTCTGATCCTGTTCCTTCCTTTGGAGACTAATTTCTGCAATGTTTGATAGTTATTATTTGACCTCACAGGGGAAACAGATTTGAATTACAAAGTTTTAGCAATGAACTTAAACATAAGAATGTATTTATTTTGCTCTAATGACATCTAAGTATCTTCCCACTGAGGAAAAATAACAGCCTTCCAAAGAAAAGTGAAGGGTGAGGGCAAAAACAGCTAGAGATTAGTGACAGTTAACTCACAGCACTTTCAGATTTAATGATGAACAGCATTTGAGTGTGCATGAGATTTCCATGGTTACTCAAATTCCTTCCATCTTCACAGCAAATGTCAGAGAAAGATAGATGAGCAGTAGGTTCTGAACGAGGAGGTGACATTCAGGACGCCCTTTCCATCACATGCCAAAGCAGCTGAACAGCTTCAGTTACAGAACAGGTGAGTGGGGTGGACAGGCTCTGATGGCAGTGGAAGGAGAAGGAAAAGGCAAAAGGAGCTGGAGAGTGGCATGGAAGGAGAAGAAGTGAGAACAGCAGCATGAAATAAAATTAGCAGACCCTTGATTAATTGGTTTGTTTCTCTGTTGACGGCACATGCA
Source organism: Lepidocolaptes lacrymiger (assembly GCA_035584035.1). Lineage (NCBI taxonomy): Eukaryota > Metazoa > Chordata > Aves > Passeriformes > Dendrocolaptidae > Lepidocolaptes > Lepidocolaptes lacrymiger. Next base: position 6,454 of record JAXCLP010000269.1, on the reverse strand, counting down.
AGAGAAGGGGGTAGAGGCTATACTGTGGAGATAGATTTGCATATATTTGCACAACTAATCTTCTGTTTCTCTAAGTGAATATTGCAATTATATGGAAAATATTTACCTCCTTTCTTCATAAAACAAGAAAGCTATCTGAACAGTAAAACTGAATTATACAAGGCATTCTCAAATGCACAAAGAGTTTGCAATATTTTGACACCAGATATTTTCTATTGGTAATTACCATATTCATTATTTACATTGAAAAAAGGAGGATTCTCAAAATTTGCTCTAATTTTTGAGAGTAATAGGATAACACCTCTCACTGGAAGACATGATATATCTGTATTCCTGCAGAATTACCCCATTTTAATACTAGTCTAACCAGCTAAATGTGCAGTGGTCACTGCCATGCCAGGTGGCACAGATCAGTCTCCTCAGCTCAGTGACAAGTCCCTCCAGTCTGCCGTGTATTCCCAGAGCCTTGCAGGCTCGGGAGCAGAGCCATCCCATGTCCCCACACTGATATTGGACTCATACAGTAGCTAAGCTTGCACTTCACCTCTTTGGGTTCTGATTCCAGAACCTTCCCATGTGCTGGACTGTGTTTCTCTGAGCAGTCCCTGGCGGGGCTGAGGGGTGTAAGAGCACTATCATAAGAGCTGTGCAGCAAAGCTCAGGTGGCAGGTGATTTCCTCCTTGCCTGAGGTGTGATGGCGAGGTCCCAGGATGAACTGAGCCCCTGACAGATGGGTCAGAAACTCTTTTTGAGTCCATTACCTACAGCTTTGTAAACTTTTCTCTGAGAGATGTTTCTTTATGGCCATTATGGATCAAGAGTTTTTTCAGGATCATTCAACTAATACTGATCACATGACAGACAGCTCAATGGTAAAAATAGTGCATCAATGCAAAGTCACCCACGCCCCCCACACATGGCAGATAATCACAAACCAAGAAAGTAGAGCTTTAGTTTTTCATTGGTGTTCTACATGAGTCCTAATAAAGTAATATATTTGATCCTCAATAAAGCTGCACTTCCTGGGAGAAAATGTAGGACTAGAATAATCTATCTAAAGATGACATTAGGCAGAGCAAAACTTGTCTGAAAGGATTAGGTTAGACTGAAAATTACAACTAGTTATAAGAAATCTAAAAAAAACTCTGCAAAATGAAACAATCACTAAGTGCAACATGAGTTTACAATCCTAAGGAATATGATAACTTTCAAGTAAGGAATATCACATACATCAGGTATTTACAATTTATGGTAGATATTTTAATAATTTTATTTTGTTCAAAATATATTGTCCAAAGTAAAGATGATGATTTTCTTATTCACTTAATTACCAATCCAATTCAGTGAGTTGCTTCCTACTACATAGATATTCTAGATCTGCATAACATACAAACACAAATACAAAAAAAATTCCCTAAAAGCCATCAGAAATAACAAAAAAACCTTTTTTTATTTTCAGTGTTAACTTGTGATGAGTTACAGCCTACACTTCCTTTTCTTCTTAATTCAAGAGCCATAAACCATCTTGACTAGTCTTCACAAAAGTACTTTCTTTCTCTCCATTAATTTCCTTCTGAAAATGTGAGACTACTTTTCCAGTTTCCCAGAGTTACTTCTAATTCTGATTCCATTTCACCCTGTTAAAGTGCTTGGGTGTCCCTGTTCCAACAGCTCTCAGTGTAAGAACCATGCGAGTTAAACAGGGCAGGTAGTTGTGATAGTCACTCCCAGCAGCCCTGTTTCCCAGGAAGCTGATCTTGCTGACATATCCCAGAGGAACATGTCCCTTCTGCACAAGGAAACCTCAAGACAGGAGAGGAAGACAAGGAAGATGAGGAACAGGATTTCTTCTTCCAATTGTAGTCCTGCTGTTCTTTTGAACTGAACAGTGAAGGTCAGGTGGGCTTTGCTTAGGTCCACAGTGCCACTTTCATGTCTGCTCCATGGAAGGAATATTGTGATTACTTGTGTGTTTTGAGGTGCCCTGCAGGTTGATCCTGGCAATGGCTCGTCTGCACTTCAGGTTGCACAGGGCTAGTGGAAGGTGCCCCTGCCCATGGCAGGGAGTGGGACTGGATGATCTTTAAGGTCCCTTCCAACCCAAACCACTCTGGGATTCTATGATTTTGTATTAACATGTCTACACAATTTTCTTGGGTATTATGAGGCAAAGTGGGACATATACACCTTCTCAGACTTTGCAGCAAGATCAGTAACTATGAAATATAAACATAAAAATAGACATGATTCTCATCAGAGTTCAGTTGCAAGAAGGTAATTGATATATTTGGAATGTTTCTATAGAAGTGCATGTGATATGATCCATATCTACACAGTCCTTGAGAGATGCTTGTCTACAACAGATACTTGGAAGCACAGGTTGAAGGAGATCCTGCAACATTAGAGATACTCTGTTTTACCATACAATTTTTCTCACTCAAGAATTTCCTTAACTGCAAATCTTTTTAACTTCAAATTAAACAGTTCTGGTGCTGGTGTTACAACTCTCTGAATATCTTAATGAAACTTATTTTCACTTGACATTTTTTTTTATATGCCTAGACTTTATTTTGCTCATCTCTTGGCTTATAAAATGAATTTCTATACATACCTTTTTCTAAGTCATATTCTTCATACTTGTCATTCTGGCTCCTCTCCTCCTTACTCCACAGGAATATTTTCCTTTTTTCAGCAGAGGGCTACAAAATGTCATCTATTCAAAGTACTGTCAGCTACCTCTAAGATAAAGGCAGCAGAAATTCATATCCTGTACCGCAGAAAGAGCACTTGTATTAATACTGGCAATAATTAGATTCAATATAATTAATAGAATAATTAGGTAATTTTCAAAAGTGTCTGACATTGCTAAGTGTGTAAAAACCTGTGACCCCAATTGCTTTTCTGCCTGGCTCAACTGAGAAACCACATGGATTTTTCTGTCTGATTTCACCCTCCCAAAGCACTTCAATTCACTTCATTAGATCTGCCCCTGAAAATTACTGATATTTTCTCCAATGTTGAACATCTCCTTTTAAGTTTGATTCCATTCCACCCTGCCACACTGGCTGGATGCCTCTTTTCCAGAGCAACACAAGGGCGCTGTCAGCTTCAGTCAGCGCAGGGTCCTTTCCCCAGCACTGGTGACCCCAACACTCCCCGGTGTTCCCTGGCCCATCCCACCCTGCTGTTCTGTTCTGGGGGGCACACTGGGCCGTGTTTCCCCGCCCTGGGGTCCGTGCCCTGCCCCTGGTCCTGCCCGGCTGGCAGCAGCTGGCACCTCTGTGCCCCCCAGGATGGAGCGCCCGGGTGCTGGGTTAGCACAGCACCATGGCACGGCCATGCACACTGACCAGGGAGAGCATGCTCCAGCCCTGTCCTGGTGTTTAACCTTTCAACTGGGAATGGAGCTGTGCTGGAGCAAGTCTCTCTGCGATAAGAATAGCATCTGCTGTCTTGGGACACAGCACACTTGCCCAGGCCCTCCACGGTAGCACATTGCACTGAGACAGGGAAGGCAGCCTACCCTCCCAGGAATGTCTTCAGGCACTATTAGTGGAAGTGAATCATCCCCACGATGCCGAGCAGAGACTTGTGAGAGCAGGGCTATTCTGGGCTTTTGTCACTGTGGAGGAAAGGAAGCACAAGATGTCTCCATGTAGCTACCTCCTTCGTTTTCAACCACATCCATGAGAGCTGGGGAGACACCAGAGGGATTGTAAGTGGGTGCAAGTGAAAGGGGCAGGAGGCTGGAGGGAGAAACAGTCTAAAGAGGGCTGTGGTAAGTCAGAAGAGACGCAGTTTTACCCATGATGTGAGAGCTGCTTCTTCTGAGACTAGAGTGTTCTTTCCCACCAGCGCCCTCTGAGGCAGGGCTTTTGGACAAGTCACCAAAGGAGCTCTCCTGGTGTCCCACTTGCCAGTAGGGCCAGGGCTCACTCCTCTCTTCCCTGTGCCTGGCTTTGCTGGCTGCATTCCTTCATTCTAGTGACACATCCTCAAGCTTCCACAGTGCAGGCAATGGGAGGCAAAGGATGGTGCAGAGTTTGTAGAACAGGATTTCAGGGAGTCTCCGAAGCTGATGCTTGCACCATCCATTACAGCTGACAGGGATCCTCACGGATGCTGTGTGCCATCTAGACTCTCCCCAGCCCTGCCTGGAGCTTTGGAGATGGCTGCAGGTGGGACTGCCACGCCAGAGGAGCAGGCAGCTCACAGGGGGCCTCGGGCAGGCAAATGCTCAGGCCAAGAGGCCCTGGCTGAGAGGGCAGATCAGTGCACGCTGTGTCATAGAGGACTAGTCTGGCCAGTTATTGAGTGGCTTTCTCAAGGTCTTTGTGATTAAAATCTGGCGTCTGCTCCTAAAGAACCACCTCCCGTTGCTCTCTGCAGAGATACAGCAGTGAGAGAGGTTCTGCTCGCCAATGTTCCCAAGTGACAGTACTGGGAGGAAGGAATGGAGGGGTGCTGTTTTCTTCCTTTGCCTTGTCTGAGACACTGCCACACGCAGCCTGTTGTGCAAGAGCAGTCAAGGCTGACCTTTGAGGTAACGTGCTGAGGAGGTGTGTTGGTCCATGTGCTGGGTGAGAGGTGGGCACTAAGGGTGCTGAGTCCTTCCAGCACGGGGCCCCAGACAGGACTCAGCTGTTTGCCCACTAAAGGGAAACTGGGAGCAGGTGGCAGCAGCTGAGGGAATCCAGAGTAAGGAAGATGGCACAATGGAGGGACATGGCCAGTGTGCTGTAGCCGTGCTCTTGGTGTCTGAAATGGTCTCTGCCAAGGAACTGTCAGTTCTTGAGAGTGCAGCACACTGCACTGTAACTCCTGATTACTTACTCAGGGACTGGTGTTTAGGGCTTGTGAGTGCCAGCATCAGAAACAAGGGCAAGAAAAGGAAAAAGGACAGGGATCACCCATTCTTGCCTCTCACATGGGAAGAAAGCTATGCTGAAAGGACAATGGGAGAAGCATTAAGAGCATGTGAAGGCGGGAGCAGGACAAGGAGCTGCTGGAGACAGAAGAGAGCACAGGCTGGATTTTCAGGAGTCTCCACAGGAATGGACAGCCTCTAAGTGTGCGGGTCCTCAATCCAACATTTGCATCAGCTCCTCCTTTCCCCCACACAGGAAAAGGAAGGAATGTGCAATATCCCAAGTGTGATGAGAAAACAAAACCCAAAGAAAGCACTGGTCACGGTGTGTACGCAGAGGAATCTACTCTTTATTCACTAAACACTAAGGTGGGTCCAAAGACTCATTTCAGAAGGAAGTGACCCAGAGTTTCACATTCTGTGCAGCCCTCAGGTCACTCTGCTGCCTCACGACAATCTCACTCTTCCTCTTCTATCCTCCTATGAAACTCCCGACTCTTGGCTCGGAGCTTGTTGACCTGCGACTCTGCAATGTCAGCCCGTTCCTCGGCTTCCTCCAGCTCGTGCTGGATCTTGCGGAACTTGGAGAGGTTGACATTGGACAGCTGCTCCTAGGAGGGAGAAGGAGTCGGTTGGGAGGAGCTCAGGGCAGAGGTGTTGCTGCTCCTGTGCACTGGCCTGGGGGAAGGCACACACCTGCATTCCCCCCCACTGCTTATATGTGAGCCTCACAGTGAGATCCATGAGACCTCCTCACTGTTCCTCACACAGATCCCCTTAACTGGGTCCAGAACCATTTGTCTGGGCTGGACTGTTCACCACAGCAAAGAAGCAATGCTCAGGCAATCGTAAATTCAGGGGCTGCAGGACTTCCCTCAGTCCCTCCCTGACTGCTGCATGCCTGGAAACAGGCAAACGTTCCTTGTGCAATTCCCAGAGCAGAATGCAGAGTGGTTTAGAAGGGTACTTCCAACTCCTGCTCTATGTTCTACCAAAATTAAGTTATTTTCAAAACTTCTTAATATATTGTACTGCTGTTATAAGTAATAAGACCCCTTCTCACAGGCTGCTTTGTTGTTCTAATGCAAAAAATGCTGTATGCATTTACCCTCCTCATTAGTCTTCTAAGTGACTCATTGATTTCATTCTCTAAGGTGAGGCTGATTTAGGAGCCTTTCAGAGAACCTGAAGGACTCCATTATTGACCTGTCGCACCTTCCAACTTTAGTGTGCTTGTCTCAGTGGCCAAGGCAACCTTCTGGGAAAGCATTCAGAGTGATACTTACAGCCTCCTCAGATTGCCTCTTGTAGGATTTCACCTTCATTTGCAGCTTGTCCACCAGATCCTGCAGCCTGAGAATATTCTTCCGATCTTCCTCAGACTAAAGCAGGTGGCAAACAGGAAAAGGAGTGAATTGGTTTGCTCACCGTGGCAGGTAGCTATTGCCTTGGCAACCAGTTGCGAACACTTTTACTTCCTGTGAGAGTGTGCATCTGCCCACAGGGCCTTTACCTGGTAGGTGAGTTCCTTCACCCTCCTCTCGTACTTGCGCACACCCTTCACGGCTTCAGCGCTGCGCTTCTGC
>JAXCLP010000268.1:0-15151 GCA_035584035.1 Lepidocolaptes lacrymiger | reverse complement strand
AGTCGGCTGGCTTTCCAGCGCTGCTTGAATAAATACCTTTGCTGCTAAAAGAACAAACTCTCTTAGCAGTTCCTTTCTGTAGGGAATTAACAGGCCTGTGAGTTTCTTCACAGAACAGGAGGAGTGTGGCCTTGGCCAGATTCTGTGTGCTCGTAAAGATAAACAGCTTGCAGGGCTGTGAGAACGCAGGTGCAGATGAAGACAAGCTGCACGAAGACAGTAGTTTGTAGCTATAGCCAATGAGTGATTGTTTATGTGTGTCAGCACCAGTAATGTTAATGCATGTACACTCAGAGAATACTATAATTGTAGAAACGCCATTAATAAAGTGAGCTTTGTAGTTAATCCGTATGGGATCGTCTCACTGCTCCATAAGCCCGCCTCCAACACCTTTCATACAGAGGTTTTTTGGCATCAAAATTACCACTGGTTTTGTTCAGAAGCACCTCTGCACATGTTACAGTGAGTATATTAGATGTCATATTTTAGTATGTTTTCAGAGTTTTAGCTGACAAAACAACAGGTGAGTGTGCAGCACATCAGCCCAAGTGTACCTGATGAAATGCCACTTTCCTCAATTCAATTTTTAAAAAAATCCTATAACTTAACTGTCAATACTTTTAGACATATATCTACCTTCTCCCCCATTCTAAGCCATAAATTCTCCACAAAGTTTATCATTTGACCTCCTTGTGGAAGACTTGTAGCATTTGAACAATAAATCAATAGAGTGTTATGAAACACTGGCTCACGGAGGAGATTCTATGAAATGACACATCAAAGAAAAATTGGATTTGCCAGGAAGACTCTCTATTTTCCCTTTTGGGATAGATAGCATCTGACATTCAGCATCACTTTCAGTTTAACCAGAGCAAAGAAGCCACCTAAAGTCTCAAAGACAGTCACAGAAAAGCTTTATCTGATAAGAAGGCTACAAAAAAAAGGGGGAAAATTAAGGAAATTTACTTGGACTCTAGAAATACAGAGTTTGGTTCCCACCATTGCTGCCCCAGACATCTTGCTGGGCACTAAATGAGCCATTTTCCCTTCTGTGTTGCTGCTCTAATTCACACAAAGGGACATACTTGTCTTTCTTTTTTAAGACTGTAAACTTGTAGATGAAAGGGTAAAGTCTCTTTGGAAATGAAAGTTTCATTTTAAGGAGAACAGAGTATTCTGTCCTCAGTATAGCAGCTGTATTTTTCAAAGGGAAACCCCTATTAATGAGAAAGGGGATTTTGACCTCCTTAGAAGTGGAAGCATTTTTTTGTATTAGCAGCAAAAGGTGTCACAAAGAGACAGTGGTATGAAAAGTAGAAAATGCTTTAGTTACAAGCAAATAAACTGAACGAGAGTTACTAACCTAAAGCTTATTTTGCTTTTGATTGTTACTAACCTATAGGCGTTTCGCCGAAGTTGTAAGGCATCCAGTCCAGTTTTGGAATGTATGCCAGGGATTAAACATTCGGGAAAAGGGCATATTAATTAAGAATATAGCTGATGCAACTTCAGGACACGTATTTCACCATGAGGCCAGATGGAGGCTGACATATTGCCTGAAACTCTGCCCCTGGCATAGGGGGCTGCACAGAAGAGCCAATCTGAGAAGAAGAAATGCCCCTCCCCCCCCGTTGTAAAATGGGGTTGGACCTTCAGAAGGTTTAAAAGCGGGGTTTTTGAATTGGAAGGTGTGCTCCTGGGTATCCTGTGTGACCTGGACATCCAACACGTGTTGTAACCAGATTTTTCTTTTCGTTATATTCCTTTTGTTTCACAGAATTTTGGTTTTTTCTAAATTTAATAAAAGCAATTTTTCTAACAGTGGTTCATGAGGAAGTTAGTCTTATCAGATGCTATCTGCAGCAAAAGCTAAACCATCTTTTGTTATTACTCTTCTTTCTTGTAAAAACTGTATTTATATCCAAACAAAAACACTGGTAAAAAGCTTCAGTCAGTTTCCCACGTAAGATGGAAACCAGTCACTAACTCTTACTGGTAAATGGTGAGATATCCCAAACAAGGTAAATTATCAGCAGCAGAAGAGCCAGGAGCTTGGACAATTCTCACTAACAGATATACTTGTTAAAGGACTTCTCAGAGAAGGTAAATACCAAAAAAGTATCACATTTTAATAGCCAACGGCAGCAGTAGGCCAGTCAGGAATATATTGGAGATAACCTGTGGGAGTAATAATGTCAAAATTGACTCCAGTTCAGTAAACTGGCTGCCAGCAACTCAGCACCTTTCATGAGCAATCAAGGAAAAAAACCAAACCCAAAACCAACTAGGTTAACAATGCCACTGGAGAACTCATTAGAGTGTCTTTGCTCTGTGTTTTCTTCATGGAGGTTTAAAAAACCCCTAAAATATATATGTATATGTGTATATATATAATGAAAATTCTTGTTTATAAATGAATAATTGTTACTTTGTGGAAAAAGACCCTGCTTTAAAAAAATCAAAATCCCCTCCCCAGCATGTTTTCTTCTCTTCCCTGTTAATAGCAGCACTGCCTATTCTTTTCTACCACATTTAAAATTTATTCCTTGTCCTGTAAATTTGCATTAAGAGTTCTCCTGGCTTGATCTCACCACATGCATCTCAACATACTGGCAGCTGGGTCCTGCCAGTACTGTCAAACAACTAAACAACTAAATGAGAATAAACATTTTCCAATGTTTTGTTTGGAGAGAGGTTATCAGTATAGGTGATACACAATTTGCTGCTCCCAAGGCTTCTCTCATCAAATCTTAGACAATATCAGCTTGTTTTTACTCCAACCTCTCAGACCCCTTATGCTCCCAAGCAAACAGTGCAAACCTTACTCCCATTCTGGACCTTTTTCTTCCCAGACCCTCACCTGTTCAATCTTCTGTCTTTTTCCGTATGCCAAATTCATAATGCTTCTCTCGCATTGTCAGTCATGGTGCAGAGCTACCACATCAGCTCCCCAAATCTTCTCAGTTGGAACTGTTGTTCAAGACTGGAAAGTTACTTTTTAACTCAGTAAAATAAAAAGCAATATACAATTCTTCCAGCTGTGGTGACTTAATTTTATTTTCTGGAGAAACCAACTTTCAACGGGCATCCTCAGAGAGCTTACAAACTGCTTTGGTATTCAGTAGAGTTTTGGGATTTTTCCCCAAAAGCAATAGAACTAGAAGACTTGTCAAAATTAGTAGGAAAATAATGACAGTTTTTAAAAGGATGTGAGAACTGATTTAGATTTAGCATTATTGTAATTACATCAGTAAGTCAGTCAGGAGTTCAAATATATTCTATCAGAATAAAGTGCTGAGTCAGAAAAGTATGATAATAAGGCACAAAGAATTCTTTTTTTAATGTGTGTCTGAATGTGTGCATACATATGGATATAAACATGTATAAAACATCCAATATGGGGGACACTTTAGCACATTTATTGTTGTCCAGACTTGCACAACACCTTAACTTGGTGACTCATTAGTTATTTGCATGGGATTATAAAAAAATCCCAGTATATGTAATAATCACACACAGCTTTAAACAACTTAACTGTATCTGCTTGGATATTCCTTTCAATCAAGAGAGAGCCCTTCATATTCTCGGCAATCTCCAAATGCATTGAAATCCAGGTAGAATGGGGTTTGGAGCAACCTGGTCTAGTGGAAGGTATCCCTGTCAAAGGCACAAGGGCTGGAACGAGATGGTTTTTAGGGTCCCTTCGAACCCAAACCATTTCATGATTTCAAGAATCATCCTGGACACAGCAAAGCACTTCACAAGTATAAAACAAGGACACTAAACCTCTTTTAAGGGAAACTATACAAAAACAGGGGCTTGAAACCATTCAGGAACCCCAAAAGCTCCAAATATAGCTTTTTAGCATCTAAAAATTTCACATTTACCATCCAAAAAATGTCTGGCAGTCTAGAAACGATCAGACCCGCCAACACTCATTAAGATGTTGTTCCTGCCATTATCTACCAGACCTAAAAAACTGCCCTATTAAACCTGTCCTTTAAATGAAAGTGTCCACAGGAAGAGGAGTTTCAAAAGTATAAACAGCTTACATTGCATTTTAGCCCACAACATTTCACAGGGAAATCATTAAAAAACCCTGTGACCACACATATGTCATGGGTTGTACATGCAATATGCTGGTACCATGACAATTTACTGGGAGCTGCAATACTCCCACGGTAAAGAGACCAGGGTAACATCACATGGCAGCATTAGACCTCTGGAAAAAAGTAGACAAAGCTCATGCACAAAAGCAAGCTGCTTCTTCCTCAGCTTTTCAAAGACCTTGCAATGACAAGATTCCACAGTTGGAAAGCACTGGAACTGCTAGCATCTCTTTTGTAAAGATGTCCCCCCAGCTGGAGCTGGCACAGCCACAGCATCAGCATTACCTAATGTCTTAGTTCACGAGAGAACTAAGATATTATGCTGACCAAGAAATTATCCCTCTCCTTTAAATTTAGGAAAACAGAACTTTAATTAGGAAGAATATATATATATATATAGAAAAGGATAACAGTTCTTAACCACAACACACACACACACACACATATATATATATATATCCAGAAAAGAACCAAACAACAACAGTCTGCAACAAACCCCTCCACCCCTCAAATAACAAAGTAAAACAGTCAAAAAGGTCTTTTCTGGCTACACCCCAAAAAGGGGAATGCAATTTATCCATGGACAGTAGGTGGCGCTGTGGCACCTCCGCTGCTCGCTCTCTCTCCCAGGGGTTGCACTTATATTTACAGACAGCAGGTGGCGATGTCGCACCCGGCCGGCTGGTCTCTCGTCTCAGGTGAGGTGACAGGCAGTTCCCAGGCTAGCTCCCATGAGAGGGGAAGTGGAAAAAACAAGGCAGCAACAATCCTGTCTTCGCAGGGGCAGGGAAACCAGGGCTTTTCTCCCACCTCTTTTCCTTACGGCAAGCTTTGTAGTGGTTATGATCACTCACGGATGAACACAGTCGAGTTGGGTAAGGAAGAAAAGGAACACAAATCCAGTATCCAGTGATGCTGGGATCTCAGTGTCTGTGTCCCCGTCCTCCTCGCTCCGACGACAGACTGAGCTCCCTGACCTGCACAGAAAGCCAGAAACACCAACCTCTTCCCCCTCTCTCCCCTGCTGGGGGAAGATCCCAACAAAAGACCTGGCCACAGTAGATAATATCCGCATATGCATGTCTTTTGTCTCTTTTGTTAAACATCTTTACCGATGCTGGGGCGTTGGCTCCAAGCTATTTGGAAGGAATTCCAGCTTGAGTTTGAAACTGTAACACCTAATGAACATCCACCTTAGGAACTGTCCTCCTCACACCAATATGCTTCAGGAACCAAAGGAGCCTAAAATGGGCAGAAAATTAGCAGACAGATACTGCAGCCATCCCAAGTGATAGAATATAGCATATATACCAAGCATGTGCAGTAGATCAAGGCCTATCACCTATTTGGGGAAATTTTGCACTAATTAAGGCATGGCACATAAGTGATGTACATCTTTGCATAGCCCTTTGTCTTAACGCAGAAGTATTATGCTTGGCAAAGGCAGTATGTGCTGTGTCTGCCAATAACTGTCAGTGCACAGTAAGCTCAGAGCCCACATGGGCTGCTCACCATAGCAAAACCTATACCAGAGAGGAGGCAGGAGAATAGAGGGATGAATTTGGTAGGCTCACAGAAAAACCTACAAACCTCTGGAAATTTTGTAGTTTAGCCCTTTGCGCCCAGTAGACCCTGTTGATGGACAGCACCCACTTCCCAGTGTCTGCAGGATTGACCAAAATTTCCACTTCAACTTCAAATACTCTTTTAGTCCCCATTAATGTCCAATTTGCATTTTAAGGCTGGACATGTGTCTATATAACATATACATTATGCAAATATACCTTTATTTCAATGAAAAGAATTGAATGCAACCAATTCAATCAGTCAGGCAAATGAGATAAAATAATGACAACACTGGTCCATGAGCCTGGCAAGCACCTCATGCTTTGGAAGCAAACCTAGGCCACTGGACACACAAACCAGAGATGTGTTATTTGTGGGTCACCTGAAAATAGTTTCTGGATTGAATGGTAGCTTTAAATTCACTATATCCCCCACATTAATTTGTGTTGATTTCGCTTGCATAAACTCAAGGGGCAGAAAATAAATATTTTTCTGCTACTTACTCTGGCTCACTTATCTGCTGCATACAAATATTAAAACCAGCTATAACAATAAATAGCCAAAGGCCATTTCTTAGCAGAACACAGTTTGCATTAACATTTGCTGCCAAGGAAGGAATTCAGGCACAAGCCTACAGATCAGCAGCATCCCTAATTTCCAATGCTTGTAAGATAGGAGGAAAGTTTTCTCCAATATCTTTCACAGGAAGTGACTCTGATCACCGACCCTCACACTGAAATGTGACCCCACTGATAACACAGGCAGTTCTGACACACATATCCTTCTTTGCGAGTTGAGATTTTATCACAGATGGGAACTGGAGAAGATCAAAAGAGTTATCTCAGTCCATCCTTGTTGGGAACCAGCTGGCCCTGTAAATTTCTCGTGAGAGAGAAAGGGAGTTTTTGGCCTTTGTGGGAACCTGCTATCTCTGTTAAGTCTCTCATGAGAGAAAAAAGGGGGTTTGGCCTTGGCTGAGGCCTTGTGTACTCATTAAAATGAACACCTGCAGGAGCTGTGAGAACAGACAGTTTCAGTACAGAGAATGCAGCCTGTTAGCACGCAGCCAATGAGTGATTGTTATGTGTGTGTTGCACCAATAGCTTTAATGCACGCATTCTCAGGAACACTATAATTATAGAAGTTTCTTTAATAAAGTGAGTTTTGCCGTTAATTCACATTTAATTGTCTGCAATTCTTCGCAAGCCCATTAACCTTCGACACATCCTGAACTGATCTAAATGATAAATCACTAACAGACAGCCCAGGGGGACATCAGTCCTTTATTCTAACACCAACTCCATGGAAAGGCAACCTAATGTCATGTGTTAACTTTGCATGTTAACAGATATTTTATTGCCTCTCAACAAATCTCTTACCTCTCTTATTCTCTTATCTCTACAGCTTTAAAAGAGAATCTTTGCAGTGATTTTTCCTGATCAATTATTCAAGATACAGAAAAAATTTTGTATAGCATGGATGATCAAGAGAGTACGTTCTTTAAATCCTCTACATAACTTAAAGGCCTCAGAGAATACATATCATTTGAGCATCAGCTTCCAGCCATACTGCAATGCTGCATCATCCTGGCACTTTCACATCCTTTTTACATTATTCTAAGATAACACTTGGCTGCAATTACTAGAGTTTGTATTACCATGCTACCAGTTGCATACAGATCCTTCCCAGAACCAATATAAGAATCAGCCAGGAAATTGAGATTGGTCTGAAATCAGTGCATCGAAAGAGCTATCTCTACAAATACAAGGGAGAAAACAGCATGGCAGGATTCTGGCTTGTTCCAGACTTTGAGATGGATTTCTTTAAACTCTCTCCTTACAGTGAGCTGTCCCCTATAATTTCTTTTGAATGAAAAAACAGCTTAGTCTTTTTAAACAGCAAAACCACAAAGCAATCAGCAAAGAAAAATAGAAACAAGGTGTATATGGAACCCTTGATCCCTGCAACCTTGTAGCTGGGCCTGTGCTTCCATCCTTGGGTTCAATTGGCTAAGTGACCAGCAGAGCAGCTCAGTGTCTTCTCAGTCTCCTCATGCCAGCTTGTGGCTATGACGGCTGTTCATCGCATCCTGCTCCCACTCAAACTTCCTCAAACACAAAGGAACGGAACCCAGTTATGAACATAAAGAAACAAACAATTGAAAGCTCTTTACTAACATGCACCAGAGTTTGGAAACAACACAGAAAAGCTCTATCACTCATCTGCTCTGCTCCCCGGGGTGCTACCTGAAGTTCCACAGGAGGGCCTGTTTGTACACTGAAAGCATGATATTTGAGCGTAGTCATGACTCCTTGCACAAGAATAACATGCTCATAGAAATAATTGTGACCCAGAGAGTGTTTCAAAGCCCAGAATAAAAAGCAGACGCCACTTGGACAGAAGTGTCTGCAGCAATTTCACTACTGTTCACTAATGGCCATGGCTGCATGGTCAGACAGGCAACAGACACACACCCCCCCCAAGCACTAGGGAGCAGACAGCTGCTGCCATAAGCACAAGGAAGAGAGCAGGCAGGAGGGGGAACACTGGTACCAAACAGGACTCCCAGTTACACAGAAGCTGCTCTATTGAAATTCATAACACAAGAGGACCTGGACTGGGGTGTCCCATGCCTGGCTCATGCCTCAAACACTCAAGACAGCTGGCAGGCACACAGGGTGCTTCAGGGACATCAGCTCTTGAATTTACCAAGGTTTCTGTTGGCACCATGAAATTTCAATTTTCAACACTGATGCGTGGCACTGGAAAGCTTCTTTATATGAGTTTTATCCTTTCAAGCACACACACTTACTCTTCTTCACAGCTAGTACAGGGAGTGGCACCCCAGAAAGAACAGCCTAATTTCTCCTTTTCAGCCAAGCTATGGGACAGCTCTTTTTTGGCAGCATTGACAGACAGGTTCACCTTGCTTCAGAGGAATTAGCCCTGCAACCAAAATCAAAAGAAGTTTTCACTCTTCTTGCCCTCACTTCTCTCCTGCAGCCATCCCTAGAAGCTAAACCACCCTTCTTGTACTTTCTACTGCTGCATCAGTTTTCCCCATTGCCTGCACAGTTATTTCTGCACCCTTTCTGTGGAGACTGGGCTCAAACAACATTTACTAACCTTTCATTGAGTAAGAACCTTGCATTTCCTATATACAGTTAGATATTTCATATATACATATACTCTGTATGTATTAGCTATATTCCAAGATGCTCTGAAATCCTTTGGAGACTCTCGAGCTAAAGCAGTAACTGTTTGGATTTATAAATTATATCATTTTATCTGTCTCGGAAAAGGGCAGATGAAGACTGACCTGACAGGACAAATGCAGGGAGAGGACTGTGGTGAAACAGCTCCAGTTAATTCAGTCTGGACTTACCTGATTTTCAAATCTATGAAGATATACAGACCTGTAACTGTGTTCAATGTCCTAAAATGTTAACAAGGGTAAAACAAAGCAAAAAGCAAGGCTACAAATTTGTCAGAATGTGGAACTTTCATGAGTTTTTCAGAGTTTTCTTCTCATAAAATATAATTTTGTCAAATGGAAATATTTTAAGAAAACAGCTTGGGAGATAACTTTTTCCTTGGCCACAAATAATAAAAATAAGGCATCTATGAGACACTTAGCCCTAACCCCAGCTCTACTTCTTTCAAAGTCCCTGGTGAAATCCCACTGCCCTCTACCCTTGCAGAGCATCTCTGTATATCCTGGTTTTAACATGCCACTTCATTGAAAAGGACTCTAGGCCAAAACAAACTGTGCTGAGCTTGTTTTAACTTTTTACCCACTTCATTTATTTAAAATAAGACAAAAAGTTGAAAAGTCATCCACTACTTTTTCCTCTTAATGACACTAGGACCAAACAGCTTCAGGAGATGAAAACCCTGGTGGCCCAAGACCTGTCCTGGCTTGTCCAGCAGCACCAGTGCTCCCCAGCACTGCTTACCTACAGGCCAGGTTTTTTCCTCCTTTATGCCAGAGAAACACCACTAAACATGATAAACTTGCCAAGTGGCAAGTACAGGAAAGCTCCTACTTGCATAATGATGAGACATTTAAAAAAATTCTTTCAAGAGGATAAATGAAACAGAACAAAATAGAGCAGAGAAATAATTGTAGCACAAAACAAACTCTCCCTGGTGGTTGCTATTTGCAAGAAATAACGTTTCTTAACAGAGCCGTTTCTCTTACTGATTATAAGACATATTTTCAAACATGACATATTCAGAGAAGAAAATTTGCTCTCAAAATCCAGTGCATTATGATCTGCAGCCCAGTGTTTCCTCAAGGATTAAGTTTGAAATAAATGCTGAAAGAAACCTCTGAGGGCTGTCACTGTTAATGTCACAGCAGTCTGAGGGTGAGCTCCTATGACTGGCCCCAAAGTGTTGTCTTTTCCATTTCTGTAGTGCCATTTGGACTCAGCACAGAAAAAGCAGCTTAAACACACCATTCCCGGCGCAGAAACCTTTTGGAAACCCTGAACTGCAAAGAGCAGCAGTAAAGTGCTCACAGCTCACTCACAGCTCTTGTTGCTAAGGCCCATCTTGCTCCAGGACATGGGCATGTTTTCCCCAGAAGATCAGCTCTTACAGGATAAGCCACCACAGATGTGCACTTAACACACACAATATAGGATACAAATAACCCTTGAAATTGATTGTTTCTTTGTTAGTGAAACTACTGGTAAACACATACTTTAGAACAAACCTATTATCATTACATTCTTAATACACAAAGTAACTTCAGACATCATAAAAATTACTCCAAAAGAGACCATTACATATTCAAATTGACCAACAACGACAAGCAGGACCTTCACTAGCATCCCTCTTCCTCCAGTTTTAGGCAACGTGAATTTACTCAGCTCCAGCAAAACCAGGGCAAAGCAGATCCACACAAACCCTAAACCCCAGCTTTAGCCTTAATTAAGCAAAACACTCTATTCACTACAATAATTTATAAAATTATTGAAATAATGCACAGTATAAATGATGGAAATGCATATGCTATGCTTTGAGTTTGGAAAATGCCCTGTAGTTTTGTAGGACAGTACAGGGAAAACAAGTAATGGGAAAGAAACAGCTTTATAACCCTCTTAAATTTGGGTTGGTTGCAATTCGGAAAACATAAACCAGCACATTAAGGATTGGCCCAGGAAGAATATCAGTTCAGACACAATAGCTGTTTGCACTGTCGAAAAGTTCCAATTCTTTTAAATGAAGTGTAACAGCAGTAATTGTATCTCTTTGAGTGAACTAAGAGGCATATCGTGCATGAATCAACAACAATGTGGCTTGTACACAATTTATCTCTTTGCATGATCCACAGGAAATCCAGTTGCATAATGACGTTATTCAAAGCCTCTCAAGGGCACAGGATAGGGTCTCGTTAGCAGCTGCACTTACCCCATCTTCAAAGGGCAGATACCCACCAAGGAGGGTCTGGTGGGCCATCAGCCAAAGCTTCCACTAATAATGGGGCCACACTCCCTGAAATTACTGATGCTGCCCAAGGGGGCTTAATTTTTTCTATCAGAGAACAAATTGCTATTGCCTAAATATCTTCAACATTTAGACATTTTTTGAAAACTTCTACTACTGCTACTAATATGCCTGCTAACTCCAGAAATCAGACTGCAAGGAATGAATTAGGACACTCAGACACAGGTACGTTATTGCAATTATAAATCCCCTACTCAGATACCTGAGGAAGCTGTAGGTATAGAAGGAAGTTTGCAAAACTGAGTGCTAAAATAACATTAACTGTTGCTCACAGGAATAGCCTCTAGTGGATGAAATGTGCTGGTACCCAATAAGCATGTGGTTTCAGTGATTTCCTTTCCATCGCAGCAGAAGCACGCATTTGGAGTGTTGAACAATTTCTGCTATCACATTTCCAAAATCCCATTTAGGCCCCGAGAATGGGACAGCACTGCCACCCCCAGTGACAAGCCTAGGATGGCATTGCACATATTTAAAAGTGTTTTTTAAATCCTCAGTTACCTCCCAGACAGATGGGAGCCCAGGAAAGGCTGCTGGTCCTGATCAAGCACACAGCCCCTTCCTCTGCTAGCTGGCCAGACAACCTCCCCCTCTCCAATCTAATGCTGTAATACATTCATCTCCTCCCAGTGTAATTTATCTTGCTCTGCAAAATTCCTGTGTGAAACTACAAACACCAATCCTTCTGACTCACTGAACTGAATAAATTTTAAGTTTCTATACACCCTTACTGATTTGGAGAACACAAAACACTAGCAGATGTGCGTCTAAGCCACAAGGGGTTTGCAGCTCTCTGGGGAGGAAGGGGCTGAAAATGGAAGATTGGTGAGGGGAATTGTTGTTTTTAGAATTGTTTTCGCTCAAAGGCCAAACTTACAGCTGGGGATGCTAAGAATATTGCTTCAGGGTGGGAATCTTCACGCCCTGTGTTTCCTTTGGATTGCTTTCTGTCTGTTGAAAGAAATGAAATTCTCTCAAGGAAGATAAAATGTTGTTCAACACCTAAAAGCATTCTTTCCCACAGGCTTGGAGGGAAGGGAGATAAGAGAGAAAGTTTAGAACTGTAAGAATAGCCTAGTGAGCGACTCACACATGCATCAGGCCCTTGGTATATACGGCAAAGGCCAGACTGGGCAGACACTTTTAGCCCCTACGAAGTTTGCACTTAGCAGCTCATGGATGTCCCTGAAATGATGG
Organism: Lepidocolaptes lacrymiger; assembly: GCA_035584035.1. Taxonomy (NCBI): domain Eukaryota; kingdom Metazoa; phylum Chordata; class Aves; order Passeriformes; family Dendrocolaptidae; genus Lepidocolaptes; species Lepidocolaptes lacrymiger. The sequence goes on along the minus strand of JAXCLP010000268.1, from coordinate 2,765 downwards.
AATACATCTACTCTTCACACTGCAGCTGTGTTTTGTGGCTGTCTTGGTGTTACCTGTGTATAAACAATTCTTACAAGCTGCAATACAAAGCTGAGTTTCTTAGGCTCAAGAAATATCTGTTCTTCAGCTGTCTGCCTTTTAAAGAAAAAAAGAAATTGAGAGAAAAAGAAAACACACCTAAATATAAATTATTTAGGAATAAAAATTATTCCATGGAGCAGCTTTACAGTTTGCTTTCCATGCAAATTGCCTGCTTCTTTACAGCTAACAAATGGAGCAGTTACTACCAGCTCTATCTGCAACTCAGAGTTTTAGCCAGGCAGGGGAACTCCATTGAGTCCCTCTCCTGCAAAGAACTTTTCTATACCTGCAGTCAGGTTCTCAGGGGGCATCTGCAGCTCAAGCCTTTTTTGCCACACTGTACTGCCTGCACTTCCCTCCTTATGACAGAATTAAAAAAAAGTAAATAAAAAAAAATTTCATCACAAATTATTTCCTTTAGTCATGATAGAATAAGTGTGTCCACAAAGAAGCTGTTGTACCACAGATGAGTAAATGTCTTCCTGAGGTGAAAATAGATAAATTTCAGGTCTCCATATTTATGAAACAGGGAGAAATTTATTGCCTCATACATCCTCTTCTGCCATAGGATTATCACTTCAGTAGTTGACCTGCTTAAAAGTGATACTGCAGTTTGCTGTGGCTAAAGGTAGTTCCTTTTATCAATAGGGTGGATTAGTTACATGATATAAAACCAGGATAAGAACCCAAGCTCATACTATAACAATAACTTACTTTCGTTACTAGCCCTGAAGTTAAAAATGGGACATGGAAAAATTCAAATAAACACTAAAAACCCCAGCAAGTCTTAATGCATAGATGAAGACTTGAAAAAATTCAAAAGCTGACAACACCAAACACTTTTTAAAAATATCAAATTAATTTATATGCAATTTTAATACAGTCCTAGTTTTACCACAATCATCACTTGCAAGAAAAGAGTTAAACTACTTTACTACTCGTGTTTTGCAAATCAAAACGGCATCATGCATATGAGGCAATGCATATGGAAGAAAACAGGAATTTCACTTTGAGGTCATGTCAGGAACCATATGCAAAAGATCATTTTGCACACAAAGATCCACTTCAAGATGGCCTACTCTTTTAAATAATGCAAGTTTGGGAAGCGTTTACCTATTGATAATGATGTCTAGTCACTGCTACTCCAGTGTCCCTTGCTTTAGGATACAACCCAAGATAAGCTCTGCTCTAAGGATGCCCAGGGAACTTGGGGTCATGGATAAGACAAATGTTTCTTTTTTTGACTGCTGAAAGTAGGTGATATTAAGAGAAGGTAAGGAACAGGCTGCATCTTGCAACAGGCAACTGTTTCCATTACAACATATTGAGGTCACAAAATAAAGTAGGAGACAAAAATACAAAATAGAGGTATTTTACACTACTGATACTGGAACGTTTTATTTTAAAAAAAAAAACAACAAAACAACAACAACAAAAACCAAAAAAAACCCAAAAAAACAGCAGCCTTTTTGCCACAGATTCTACCTAGCCTTTCATGCAACTTTTTTCTTATAACAAATTTCGTGTTCATTGCTAGCACAATACAGTGTTCAACCAAAGTGATCCACATCAAGAAGACCAGAAGTTGCCCTAAGAATTCAAACTCTGACTAAATTATTTATTAAAAGAGTAGTTTACAGAATTATTCAACTTTTTATGTGGAAGTACACACTTGCTGTATCTCAGCACACGAGAACACAGGCTTCAGCATAATTAAGTCTTCAAAAAGGAATTTTATGAGCTACAAAACAAGAGTAATATATAATACAATACTTGTCTGTGGACATGTTCATCCTTCCCAGCATAATTTGAAATGCTGTTTTCCCCAAAGCACTGAATTGAAATGAAACCATAAAATTCCTCTTATCTGGCCCCAGAGTGCATTTGCTCTTTAGCAGCTTTACAAAACTGCAACTCCCACATTCCCTGAGGCAGGGAGGGTGCTCAGGGCTCCTGCATTCCCCCAAGTAACAGACAAGAAACACTATCCCTCAATCATGTCTTCAACAACAAAAACAACAAAAAAAATCTTCAAGAAATGGATACCAAAAAATAATTGTCACTTCAAAGGAAGGAGACCAGGAAGGCCAAACTGCAGACTCATGAGGAAGGCAGAGTGAATGCAAATCACTGTGTGGCTAAATTCTGGCTGAGCTGTGTTTGTAATACACTCTGTTTCACCATAACAAGGACAACCACGAGCATTCTTGCTACAATTTCAGTAGCATTTAAAATAATATTTTAATAGATGGCCATTACAAAAGCTGTGATTCAATCACAGACTTCTAAAACACTTCAAGATCAAAGCTTTGCTGAATTTATTTCTGTCAGTACAGCTCCACCAATGAATTTCACCCCGGATTCAACTTTGGCCCAAGGATACTAATTTATAAAGCCTGTAAGGCTTAGAGAAGTTTAAAATGTAAACAAAAATAATCCATATAGATAGAGCACCTACTACGTAACAGATGCACTGATGTGTATAACATCTAATGGTAACACATCACCTTGGCACAAAGACAACTTCAATTAAGGAAATAAGATTCTCTCCAAACCTGAGGGGTGCGAAGGGACTATAAACAGGCTGCTCTGCTTCTCACTCTTTAGTGTTATAGGCATGAATCGATGAGTGGTTTCAGCAATTAATTTTATTTATTGATATAAAACAATTATTAACTTTATTA
>JAXCLP010000267.1:3804-15157 GCA_035584035.1 Lepidocolaptes lacrymiger | reverse complement strand
GGGCTTGGAGCACCCTGGGCTGGTGGAAGGTGTCCCTGCCCATGGCAGGGGGTGGGACTGGATGGGCTTTAAGGTCCCTCCAACCCAACCCATTCTGTGATGATGATGATGATGATGATGATGAAATAACACGAAACTCCTTCACAACCAGCCACGAAGGTGTTTGCTGGGACACCCACCAGGAGCATGTTTGGAAATCCCAGTTTTCCTTTGAAGCAGAAGGTCCTTTGAGGTCTCTTTGTGAATCCATGGGTGGGGAGCACCATGACCCTCTCTGAATCCACTGCTGGAGGAGCCACAGACCCAGAGCCACCCAAAGGAGGAGCGTGTCGGGTTTGGATCCTTCCCCCAGCCCAACAAACCCCAACCTGGTGTTATTTGAGAACGCTCTGCTTTTCCAGGGCTGCTGGAAACGGGATCTCTGCCTTGTGACTTGCAGGCAAGGAGGAGGTGAATGGCTGCAGAAACACCTCCTGGACCACCCAGCTCCACGGGCTGGCAACCACCAGTGCCAAAGGGCAGGGCTTTCCTTGGCACCAGCAAAGGGCAGAGCTCCCTAACGAGGGAGAGGCGTGTTAATGAGCGCAGGCTGATTAATATGCACGGAATTAAATCACGTTGGGGTCAGAGGGGGAGCCCCAAACCTCAGGTGTGACGTGTTCTCCTCAAGGACCCAACATGTGGGTGTAATTCGGGTTTCAATAGTTTTTTCCCCCTCATAATTCTGCATAATTACCCAACTCGGCGTAAATTCTTGGGGTTTTGAACTAAATAGCAGTTAAGATTTTTGTTCCTCGCCGTGATTGGTCAGGTTGCTTCATTTTTGTAGGATTCTGGGACTTTCTGGAGGGTCCTGGTGGGCTTTTAAAAGCTGTAACTTGCAAATCACCCTATCAAAAAAACACGGTGCCAGTCGCATAAACTGCAGAATTACACGGGTTGAACATTTATTTGTTGTCGGTTTTAAGGAGAAAACGTGGAGCTTTTTATAACAGAGCACTGGCTGGAAGTCCTCAGAGCAACATTGTCCATCTGTTGGTGGTGTTTGGGCATGGAATAATATTTTGGGAGAGCAGCTCTTGATTTGGCAGAGCAGGGTCCACACTGAGCCACTTTGGGATGGACCGGAGGGAAATTCCAGGTTGAGCAGAGACTTCAGGGGGAACCTTGTGATTAGGACATGGGTTTGGAAGAGGGAGCTTTGGGTCCTGCCCCAGGTCCTGCTGGAAGAGCCCTCGGTGCTCAGTGAGGGTCTGTAATGCTGAAAGAAGAAGGAGGTGCCCAAGGGTGGCACTGGGGGAAGAAGCCCCTCTGTGCCCTCTCCTGCTGCCCTCGGGGGCAGAGCTCACACTGGGAGCTGGGGACACCTTTGGAAGGTCAGCAAAGTCCACCTTAGGCTGGGAAAATCCATCAGCACTTTCTCCTGGTGGCATCTGGGGAGCCTTACCCACCTTCTGGTGCCTTCTGTGCTTTGCAGGTGCTCCTGATCATCAGTGGGAACCTGAGTTTCCTCAACTGGCTCACCATGGTGCCCAGCATCGCCTGCTTCGACGATGCCAGCCTGGGGTTCCTCTTCAGCTGCCGGCGCGGGGCCGTGAAGGAGCGCCTGGCACGGCTGGGACAGGGCCAGGGACAGGGCCAGAAACCTCCCCTGGGTGAGTGGCTGTGCCAGGGCAAGGGGCACAGCTGGCCTCGGGGTGCCTGGCTCCAAAGCTGGCATCTCCTGGGGCAGGGCAGGAGGGGGTCGGGACCTGGTGGTGACGTGGAGGTTCATCAGGGTTTTTGGGGTGAGATTCCATGGGGACATTGCTGGTGGGACACATCTCCAGGCAAGGCTGGTGTCCACAGCATGTCCAGCCAGCTGCAGCTCTTGAAGGTCAGTGCTCCTTCCTGTCACTGAGCATCAGGCTCCAACCCAAAGTAAGAAGGTGGAGTTGCCCCATTCAATTTTTATCTTTTTTTTTTTTTAATTTTGACTACTTGAAGTCCAGGATGAAACACCCACTGTGGTTTGAGGTGGGGTGAGAAATTGGGTGCAGGAGCAGTTCTTGCATTTGCTCTTGTCACTTGCCCTCTCCTCTGGGGCATGATGAAGAGAAGGCTCCAGGGAGACCCTGGAGCTCCTTCCAGTGCCTAAAGGGGCTCCAAGAGGGTCTTTGGACAAGGGATGGAGTCCAAAATCCTTGAAGCCAAGGGGGAATGGCTTCAAACTGCCAGAGGGCAGGGTTACATGGGATATTGGGGAGGAGTTCTTGGTTGGAAGGGTGGGTTTCCCAGAGAAGCTGTGGCTGCTCCATCCCTGGAAGAGTCCAAGGTCAGGTTGGATTCTCTTGGAGCAACCTGGGCTGGTGGAAGGAGCAGCTGCTGGTGGGCACCACTGGTGACATGGGCACTGTGACAGCAGGGAGCGAGTTCCCCAAAGCAGAGGGGAGGTGAACTCATGTTCATACCATGGAAAAGCAAATGGAAGGGGGGTGTAACTGGGAAATGGGATTGGTGTTCCCCTCCCAAGGCAGTTCCCAACAGCCCCACCCCAGAAGAGGCAGCACTGGGGTGCTTCTCGTGGTGCTGTGGAACAGATGTGGAGTTGTGTTTGTAGCATTTTCCTAAACCACAAGGAAGCACCAAATTGCCTGGAATATCAACAACAATCACAGATGCTCGTTTTTGAATCCACTGAACATCTGTCAGAAGAATGAAAAATGTCAACAAGACACAGTATCCATCTCTTGTCCTTCCTCATCTCCCAAGAAGCAGCTTATTAACCAGAAATGTTGGTTCCAGCAACTCATTTGTGTGTCTCCTATTTTACATATTTTGCTGGAACAAACCTTGAGCAGCTCTTCCCCTCACTTTGAGGCTGTGGGAGCCTCGAGCTTTCCTCCCAGCTCTGTTTCTGCCTCCAGAAGACAGGAGGGTGCCCAGCCAGGCCCTGCTCATGACCTGGTTTTCCAGGACTGTCCCATGTCCTTGAAGGGTGTCTGTGGTTCCTGCTGAGACCTCCAATCCCCATGGCTGGTGCTCAGCTCCTGCCTGCTCCATCCAAATCCCATTGGCTCGTGTCCCACGCTCCTTCCCCAAGTTTTGCTCCATCCTTACTATCTAGATTTTATTTTTTTTTGCATTTTTTCTGCAAGTGAGCAGCTGTGACCCCAAGGGCCTGGTGACCTGAGGAGCATCCCCACCTGCTGAGGGATGAGCAGTCCATGCATGGCCATGGGCTGTGAGCTCAGGAGAAAAGGGGAAACTCTGTGTTTGCACCTGCTCTTTAATTCCAGGGTGGGAAGTGCAGCCCATCTGGAAGGGGAGAAGGTGCCCAACAGCCTCACCCCCAGCAGCACAGGGAGCCAGGGGAGGCATCTCCTGCCCAACCCAAGAGATCCTCCAGAAATGTTCTCAGACTAAACAATTATTAAGAGCTTCTGAGAGAGGTTCAAATAAACATCCCTCTCCTGCAGAGATAAGGGGAAAGCTCCACACAATGGCTTTGAATCTGATCCCTTGGCTGTTAATGTTAAATAAATTGGAGAGGGCCATGGGGGAAGGAGCCCCTGGGGGTCACCTCTGCTTATTTGTCTGCTCATGGTGGTGTCTGCCCACATGGGGACCCTGTGCTGCTCCTGCAAACCCCCTTCCCAGGAGCTGGCAGAGCCACACACATCTCATCCAGCAATGAAAGGAGCAGAGATTTTGGAGAAGGAAAATGCCTCGGGATGGTGGGAACCCAGGGCTCTGGGCACTGGAGGAGCTCCCAGCACAGCTCCCAGAGCAGGAGGGGATTGTGAGCAAGGGGCAGGTGCCAGCTGTGGTTTCTCCCCTGCAGGACAGCAGTGATTAATGTCACATTGCAGACATTTTTGCTCTTAGCCCTTGCTCAGACTGTTTAGAGCTGATGTGGGCAGCGATCTGGGGGTCCCTGGGGAGGGCAGGGGGGAGCAGAGCCCACCACAGAGCCCACCACCAGCAGCTCTGGGTCACCTTCCCCTGCCCTGGCTGTGTCCCACAGGCTGCTACATCCGCAGGGTGGTGAACATCTCCTTTGGCCTCCTCATTGCCTTCCTCAGCGTGCCCGTGGTCCTGAACCTGCTCAGTGCCAGACAGGTCATGAACACCTCCTTCCACCCCCTGAGGATTGTCAACACCTACGGAGCCTTTGGCAGGTACCCCACATCTCCTGGCCCCTCCTGCTCCTCTCCTGGGCTGCTCTGTGTGCCCTGAATCCTTCCCATGGCCAGCAGACCTGCAAGGGCTGCTTGGGAGAAGGAAGGAGAAAAGGAGCAGGTTTCCTTCCCATTGAATTAAGATTTAGGGAATATCTGCTTGGGGGAAGGAAGGAGAAAAGAAGCAGGTTTCCTTCCCATTGAACTACAATTTAGGGAATGGCTGCTTGAGAAAAGGAGCAGGTTTTCTTCCCACTGAATTAAAATTTAGGGAATATCTGTTTGGGAGAGGAAGGAGGAAAGGAGCAGGTTTCTTTAGTATCTATTTGGGAGAAGGAAGGAGAAAAGGAGCAGGTTTCTTTCCCACTGAATTAAAATTTAGGGAATATCTGTTTGGGAGAAGGAAGGAGGAAAGGAACAGGTTTCTTTCCCACTGAATTAAAATTTAGGGAATATCTGTTTGGGAGAAAAGGAGGAGGTTTCTTTCCCACTGAATTACAATTTAGGGAATATCTGTTTGGGAGAAGGAAGGAGAAAAGGAGCAGGTTTCCTTCCCACTGAATTAAAATTTAGGGAATATCTGTTTGAGAGAAGGAAGGAGAAAAGGAGCAGGTTTCCTTAATATCTGTTTGGGAGAAGGAAGGAAAAAAGGAGCAGGTTTCCTTAATATCTGTTTGGGAGAAGGAAGGAGAAAAGGAGCAGGTTTCCTTAATATCTATTTGGGAGAAGGAAGGAGAAAAGGAGCAGGTTTCTTTCCCACTGAACTACAATTTAGGGAATATCTGTTTGGGAGAAGGAAGGAGAAAAGGAGCAGGTTTCTTTCCCACTGAACTACAATTTCCTTTCCTTGAGGTGCTTTTAACTGGCTCGTTGTGTCGGTGCAGGGAATGGAACAGCAGGATGAAAATCTCCATAGGAGAGTTCATCCAGTGGCTACTCCTCACCATCACCAGCCCTCTTTATTTCTGGGGAACTTCTCTTCCCCTGTGCTCTCCCTCATGTAAATATTCACAGCAGTTCTTGGGGAGCAGATTTTAGGCCAGCAGAAGGAAGTGCTTTTTCTCAACAAGTGACTTGGGGAATTGGTTGCTGCAGGAAACTGTGGAGACCAAAGTAAAAATGGGCTCAGAAAAACAGATTTGGGAGGCCAAGGCCAAGAGCAGGCTGGCTGCTGCCTGCAGCTCAGGAAATCCCAGTCAGGGCTGCAAGGTGGGGTGGACAAGGGAAGCATCTTCAGCTGCACCTGGAACCAGCCTGGCTCAGGCTCATTTTGAAGCATCTGAGTTTTCTGGGGACTTCTAAGCTTAGGTGAGGCACAGCTGGGCTCAGCAGAATCCTCCTTGTGTGCTGGCTCTCCCAGCCTCCTCCAGCTGGGAAAGTGAGGAAAATCAGGGCTGCATCATCAGGTTGTTCCAGGGGAAAGAACAGGGCCAGCCTTCTTCTCTCCATGGACCTCTGACACTTCCTGGTGGCCATGGGAGGTTCCCAGAGGTCTGAGATGAGGGGTGGGATGGGCAGCTCTTGGTTGGAGGGCTCTGGGCAAGGTCTCAAAGGAGAAGCCAACAGCAAATGGATTGATTTGATGGAAGGTGAAGCAGTTTGGCCAAGCAGAAGGTGGAGGGAAGGGCAAGTCTCACCACGGGCACTGGAGGTGCAGAGAACACATCACAGGAAGAGGATGTTTCCCCCAATTTTTCAACCAGCAGAAATTTCTGTGGAAAGAAAAAAGCTAGCAAAAAATTATTAAAAACACCAACACTATTTGTTGAAAATGCCAGAGTTTCTCCTCTTTTTTGAGAGAGGCAGAAATAACCCCTGAAGCCCTTTGAAGGCTGGAGTGGGGAAGCTACAGGAGATTGTTTTCTTTGGGTTGTTTGTTCTTTTTCTCCTTCCCTCTATGGTTTCTGTTTCAACAGTTACCAGAACCTAAAGAGCATGTGATGAAATGCTGCTGTAATATGTTTGTAATTCCAGCCTGTGTAAACCAATAAAAAGAGGATTGCAGCTTATAATGAATCTACGATGATGTGAAACTTGACATATTTTGAATCACACAGTAGGAACATACTTTTATTAGTAATTTGGTGTCCCTGATTTACAGTGTGTTTGCAAGCCTTGGGCAGCTGGCCACGGCTCATAACTCAGCCCAGGGTAGGATATGGGACTTGGCTGGAGAATCCAGAAATCTGTTAAATGTAGGTAACAATTAGAAGCACCGAATTCCTTGGGTTGGGAGAATCTGTCCCTGGGAGCATCAGGGGGAAGGTGGAGGGTGTGTTTCCAAACTTTTGGTCTCTTGGCTTGGAGGAAGAGGCACCAAAGTATTACAGATTGGTGGGAGCTGGAGAGCTTTGATGGGCAGATTTACATCGTTCTGTGTTCCTTATGGAAAGCAGCTCTTTGGGGCAGGGAATGTCACAGGCAGGTCATGGAGGACTCAGGGGTGGGATTTTCATGGAACTCTCTGTTCCCACTGCTCTGTCACAGAGGGAACACTCTGATCCACAAACACAGCCCCATCCCCTGCTCTGGGAATCACCTGTTGGCACCAGAGTCCCTGCTTGGACTGGCCCAAGAGCAGGTGATGGAGGGAAGGGCACAGAGAAGAAGCTGCTGGGCCCAGAGGTTCTCTGGAACCCAACCCATGAGGACCAGCTGTGCCACCAGGCCAGTGACACTCATGAACCAGTGTTTGTAAATCAGATATTGGGAAGGAATTCCTACCCTGGGAGGGTGGGCAGGCCCTGGCACAGGGTGCCCAGAGAAGCTGTGGCTGCCCCTGGATCCATGGAAGTGTCCAAGGCCAGGTTGGACAGGGCTTGGAGCACCCTGGGCTGGTGGAAGGTGTCCCTGCCCATGGCAGGAGGTTGGAACAAGATGGTTTTTAAGGTTCCTTCCAACCCAAACCCTTCAGGGTTTTTACAGACCTTGAACCAAATAACGATATCCTGTTGTATCCCACAGCATTACCAAGGAGAGGACAGAGGTCATCCTTCAGGGGACATCCAGCCTGGATCCCAACGACCCCAGGGCAGTGTGGGAGGAGTTTGAGTTCAAGTGCAAGCCCGGGGAGCTGAGCAGGAGGCCGTGCTTCATCTCCCCCTACCACTACCGCCTCGACTGGCTCATGTGGTTCGCTGCCTTCCAGGTCTGTGCCTTCCTGCCCTGAGTTTTGGGTCTTCCCTGAGCAGGAAAAACAAAATGTGTGGATTTAGTCTGTGCTGGGATCATGGGGAAGCCTTGGCTGAGTTGGTTGTGTTCCTAAAGCTGCTGGTGTCCTGAAACTCTGGGCAATTTTTGGGGAGGTTTTTTAATGGGTTCTCAACAATAACAAGAATCCCTGTTGGGGACACCCCTGGGACACCCTGCCCATGGGTAAAGGGTCCCTCACAGTGTTGTCCCCACGTGGCATCAGCAAACAGGTGCCAGCCATACATTCAGTCAGAGGGGGAAACTTGGAATATTAATCCTTGGGTGTCTTTGAGCTCATTTTGCAAATCTTACCCGAGAGCTTGGACTGGGTTTTACAGAACTGGGCCTTGAGTGGCAAACCCATCTCAGATTATCCTCTTTGTCCCTGCATCCTCTCCTGGCTTCTCCCCTCCCCTCTGCCCCAAACTCCTCTGTTTGCTCTCCCCGTGGTGTTTTCTGTCGGCGCCGTTGGCATTCCTGGGCGATGACATAAGGCTGGCACGGGGGCCAGGGCTGGGGATTTACCCCGCTGCTTTGGCAGGGCTGGAATTTCATTTAATGGGCATTAGGTCTGCTTAGCCCTCCGGAGAAGCCCAGCCAGGCTCCAGCCTTTGGGAAGGTGCAGAGGGCAGGCAGGAGCTGCTGGTTTGGGTCTGACCCTGTCCTGGGAGGGCTCTGAGCAGAGCAGGGATCAGCCCATCCCACCAAAGGGTGTCTCTGAGATGACAAAAGGGATGTTTCCAGGGCAGGAATGCCCTGAAGGTTTTAAAATATAAAGGGGTGTGAGGTTTGAAGGTGGGGAGGGCAGAGGAGAGGCAGTGCCAGGGGATGCTGCTGCATCCCAGTTCCATCTCTCCACACAGCCAGGCCAGCTGGGGAGGAGGAGGAAGAGGAAATAACTCAGCCTCTTCACATCTTTATTATTATTACTGTTTAATTCATTATTATTAGTGTCTAATTCATTAGCAGTGGTGTTTAAGTCACTGGAAGGTCCCCCCGGGTGTTTCTGTTCCCTGAGCACCCTGGGGCCTGCTGAGATTGGTTCACAGTGCCTAATTAGCAGCAATTAGCACCGTGAGCCTCCTTGCAGTGGCAGGAGGAGGGGGCATCCTTTCCTTTCGGGTGGGTGTGCCCACCCTGGAGCCCACCCAGCACCTCCCACTGGAAATGGGTCTGTTGGCCCTTGCTGCCCACCCTGGTGTGTGTCCCCCTGCAGCTCCCTCGTCCCTCCTGTGGCCCCTCAGCTCTCTGGGAAGCAGCTTCAGATCCTGCTTGGAAGAACTATTAGCCAAAAGTGCAGAAAGGAGGGAAAAGCCTCCTGGAAAGTGGGAATGACTTGTGGAAAGCAGTGGGAAGGTGACGCCCTGGGCACGGCCAGTGTGTTCCCATGTGGATGTTCAGGCATGTAAATACCTGCCTAAGCATGGAAATAAATCCCGTTTGGAATGGCTGGGTTGGACCACTGGCAGCTCTTTATTTGGTGCCAGCTCCTCCCTGGCAGCCAGAACAGTCCCTGTCACCCGGGTGTTGCTCAGACCCGAGCCCTGCCGAGCTGTGGAAAGGATGGGTAACCAGAAGTCGAAAGCCCAGCAGTTTGGGAAGCCAGGCAAGTTTTACAAAACCCGTGTGGTGGTTGAGAGAGTCCATAAACCCAAGTCCCTTCAGCCTCTGGATTAGGTTTAATTTGTTTTCCCAAGTTCTGGACTGTTTCTCCAGCACCGCCCCCCGTCTGTTCTGGTGCTGCTGCTGCAGTTCCTTGGCAGAGGGCAGGGAAGGAGCTGACATAGGCAGCTCTGACAGGCTGTGGAAAAGCCAAGGGCTTGGGGGAAGGATATTTAGCATCCCTTTGTGCTGCTCCTGACAGGTTCCTCTTTGCACCTCATCGCCGCTTGACATACGACGCCTTCCTGAGCTCCGGGTTTCCTGCGGAGCTTTCCACCTTGGCTGCAGCTCTGGGAGTCACTCTGGAGCTCTGGAGCACAGGGAGGGGATGCCAGGCCCTGGGCACAGGGAGGGGATGCCAGGCCCTGGGCACAAGGAGGGGGTGACCACCAGCACAGCCCCAGTGAGGAGCCGTGGGGCTGCTCCACCTCTGAATCACCATTTATTACTTGCTGCCTCTTAATTACCAGCAGTGCCATAATTACCTGTAATGTAACGTGGCGTTATTTTTGCAGGAAACCATTTTCAGGATGTTAATTTTATTGTCTAAATATAAAGTGCCTTTTCACTTGTTTTCTAAATCCCCCCTTTGTTCCGTGGGTCTCGACGTCCCGAGGGTGCTGCAGCTCCGAACTGAAGCCCTTCTTTCAGTTCTGGCAGGGACACAACCCCTCCAGAAACGTGTCTGAGTTGCTTCTTCCCATCTGCAGGAGGGGAGAACCCCCCAGGAAGGTGTGGAGATCTGTGGGACCCTTTTCAGTTGTTTCTCAGCTCTGCTGATTGCTGGGGGCACGGTGGGATCTCAGCAGAAATAACGTGCCCCCCGCTCAGGAGCTGCTGGTCAGGTGCTCCTTGGACAGGTTGGGCACTCAGGACCATCAGCTCCACCAAAGCATTCCCAACCAATGCATATTTTTGAGAGGAATCCCATGGCAGGGGTTTGGAGGCTCTTGAAGGTCCCTTCCAACCCACACCAGTCTGGGATAGTGGGATTTTAACTGAAAGGAATGGAACATCTGCAGATGCCACCATGCTGGGAGCCCTCTGGAGAGTCGTGGAATCCTGGAAGGGTTTAGGTTGGAAGGCACCTTAAAGCCCATCCTGTCCCACCCCTGCCACGTGCAGGGACATCTCCCACTGTGTGACTTCTTTAGGGTGACACTTTAGAAGGAACTCAACCATCACGACCCATCACTGAGCTGGGCTGGGCTGCTGGCACAAAAATCCAATTTCTGGCAGGCTGGGGGTGGATTCAACTTCATTGATAAATAACAAACCAGAGAACAAATTGCTGCTCATGGTTTTGGGCCTTCAAGTTGGTCAGTTTTGCTGGTAGTGGGAAGTCTGGGACTTTAAAGAAGGCAGTGGTTTATCATGCCAAGGGTTTGTTCTCCACCAATGGAAAAGCCTCTGAGGAAGGATAAATCAAAGGCAAGGCTTTTCCTCTCCTACCCATGGCATGAAGGGTATTTATTCTGTTTGGGGTCTGCATTTGGCCAGTGCAAAGGCACTCTTGGTGCTTCCCAAATAACTACTCAAAAATAACAAAGCTGCTGCTGTTTTCATATTGGTTTTAAAGCTCAGGGTCTTGTGGGCTTGTCCCTTGAAGCTGCTCCAAAAGTCTTTTGGGATGCTCTGAGAGGCAACGTGTGTTTTCCAGATATGAAGCTGTTTATAAATAGCCTTGAGGTCCCTTCCTGGGAGGAGAGAGAAGCTCCAGCAGCAGGATGGATGCTCTGAGGTTCTCCCCTGGGTGGTGGGAGGGGACCTGCTGGAGACTTCACAAGCTGGAGGAAAAGTAACCCCATTTCCAGGGGAGGCAGATGGATGTTTTTTGTGAAACGTTTCATCCAAGCCTCTGTTATCTCGCTCGTGCAGCCGGGAGGTGCTTCAGGGAAAAGCTGCAGAATGGAGGAGGAGGTGTTTGCAGGGCAGTAAAACCTCAGCCTCGTGCTCGCTGTCCCAAGCTCAGCCTTTTCCATTTCCTTTCTTCCCCCTTCTCCAAACACAAGCCTTGCCTCCCTTCCATTTTCCATTGCAGCACTTTGGTCCCTGGTCAGCGTGGAAGGGTTTGATTTGCCTCTTTCAGCTGTGCAAAGTTGTCTCCCTGTGCACAGGAATCATTCCCAAGCCCTGAGCTCCCAGCTGGCTTGGGGAGGACTCACCTGGGAGAGCCCAAAATCCCAAATGAGCCCAGCATGGGCTGTATAAATAGGGTCAGCCCTTGTCCATGCAGGGAATGATCCTTGTCCACAGTGGTCATTTTACCCCCCTGTCTGTGCTCTCTTCTGGAACAAAGTGACTTTTCTTTCCCAAAGCAGAGGTGATGCAGGATCTGT
>JAXCLP010000265.1:0-15176 GCA_035584035.1 Lepidocolaptes lacrymiger | reverse complement strand
TCAGCCCCTCCTGCTGCTCCAGCCCCTTCCCAGCTCCCTTCCCTGCCCTGCACACCCTCCAGCCCCTCAGGGTCTCTGCTTGTTGGAAGGGCCCAGACTGCCCCAGCATTCCAGGAGGGGCCTCAGCAGTGCCAAGACCTCACCAAACCCCCCCAGCTCCAGGCCTGGGGTCCCTCCTCCCTGAGCCTCAGAGCTGCCCTGGCTGCAGGAGCAGAGACAGGGCTGCAGGCCATCTGAGCACTGCAGGGCACGACCAGGGAAGCAGTGCCTGATCCAGGAGACCTTGGGACACTCAAGGACAAACACGGGATGCAGGTGCGGGATGTTGGGGAGGTCACTGGCTGGAAACCCGGGATTGTTTTCTGGACTCAGCTGTTTCAGCCCAACTCATCCCAGCTCTGGCTGGCAAAGCTGCTGCCCACACCTTGTGGAAGCGGATGACGGGCTCGGGGTGGATGCGGATGATGTGCAGACACCAGCGATAGCCCTGCAGCAGCTGTGCAAACAGGCGCAGGAACACGGCTCGGATCTCCTTGTCCTGGGAAGAGGGAAGGACAGCGTGGTCATGGCACAGTCACAGCATAGTCATGGGCAGGAAACTTGGCAGGGATTGCAGGGAAAACGGGGCACGGCAGCCTGGACTCAGTGCTGTGCCCCCTGATGCTGCACAGGGAGGAGGAGGAGTTCACACAGCCCCATTGGGGTTTGCTGAAGGGCCCCAACATTCCCTGTCTGCCCCCAGCCCTCTGTGAACCCATGGGCACTGGGAGCTCCAACCACGGCTCGGGGACCAGGCAGTGCCAGGGACACTGAGATGGAGACAGGCCTGGAATTGTGCCCAGGAGATGGAGTGTCCATCGGGAATGGCCTCCCCACCGAGGGGTCCCCGCTCCACTCACCTGCATCTTGAGGGAAGAGGCAGAAATGGTGGAAGGGAGGAAGGCGAGATCAGCCACCTCCAGCTCCGGGTCCAGGACCTGGGCAGGGAACACACACAGCTCAGGACCTGCCCCAGGGCCATCCCTACCTTCCCAGCTGGAAAAGGCAAGGAGTGCTGCCCAGACAGCACACAGTCCCCTTGGAGAAGGACTGAGGGGTTGGAGACAAACCACTGGGGATCAAGAACATTCTGCTGAGCACAGGAAGCCTGACCCTTTCTTGGGAAGCTCTGCTGGCAGAGTGGGGATCCCAGGGAAGGGGGTGCCCCTCTGGCTCTGGCAGGGAGACCTTCACCCCCCCAGTGCCCCCAGAGCCATGGTGTTTGCTGGGGGCAGTGCCCTGGGCATGCTCTGGCACGGCCAGCACATCAGGAGCAGGGGAGCAGCCAGAAGAACTGCAGGGCCACAGCTGCTTCCTGCCCACGGGCTGGGAGCCAGCCATTCCATTCCCAGAAACCTTTGGCAGAGGAACCCCCCACTCTGGCACTGCTGTACATGAGGCCACTGGATCAGGACAGTCCCTAGGACATGGTCAGGACCCCAAGGCATGGACCCTGCTCTCAGAGGAATCCCTGGTGTTCTGTTCCCAGCTCCCAACACATTTCCAAGGTGTTGTCCAGAGGCCACTGCACTGGGAATAGTGCCGGTGACAGGAGCAGGAGGACCCCAAGGTATGGGGTCTCAGAAGAGCCTCAGCTCCATTCCCAGGGTTTTGGCACCACAGGGATGGAGGGAATGTTGCAGCACTTACCATGGAAAGGGCTTCCCGGGTCTGCTGGAGCAGGGGCTCAGGGAGCAGGGAGATGTGAACACACTCGGGCACGTTCACGGTCCCACCATCCAGATCTGCGATCACAACATCCAGCTGGAAGGGCAGGGCAGTGTGAGACAGGGCCTGGCTTCCCAATCCCACAGCCCACAGGTCCTGCTGGCCCAGCCATCCCCACTGCATCCAGCGCTTCCCACTGCATCCAGCCCTTCCCACTGCATCCAGCCATTCCCATTGCACCCAGCCATTCCCACTGCATCCAGCCCTTCCCACTGCATCCAGCCCTTCCCACCCCATCCAGCCATTCCCATTGCATCCAGCCCTTCCCACTGCATCCAGCCCTTCCCACCCCATCCAGCCCTTCCCACCGCATCCAGCCATTCCCACCAGGCTCCTGCAGTACACCTGGAGCCATCCTAGGCTGAGCAAATGGAGTGTGTGGCCCTGGGCACGCCGAGGACAATGCCTGATGTCACCCAAGCCTGCTGCCACCCGACCCTGCTCCCTCCCAGACCCCCCTGGCACAGGGAACAGGGTGTCTCACCAGCTCCTGTGTTTCCGACTGGAAGATGGAGTGGACCCCGATGATGAAGGGGGTGGGGGTGCTCAGCACCTCCAGGAGCTGGGCAGGCAGGATGGGCACGTACGTGAAGCTGCAACCAGAGAGAGACCCAGTGCAGCCCCATGCCCTGCTCCACATCCAAACCCTCGGCACCCACCCCATGCCCTGCTCCACATCCAAACCCTCAACACCACCCTGTCCCTCAGAGTGTTGTCCAAACACTCCTGGAGCTCTGGGCCCACTGCCCTGGGGAGCCTGTTCAGTGCCCACCACCATCTGGGGGAAGAGCCTTTCCCTGATATCCAACCTAAACCCCTGGCACAGCTCCAGCTGTTCCCTGGGACCTGTCACTGGTCACCATGCAGGAGAGAACATCTCCCAGCTCAGCCCATCCTCTCTGGGACAGGAGGGAGGCAGGGCTGGCAGATTCACCAGTCACACTGGGAATAACACAGGGATGCAGGGAGGGCCTGAGGCAGGGTGGGCAGGAGAGCTGGCACAGGGTGGAGGGTTGGGGGGGCTCTGAGACCCCTCACCTGTACTTGAGGGGGAACATGAGAGCCAGGAGAGCCCGGCAGGCGTCTGTCAGTCTCTGGTAACTGCTGGAGAGGAACAGGATCTTGTGCTCGGTCAGCGCGGCGCAGAACAGGAACAGCACGTTGGTGATGCCTGGGCAGGGGCCAAGGAGGGGGCTCAGGAACACGGGGACCCCCCTTGCACCCCTCCAGGGACCCCCAACCCACCCCCCCGGGTTGGAGCCTTCTCCCCATCCCTGTACTCTGCCCAGCAATCCCCCCCACAGTCACCCAGGGAAGCTCCTCTTCCCAGAGATGCTCCCATGGCTCCCGTGGTGCTGGTGTCCTTTACTGGTAGGCACAAGGCCAGCACCAGCTCCAGGCTCTCCTCCTGCACCCAGGCTGCTCCTCGTGACTCCTGCCCACTATCTCACCCTCCTGGAAAAAGCTCCAGGGAGGCTCCAGCCGGGAGAGAGCCCAGAGTCAAGAGAGAATGACCTGCAGGGACACCAGCCCAGCCTGGCCCAGCTGGCCTTGGCACTGGCCCTGGAGCCACGGCAGTGTGGGGACAAGTCTCACCGAGCTGTCTGAAGAGCAGGGCCACGCTGCAGCTGCTGACAGGGAGAGAGTCATTGATGGGAGTCTGGATCACCTGCCTGTCCCCTGCTCCCAGGGAGATCGTCCTCTGCAAGGGAACACACACCTCATCACCCGGATCATCCCAGCGAGGGACGAGGACAAGGCAGGGGCAGCCAAACCCCCTGTGCAGGGGACAGGGTGACCGTGTCCCTGGCACAGCCCCTGCACCCAGCACAGCTGCTGCAGGAAGAGGGAAGAGGAAAGAGGGAAGAAGGAAGAGGAAAGAAGGAAGAGGATGCTGCCACAGCACCCACTGGGTGCTTGACTGGGACCACAGGTTGAGGCGAGGAAGGGGACCTGGTGCAACAATCCCAGCCAGCACCAGCAACATCCCAAGGGCCCCAATAACCACACAAAGACACAGGACACGATGGCTCCCCACGACCAGAGAGCTCTGCAGGCCACGAGGGCTCCCCAGGCCCCTGGACCCGAGGGGAGCAGCTGCCCTGCCCGTGCCCACCCAGCCCTGCTGTGCCAGGGAGCCTCTCCAGAGGGAGCCAGCGCCGGCCCGGAGTGGGAACAGGCCCTGCCGGCTCCGGTGAAGGGACAGACACACCAGGCACAGAGTCATTGCTTCTTCCCCACTACCATTTATTAATCCCAGACTGGAGCCCATTCCCAGTGGCACAGGGACACTTACACGTCCCCGAGCTCCCTCCAGGCTGCAGGGGCTGGGGCAGGGGCAGAGCTCTGGCCCTTTTCCTCCTCTTTCCACACCTCTCCAGGGAATACACCCCTGCAATCGCTGGTTTCACCACAGCCACTCCCCAGCCACAAGAGCTCCTGCCAGGAACAGCCCCACAAGCCAGTGCTGGACACTGCCAGGGCCAAGCAGAGCCAGACCCCTGTCCTGCTCCTCCAGTCCAGCTTTCACAACCCCCAGGAGAACACACAGAGAGGCCGATGGGCCAGCCTGGAATGCAGCCCCTTCCTGGAGCCCAGGGACACGGCCCGTGACACACATGGACACAGAGTGCCCTGAGACCACCGGGGTCTGGGTGGGCCACACTCAGAGCAATCAACAGAGAGGCTGTTAATGAAGGGACAGACCCAAAGGTGGGAAAGAAATGTGGGAAAGAAATGTGGCAAAGAAAAGGAGTTCGTACCGCTGCTTCGTCGTCCGCGTCAGGCTGAGGTGGGACAGACAGAGAGCACAGTCAGTTAGGACACACGGACAGAGGGACAATGGCACAATGGGGACATGGACATGGGCAGAGCCAGCCACGAGCAGGGACAACGCTCAGAGAGGAGCCCACAAACACACACACAGACATGGAGTGAAAGCAACAGCTACAGCACTGGGAAAGAGCCTTGGACACGGCAGGAGAACAGGTACAGCACAGGAAGGGAAGGGAGGTGCCACTAAACTGTCCCCCCTGTGACACACGGCGTGCTCCAAAGGCACAGAGCGATCCTGCCCCAGCTGGGGGGATGGATCTGAGCCAAAGCCAGCGAGCCACAGAGGCTGGAGAAGCCGCCCTGCTCCAGCCAGCCCTCCTCGTCCTGCCAGGGAGGAACCAGATCCGGGCAGATCCCATGGGAATGCACTGCAAAGCCAGGGCGCCTGGCACGGCCCCGGTGCCCTGGCAGTGGGCACCACCCCACTCTCCTCCCCAGAGGACTCGGATAGGCCTGGCTCCAACCCCTCCTGCAAACACTGGGAGCACTGCAGGGCTCTCCCACGACCTGCATCGCTCCCCGTGGTCAGAGGGAGCCCCAAACCAGTGGCAGCTCCAGGGGCTCCTGCCCAAAACCCTGCTCAGAGACAGCAGCAGGGAGCAGCCCCCTGGGGGTCATGGGCACAGTGGGGAGGAAATGCCTGTCTGGAGGCACGGGGGGTCTGTAATGCTGCCCCAGTGCCCTGTGATATTGCCCCAGTGCCCTGTGGTGTTGCCCCAGTGCCCTGTGGTGCTGTCCCACTTCCCTGTGGTGCTGCCCCAGTATCCCTGTGGTCTTGTCCCCGTGTTCCCATGGTACTGTCCCAGTGTCCCCATGTGTTGGCCCAGCCTTCCCAAGACTCCCCCTGTTGGGTTAGCCTGGATGTGGGGGAAGAGGAGCTCAGCTGAAAGGGGAGACAAGCACACATCTGTGGTGACATTCCAGGTGCCACCACGGCAGGAGAGCCCCAGGGCACTATGCTTCTGTCCCCAACCTCCTGCCAGAGGGTTCAGCTGGGCTCTCCTTCTGTGCCATCCCCAAGACAGCTTTGCCTGACCCTCCCTGCCCCATCTGCTGGGCCCAGCTGGGCTGCCTAGAGCAGGAGGGGGCTGGAGGGACACATGGCTCTGAGGGGAGAGCAGGGGGTGTGATGGCCACGGGTCCAGGCACAGGCCCTGTCCAATGGAGATGCCAGCCAGGCACGGGCACAGGACCAGGCACGGGCACAGGACCAGGCACAGAAACAGCCCAGTGCTCCAAGGAGAGCTCCAGGCCCCTGTCCCTGCAGCTGCCCCAGCCCTGCTCCCACAGATGGCTGTGACCACTTGGCCCTGGAGCCGCTCTCCAGGCCAAGGGACAGGGCCACGTGTGGAGCCAGGAGAGCAGGAGTGAGCAGGGACCATGGAATGTGTTTGCACAGATGGGCTGGCACCCACGTCAGCCGGTGGTGGAGCCCCCCGTGCTCCTTCCCCAGGGAGCCAGGACCACACTGCAGGGATGTGGAGGTGCAGCAGAGCGAAGCAGCAGGATCTTCTCGGCTCAGCAGCCGAGCAGCTGAGTGGCTGCACGTCATGGAATTTTGGTGTTTGTGCTCTGGAGCACTTGGGGAGGCAGCAGGGCCCAGAGCCAGACCTGCCCACTGGTCCCACTCAGCACAGCTAACCCAGAGCCCAGCTGGGCAGGACCCCCGGCCTGGCTCTGTCAGAGCTGCTGAGGGGGCAGAGCACGGAGAGGGAGAGGGAAGGGGCAGGGATAGGGACAGGGAAGGGGCAGGGATAGGGATAGGGAAGGGACAGGACACCCACCTGTGCTCCCCCTGTGATGGGGATGGTGCACGTCAGCAGGTTCCCGATGACGTTCTCCAAGGACACGCTCAGCCCATCCACGTAGATGGTGTAGATCAAACCCAGGCTGTTCTGGAGAGGGGAGCAGGGCACGGATGAGCAGAGCTGGGAGGTGGGGAGACCCTCCAGCATGGAGCACCACCCTCCCAGCCAGCAATTCCTTCCCAATCTCCCAGCCAGCGCTGCCCTCTGGCACTGGGAAGCCATTCCCTGTGTCCTGGCCCTCTGTCCCTTGTCCCCAGTCCCTCTCCAGCTCTCCTGGAGCCCCTTCAGGCCCTGCCAGGGGCTCTCAGGTGTCCCTGGAGCCTTCTCTTCTCCAGGTGAACACCCCCAGCTCTCCCAGCCTCATCCTCATGGATACAGTCCAGCTCCCTGCCCCAGCCCTCCCAAACCCTTCCCAGGCACACAATGCAGCACCTTTGCACAAACACAGCTGGCAGAGACAAAGGCTCGGCAGGAACGGGCTGTTCCTCCCTGTTCCCCATTAACCCAGCGGGTCTGGGCCGGCTCAGGGGGCTCTGGCTCCCTGTCCCACAGCCATTTGGGGCCAGCAGAGCTGGGCCTGGCTCCAGATGCAAAGGGCAGGATGGGAATGGGCCGTACTCCCAGGGGTGCTGTGCCACCCTGTCCCTGCAGCCCCTGCTCCCAGCAGTGACTCCAAGGCCAGGAATCCTTTCCCAGCATTGCTCTCCCCTCCCTCCAAGCAGGATCGCGGCTCCCCCATTCTGGACTCACCCTGAACACCTCGGCGTGATCCAGCCGGGACACCAGCACCAGGCTCTTGGGAGCGAAGAGCTGGGCAGGCTGAACGGGAGACGAGGGCTCCTCCTCCTCCTCCTCACCCTCACCATTCCTAGGGTGGCTCTGGGGCTGGGGAGACACACAGCAGCCAAGGCCTGGGATTAAAGGATGCTCTTCCCTCTCCCATGACCCCAGTGCCAGGGTTGGGTTCCTGAGGAACAGGGAAAGCAGGAACCACCACTTCCCTGCTGCTGATCCCCCTTCCCACCCAGCCATGGATTCCCCTGGCACAGGGAAGGCAGGAACAGAGCCAGAGGCAGCCAGATGTCCCCTGCAGCAGTGCTGCCCCCATTCCAGTGTCCCCCCATACCTGTGGGCTCTCCACAGCCTCCCAGAAGGTGAAGCAGGCGCAGTAGTGCCGCTCCGAGTTGATGTCGGTCAGCACGGCCACGAAGAAGGTGGGAGGATTCCTCTCCGGGAAAAGCTGCCAACCGCTGGGCTGGCAGAACTGTGGGAGGGCAGGGATGGGGTCTGAGGGGCTGCCAACCACTGCCCCTCACGCCCTGCATCCCTGGATGGTGTGAGAGCAAAGCCAGACCCCACGGGAACCAGATCCCAGGACAGGGAGCTCAGTGTCGCACAGCATCACCCATGGAGTGATAGGGAAGGGCAACTCCATAATCCAGGAATGGCGAGAGCACAGGGCACAGCTTCCCTCATCTACTGTACCCTGGGCACCTCCCAAGACCCTGGGCTGGCTCCTGGGACTTCCCAGACCCCTTCCCAGGGAGGAAACAGGGCCAGTGCCATCCCCTCCTTCCTGCAGGGGCAGCAGGGGCTGCTTGGAGAAACCCAAGGAGGGAAAAAGGGTGATGGGACACTCCAGACAGGATGGGTACCCTGCACCCCTCAGAGAGCCAGAGGAGCCCCCAGCATGGGGGTTGTGAGGGGCTTGGGCTGGGCGAGGGGCTGTTGGCACCTGGCACTGAGGCCCCCCAGCTCGCTGGGGTCTGCACAGCCCTGCAGCCCCCACAGCACCGAGACCCCCAAACTCTGCACAACCCTCTGGGCTCTGCACAGCCCCACAGACCACCCATCACAGCACCCCAACCCCTGCACAGCCCCACAGACCACCCAGCACAGCACCCCAATCCCTGAACAGCCCCACACAGCACTGAGACCCTCGGGTTGTGCACAGACCCCCAGGCCCAGCACAGCACTGAGCCCCCCGGGCTCTGTACACCCCCAGCCCCCCATGGGGCCAGGCAGTCCAGGCCACCACTACACAGACTCCAGGAAGGAAAGGAAAGGTGATCCTGTTCTGCACTGGAGTGGCCCTGGCAGGTAGCACTGCTCCCCTGGGCACACACGGGCACTGGGGTGGCCCTGGCAGGTGGCACTGCTCCCCTGGGCACACACAGGCACTGGGGTGGCCCTGGCAGGTGGCACTGCTCCCCTGGGCACACACCGGCACTGGGGTGGCCCTGGCAGGTGGCACTGCTCCCCTGGGCACACACGGGCACTGGGGTGGCCCTGGCAGGTGGCACTGCTCCCCTGGGCACACACCAGTCCTGGCTGTGCCACGACTGCCTTTCCAGCACCTCCCAGCCTGGCTGGACCTGCCACTGGGACTTCCCAACGCTCCTCCCAGGGCTGGGGGTAATTCCAGCCGTTGGCCCAGGGACTCCCCTGGGTTTCCAAGCCTCAAGGGGTTTTTCTTTGTTTCCTCAGCCCACGAGGAGCTGTGGAAAATTCCTGACACTGCTGGGACCTCCCTGGGTGTGGGACAGCTCAGCTCCTTCTGGAGACACGCTGAGGACAAGGGGACTTGAGCAAATCCCAGGATGAGAACGAGGTGGCAGCAGGGCCAGAGTGGCAAAGGGGTCCAACACGCACAGGAATTGCTGCTCCAGTCCAAACCCTCAGGAATTCGAGTTTCCACCCCGTGAGTTTCTCAGCTGTTCAGCCCCCCTGTGCTCATGGTGCCCATGGACCCTCCTCCCCTCCCCAGTAAGAGCTGGACACTGGACACAGAGCAGGAGTTCTGACCTCCCCAGACACCCCGGGATGGGAGGGGAGGCAAAAGCACCCAAGAAGCTGCTTCCCAGACTGCCAGTTGTGTCCCTGTAAACCAGGGTCTGGAGCTCTCCATCCTGGTGCCTCCTGCCACGGAAAGGTTCGGCTCAGCAGCCACCAGGGTGAGCACACGGTGTCACTGTCCCCACACAAGAGTTCCCCCTCACCACGAGCCCACAGCTCCCAGCTCTGCACAAACACCTCCTGGGCATCACAGGAATGAGGAGCCCAAAGCACGTGGAGCTGCTGCCCACCAGGTATTTGCTGCTGGGTCACAGACCACAGAGTCCCAGGATGGTTTGGGTGGGAACAGACCTTAAAACCCACCCTGTTCTATCCCCTCCCATGGGCAGGGACACCTCCCACCAGCCCAGGGTGCTCCAAGCCCTGTCCAACCTGGCCTTGGGCACTTCCAGGGATCCAGGGGCAGCCACAGCTTCTCTGGGCAACCTGTGCCAGGGCCTCCCCACTCTCACAGTACCAGGAATTCCTTCCCAATATCCCCTCTAAATCTCCCCTCTTTTCCCATCCAGACTCCCACCTTTCAGTCTAAAACCACTCCCCCCTGTCCTGGGTCCCACCCAGCATTCCCAACTGCCACATCCCAGAGCAGAGGGATGCACTCCATGACTGAGGCATCACATCTCCCCTGTGGAGACAGCACAAGCCCGATGTTTGGGGTGGAGTGTGCTCATCCAGAGGCCTGATAAGAGAATTCCAGATCCCCTGGACAGCTCCTGTAGCAGGGAACCAAACCCCGGGATACAGAGTCAGCCTCCTAAAAACAGCACCTGCTGAAAGGAGGTGTCACTTCAAACACCAGCAGGGGACACCCCGGGTCAGGTCACACCTGGTGGCACCTGGTGCCTGGCCACACTGAAGGTGTCACAGGTAGGAAAGCAAAACCACAGTCCCCATAGCCATGCAAAGATCTCCATGGATAGAACACGATCAGGGAATTGTGTTCTATTTAGGGTTTTTCAGAGACTGGGAAATCCCTCTCAGCACTGCCAAGGCCACCACTGACCAAGTCCCCAAGTGTCACATCCACATGGCTCTGAAATCCCCCCAGGGATGGCCACTCCACTACTTCCCTGTCTCCTTTCCCCTTCAGTAATTTTCCAAAACTTGGAGTATTTTCCAGCTTCAGTGAAAAATATGGCACACAATTAAAAGGGAAGTTCACAGAGTCCAACAAATTAAGTCTCATCCACACCTCAAAGCTCATCCTGTTCCACATGGACACCTTGCACTAGCCCAGGGTGCTCCAAGGCCCATCCAACCCAGCCTGGAACACTTCCAGGGATGGGACAGCCACAATTACTCCAGGCCTTTGTCCAAGGTCCTTCTCCCAGCCCTCCTGGAGCCCCCTTAGGCACTGGAAGCTGCTGGATGTCCTGGAATGCTGGCTGAGCTGTGCTGACAGAGGTGGTCAGGTCTGGAGGCCTGGACACACCCAGTGGGTGCCAAAACCATCCCAGAGAAGCCCTAGGACATGGAAAACTCCAGCTGTGGGATCATGGCATGGAAAGACATGAGGCCCAGTGCCAGGGGAGGGATCCAAAAGGGAGAGGGGAAATGGCCCTGACCCTCCCTGGAGCACCCAGAGCCCCTGGATTTACAGGAATCCCCATTCCCACGGCACACCCCGCTCGGGGCCACTGCAGCCACTGTCACCAGGATCCCTGGGCTGTGCCACTGCCCCCCTGGGAATGCCCACAGCTGGCAGCTCCAGGGGCTCCCGAGGAGAGAGCTCTGGGCACGGAGGGAGGAGCTGCCACAGGGACACGTCCACATCCTGTGTCTGTCCCCAGAGGAACTCGGTCCATTAAAATGAGATATTTCTGTTTGGAATTGCTGACGGACACCGCGCAAGGCCAGAAGCTACAAATTCCACCTCCCCAGAAACCCTTTTTCCCCAAAAAAGCTGCTAAAAAGAACCGGCCGTGACCGCAGTGTCACGTCCCACCCAATTCCCCAGGATGGGTTCCCTCAGATTTTCGGGAGCTGCCCTGGGCTCAGCTGCTCCCCCAGGACACCTCGGAGAGCTTGTGGGAAGCCCTGGAGCCACCCCTGGCTCCCAACAGGACAGGGCTCCAACTGTTTAAATTCCAGGGATTTTTTGGCTGGACAGTTTGACCCTTGGGAAAAAAGCAGCTTTCCTCCTGTTTGGGACAGTTCCCAAGTCCCTGTAGACACCAGGAAGCTCGAAGCAGAAAAATAATGTGTATTTTTGCCCTGCACAGAAGACTCCAGAACTGTGCTGGAGTTTTGGGGAACACGGGATGGGAAGAGGAGCTGGACACTGTCAATCCCAGTGTCAATGGGAAGAGGAGCCAGTTACTGTGGTGGTGGCTGAGCCAAGTGCCCAGGATGGGTGAGAGGGATGGGGATGGGGAGCAGAGATGTGTCCAGCTCCAAGCTGGACCTTAAAACCCACCCAGTGCCACCCCTGCCATGTGCAGGGACACCTCCCACCAGCCCAGGGTGCTCCAAGCCCTGTCCAACCTGGCCTTGGACACTTCCAGGGATCCAGGGGCAGCCACAGCTTCTCTGTGCCAGAGTTTCATCACCCCACAGGGAAGAATTTCTTCCCAATATCCCATCTAAAGGCTTGTCCAGCCCTGGCACAGCTGCCCAGGGCAGGGTGGAGTCCCCATCCCTGGAGGGATTTCAAAGCTGTGTGGAATGTGACACTTGGGGACATGGTCAGTGGTGGCCTTGGCAGTGCTGGGGACGGTGGAACTCCATGGGCTCAGAGGGCTTTTCCAACCTAAATGATTCCATAAACTGCAGAGGGGAGCAGAGCAAGTTCCAGGGGGTTCAGTTGGGGGTCCATCCCAGCCCACCCCCTTCACTGGCAGCTCCAGCTCCTCTCCCTCAGGGTCCTCAGAGCACCAGGACACAGGGCAGGATTTGGGAAGAGCTTCCACCCCAGTGCAGAAACTGAGGGGAACAATCCCACCCTCCTGGATCAGTTTGAGCTGGTTTGGAGGATCCCATGAAGCACCAGATCCAACTGGGTGTGCCACGTTCTGGGAATGACCCAGCTGATCCAGGAGGACTTGTCACGGCCGGTGACCAGGTCTGGAGAGCTGGGAGGGATCCAGGCCCCAGCAGCTTTTTGGGATTCCCCCTGCTCCAAAAGGAGTGGATCCCTCAGCAAGGCATCAGGAAGGGCCTGACCAAGCTCCTGACATTGGCTGCATCCCTGGCTCCTCCAGGCAGCATTCCAGCAGCTGATTCCAGAGGAAGGGGAGCAGAGAGGCCAGGATTGGAGCCAGCACACTGGATCCCACTATTTCCAGTGTTCTGGAGGTGCAGCCGCACTGGTGACTGGGTGGGAAGTGCTCCCTTCTGAGCCCCCATGAGAGCCAGTGGGATGTGTCCCAGTGTCACCCACCCTGGTGCCACCCAGGAGTCCCCAGGGACAGTGACTCACCAGTTCAATGCCCTGTGGGAAAGGGTTGTCCTCCCAGTCCTTCTCCGGGAAGCGCTGCAGGATCTGTCCCTGTCCATCCCCGCTCCCTGCAGAGACAAGAGGGGATTACAGCACAGGCTGGAGGGACCCCATTGGCATCACACCTTCAGGAATGCCAGGCTGGAAGCAACATTGGGATTAGAGGGCAGGGAGCAGGAACCCCCACCAGCCTCTGGGAATGCCAGACTGGAAGCAACACTGGGATTAGAGGGCACCCTGTTGGCATCACCACCTCTGGAATGCCAGGCTGGAAGCAACACCAGGATGCTCCAGCACCCTGTCAGCCCTCCGTGGACACAGACAGCACAGGAGAGACCCCCATCCCTCCCGTGGGCATGGTGGCAGTGCCCACCACAGCTGGGAATAGTGGTGATTCCAAGGGATCTGGGAGCAAACAGCTCAGGGTGTGTTATCTGGAGGGGCAGAATGGGCACCGGGCAGCACCTCCGGTCACGTTCCACTCAAAGCTTCCTCCCTCGTGACGCCAACGTGGATCACCCCCCGGTCCCAGTGGCAATTCCCTGCTCCTTATCTCCAGCTGGCACGAGGCCTTTCCCCAAACAACAGCATCCTGCCCTCAGGTTTGCCTTTGGCTTCCCTACAGCTCCTGCTGCCTCGTGGCTTTATGGTGCCATGCTGTGGGGCAGCACTGGGAGCACTGGGGGCACTGGGAGCACGCTCACCTGCCCCCCAGCCCACACCAACCCAAACACTCAATCCTGCTGTTTCCCAACGGAGTTAGAAACCTAGTTAGGAACTCGTAACGGAGTTAGGAACCCTAACCCTGGACAGTATGGGAAGCACTTCCACATGGGACATGTGCTTCCAGGGACAGAAGCTGGGAATCACAAATCCCAAGGATTCTGGCACAGCCACCAAGGCAGGAATCACAAATCCCAAGGATTCTGGCACAGCCACCAAGGCAGGAATCACAAATCCCGAGGATTCTGGCACTGCCATGAAGGCAGGAACCACAAATCCTGAGGATTCTGGCACAGCCTGAAGGCAGGAATCACAAATCCTGAGATTCTGGTACCACCACACAGGCAGGAATCACAAATCCCAAGGATTCTGGCACAGCACAAAGGCAGGAATCACAAATCCCAAGGATTCTGACACAGCCTGAAGGCAGGAATCACAAATCCCAAGGATTCTGACACAGCCTGAAGGCAGGAATCACAAATCCCAAGGATTCTGGCACAGCCTGAAGGCAGGAACCACAAATCCCAAGGATTCTGGCACAGCCTGAAGGCAGGAATCACAAATCCCAAGGATTCTGACACAGCCACGAAGGCAGGAACCACAAATCCCGAGGATTCTGGCACAGCCTGAAGGCAGGAATCACAAATCCTGAGGATTCAGGCACAGCTACCAAAGCAGGAATCACAAATCCTGACATTCTGGCAGAGCGACAAAGGCAGGAATCACAAATCCTGAGATTCTGGCACAGCCTGAAGGCAGGAATCACAAATCCCAAGGATTCTGGCACAAAGGCAGGAATCACAAATCCTGAGATTCTGGCACAGCCTGAAGGCAGGAATCACAAATCCTGAGGATTTTGGCACAGCCATGACGCAGGAATCACAAATCCTGAGGATTCTGGCACAGCCTGAAGGCAGGAATCACAAATCCCAAGGATTCTGGCACAGCCATGAGGTCAGGCAGCCCTGTGATGGCCAAAGGGAGGCTCTCCCAGCCCTCTGAGAGCTGCTGATGGATTTTCACATCCACTACATCACCCAGGGGACCGCCAGGGCCTCTCCCCACCCTGCTGGATTTGGGAGCCGGGTTGTGGCCGTGGTAGAGCCCAGGGGGCTGGGACTGGGAGCTGAGCAGCACCCAAGGGCTATTTTGGGCCCCGCTCCCCACCCGGCAGACACAGCTGGATTTAGCAGCAGGAAAGGTGCCATTTATAGCCTGGGGCCCAAAGTGGAAGGGCCAGAGCTGAGCTGGGCACAAACAGAGCTGGGTATGGGGTTAACCAGATCCCACGGGCTGTGGGCTCTGACACCACATCCCTGCAGAGAGGGAGAGCACCACAAGAGCTCACAGCCCTGGGCAAGGGCTGCCTGCTCCCAGTGCCAAGGGCTGCCTGCTCCCAGTGCCAAGGGCTGCCTGCTCCCAGTGCCAAGGGCCCGGCTCAGCCTCCAGACAGGAAAATCCTTTTAGATCCACACATCAGGATTATGGCTCTGATGGCTCCGACCTGTGCCCTCCACTGTGGCCCTGCCAGGAGTGCACGTGGCTCCCCTGGCACAGCCCCAGTCACAGGGAAACAGATACAAGATCAGGGAATCATGGAAAGGTTTGGGTGGGAAGGGACTTTAAAGCTCATCCAATCCCACCCACCCATGCCATGGGCAGGGACACCTCCCACAGCCCAGGCTGCTCCAAGCCCCATCCAGCCTGGCCTTGGACACTTCCAGGGATCCAGGGGCAGCCACAGCTTCTCT
>JAXCLP010000264.1:0-15237 GCA_035584035.1 Lepidocolaptes lacrymiger | reverse complement strand
TTGTAACTCTGACTTAAAATCTCTCTTGTGGTGGGTCCATTTCTCCTGCTGGTTTACCTCTAAACCAGCACAGGTAGTTATAAAGAGAAAGGCAGAATGGGGCTCCTGTGTCCTCCCTCTCTGTTGTTCAGGCTATAGTACAGTGGTTTTTTTACATGTCATGATACTTCACATTCATCTGCCATAATGTTAATCTGAAATAGGAAATACTCCTTTGCCTGGTGGTGCTTATTTATTGCCTATGAAATTTATTAATGGGAAAAAAATTCATACTCCTCTCTTACAGTTGGAAAAATCTAAGTATGGTGTCCAAAGGTGACACCTTTCCCTCTGTATTTTGCTTTTGTGGTGCTGAGCAACTGTTTTACAGACTCGGGGTGGCTAAGTATTTTTCAGAGCTCTTATTTGTGCTTTGGAGATCCCTTCTGGGGTGATATGATCACATTCTTTCTGGAAATCCCTCTGGCTGGCAGCACATTGCGGGTTGAGAAAAATCAATGCTGTTTGTGTGGCAGGGTGCCATGAGCTGGGGATGTGCTGTCGGGATACCTGCTATAAGATGAATATGGTGGAAGGTTTTTGGGTTATTTTCCCCTTCCTAGTTAAATGTAGTACATTTTAGAAACAAAAAACCCAACCAAACAAAACAAAAGCTGGGAAAGAGCCTTAACTGCAACAAGTTTGAGTTTGTCCTGTCAACTGGGTTTGCTCAGAAAGGGGGATGAAGTCAGGCTTGTGAGAGCAGTTGCCTGTTCCTGCTGAAACAGCACGTTCTAGGCTGAAGCTCTTCTGTTTCTCTCTTCTCATCTTCCCCTTGCCATGCCTGTCTCCTCTTCTGCTTGCTTTCCTTACCCCTATCAAAACCTACTGGATTTGACCTGCAGCAGGAGTCAGGGTGCATGGGCAGTGTGTATGCTCACCCACCCTGGGACAGGCTGCAGTGGAGGGGAATTCCATCGTCATGCCACAGGGCCTGGCATGGCTTTAAAGCAGAATGCACAGAGCAAATCTGCCCTGTGGAACAAGCACAGTAATATCACAAGCTGGAGAAAATGTTTATAAAAAAATCTCAGCTCTGTTTTTTTTAGTAGCTATAATGTTGGAATATAGGCTGACCCAATTGTGTAATTAGTCCAAATTCATTAGCAACATAAATGATAGGAAGAAGAAAAGAGCCAGTAATGACCAAACCAACAGTTCTGTGCTGCTGAGAAGGGCTATGGCAGTCAAGTGCCTTATATACCACCTTAGAAGCAATGTCATGTGTATCTCATGGGTGTGTGTTTCCATGGAAATTTTTTATTTCTGGGGAGAGTGAAAGTCTTTGTAAGAAATTGAAAAAGTAGTCTGAAAACTATGCTTTGAGAATGCTGCACTGTAATAATCATATAAATGCCAAGAGCCACTAAGAGCCTGCTTTGGTGGGGGAGCCAGTGACATCTCTGTGCACATGTGAAGTGTTTAATTAGTGAAAAGTAAAACAATATAGGAGACAAACATGCTCAGCTGCCTCTCCACCACCTCCTAAACCATGAAACAAATCTTTGTAATTGAGTCACGTGCCTTGAGCTTGGTTTATGAAAAAGAATTTTCCCATGTTAACATTTTGATTTTTCCACTATGTAACTGCTTTTGGAAAGATATATTGATAATTTTCTAAGCCTTGTACATATGATTTCAGCAGTGAGGTGTATACTTTTGAAAAGCATCTATGCTGCATACTAAAACTTCTTTATACTTTCTGGAGATTTTCTGGTGTACTTTTTTCAGTGGTTGTTGGATTTTATATGTGCTCTGGGCTCAATGCTTTTATCCTTGGAGCAGTGTGAAAACAGTAATGTCTTGTAAACAACTTGAGAGTGCCAACCCCTTCAGCATTGATGAAAAAACTGTTAAAACACACAGACACAGAAGGTGGTCCATTTGTATAAATAAAGATCAACATTTTAATTAACGTATAAGAAACTCTTGACTTGGGATAGCAGAGCAGGGAAGGAACAGGAAAGGTGTGTTCAGTAGTTTTAGAAGTTGCTCTCCAGGAGCCAATACACTTCATGGTACTTTGAGGCAATTGTCTTCCCTGTGTTTTCAGTGTGCTGGGGCCATAAGAACTGCAATAGGGAATTCAGCTCACCTGACATGCTCAGGGGGCATACACGGTGCTCTAACTGGGGGTACACTTAACAACAAGAATAGGTTTTATACCAAGTGATCCTTACATATTATTAATATATACAATCCACTGTTAGGTTAATAGATGGAAAGAGGCTGAATTAGTGAAGAAGTTAATTGAGTTTAATACTGTTAAGTTCCATTAAGGGGCTGTGATAGTTGTACTGCAGAAAGAAATGTCTTATAATGTAGAAGAAAGTACATCTCCTGAACTGCACAGTTCCAGGTGAGCCCTCAGAGGTCCCTGGTGCCAGTCAGAAGAGGGAGAAAGTTCTGTGGGGGTCTGCTGCGGTGCAGATCACATTGCCACCCAGGCTGGGCCTTCTGCAAACTGTGTTCAGAAACCTGTGTGTGTTGATGAGTGGCAGAGACCCAGCAGTGGATGATACTGGAACGACTGTACTTCCCAATGATTCTTTTGCCTCCTCCTTTGTGTACCACTGAAGATGGGATGGAGAGATGCAGCGATGGACACACAGGCTGGGGAGTGTGTGATGAAGATGAATGTATTTCAACCCAATAGAATTTGCTGGAGGATGCATAAAATATTAGTCAAAGTTATTGGAGCAGTTGTCTTTCATCTGTGAAGAAACATGGCAACTAGGCAAGGTTGTGAATGGCTGAGGAAAGGTTGTTACTCATGTTTAAGGCAGGCAAAGAGGAGAATTGGGCCACAGGAGGCCAGCCAGCCTTGCCTTGGTCCCTTCAGGGAGCACAATCTCTTGCAGACTGTTCCCAAACCTGGGAGAACAAGGCAGTCACTCACAGTAGCACAGATTGAGCGTAGCATAAAACTTGCTATGTGGTGAAAGGAGGCAAGGAGGGACTACCAGGCTCTGCTAGTTCATTGCTTCTGCTGATGCCAACTCATGCCAGATCATTTATTACTGCTGGGCCCATTTCAAGCTGATGTAATAGCTGAGTAATTTAGATATTCTTAAAATCAATAATTGATGCCTTTGATGATTAATGTTATCTATAATATTTAATGTGAGCATCAAAAAGAATAATTTTATTACTGGCTTCAGTTACCTTACTCAGTCTAGCAAGAGATTCCTGCAAGGTTAGTTGAGTGTTTAATTCACAGCTGACTGTGATTTCAGTTCTTGGAAAAGGAAGAGAGAGAACCAAGGAGGTCCTCAATTCAGAGACCAATGAGAGTCTTTGGACTAAATCAGCTCCACATGAAGCCACTAAATCTTAAGCCAGTAGCTCATGAGCTGTGGCTCTGGTAGCAGAAGGATCCTGTAAGAGGGAGTTGGCAGCTAGCACCTCCTTGCTAGGAGCAGGGATCCTGCTGTGGTCCTCTGTGGTGTAGATTCCCGCTGAGTTCCTGCAGGCATTTCAAGCACTTCTAGCTTGCCCACCAGCAGGAATCTGCTGGGAGTGTTTTGAATCAGAACTTGTAGCTGAACATGCACAGATGAAGATGAAGCACCAGATGCTGATCAAAGTGAGGAACAGAATACATCAAGCTTCTGTGATTCTGGAAGAAATGTTTTCCTGCCTAGAAAGAATGAAGTCTGGGAGATGCTTCCCTTTGTTAAGAAAGAAAAACAAGATTAAAACCTAGCTAGGGAAAGATGTTCATATTTGGGTATCAACAGCAGATGTACATGCAATAGAAAAAGAGGAAGAATGCAGCAAGTGAGTTTTGGTGGGGAAGATTTCGGTGGGAGAAACCAGAATGTAAGTGACTAGAAAAAGAAACAGAAATTCAAGAAGACTGCAAAAAAACCCACAAAACACCCCAAAACAACACAAAAAACCCCAACAAACAAAAACCCAAACCAAAATAAATGAACAAAAAAAACCCAGGTAGAAAAACCTACTTCAAAAAAAGAACAGAAGATGCTTCAGTGAGATGCTGCAAGTCACTCACAGAGGTAGGTGACAAATGGTTAGAATGCTACTGTAAGAGGACCGTATTTGCTTGAGTATTTGTTTTAGCTTGTAATCTGAGGTAATTCCTTTGGATGAAGTGACTTTGGGAGTCTATCTTGGGATGGGAAGACAGACATTGAAAATAAAACACAGAAGGTGGTACCATGTTGGTTCTTTGGTCTCCTGATGCTGAAGCCTGGGTAGTCCAAGCCCAAAGAGAGTGGTAGCATGGTACCATGCCATCTCTAGTGGTAGTTGCTTTGTAGAAAAGTAACACATCTCCTGTAACTTTGGCTAAAAGATTCTATGTGACTTGGGAGGAGAAAAGAATGAGATGCTTAGAGCCTAGCAACAGAGGTTAATGTTCACAGGACAGTAAGAGATCTTTAATGTATCATACTGAGAAAAATTTGTATCATTAATTGGGTTTAGAAAAAGACCTGTGAAGAACTTGTGTTTTACATCCAGTTAATTCATCATGAAGAACTTCAGTGGAGCAACTCTGCTGGAGCTGTTTTCAGACAAAAATGCCTTCTGGCTCAGAGACCATTGTTCATTCTGGATTTAACATATCATAAAGTTTTCAACAGGATTTTGAAATTATACTTTTAGGAAAGAAATTACCATTGCTTTTGTTTTTCTTTAGATACTAATAGTCTCTGAGCTTCTTCAGAAGTCTACTCCTGCTGAGTTATGGGTCAGAGATGAAGGGCTTCTTGTTGAGGGACTTCCAATGCAAAATTTGTCTTTCCATCGGTGAGAGCATCTTGGAATATGTATTTTCAAAGCAGCCATGAAAACCCACTTGTTTTTCTGATGCAAGGCTTGTGAGGCACGAGGAGGTGCAGTGGAGGTGCAGCCCATTTGTAGCTACTGGGTTAGGAGGAGGGTGGCTCCTTTGAGCAGGTGTCTGCTGAAAATGTGTGTGGGAGCAATAAGACACAAAGGGTATCCGCTGCAAGGGCTGCAGTCATGTTCCCTGGGGTTGATTCCAGAGAAATGACACTGGAACTGTCATGTGAAGGGAAACCACCCTTCCTTCCTCACCTGGCTAATGTTATACAGTGCACATGGGAGAGAAAAAGGTGCTGCTGGGCTGGCAGCACAACGACAATGTTGTCATTTTGCAGGCACTTGACCCCACAGCACATTGGATACCTGAGCCTTATGGTCTGACTAAGTGCCTGAATAGTGAAAAGTGAAGCTTGCCCAGCAGGGCTGTCTCTACCCAAATACCACACTTCATTCAGTCATTTACCACAGGCTTTTCAGAGCTGCAAGGCAATATATGTCAGGAGATTTCCTTTTATTAATCCAAATAGAATTCTTAATTAAGACAACCTAACCAAGTCAAAATAAATCTAATGGCTCATATTTAATATTGTTAGAATGCTTACAAATCAGGCAGAAATTGTAGAAAAAAAATTGGCTAAACATATGTCAGTAGTTAATAATAGAAGCCTGAATTGCAGTCAGGTCATAACTGATTAATGTGAGTAACTGGCTGTAAGTCTTCCCTGAATTCTGATGGTTTCAAGACTTTGCTAATACCAGTGTAGTATGCACAGTGAGGTATTTCAAAACTTAATGTCAAACTTGCATGGAAACTGATGCAAAGGTACTTGTTAGCGTATCTTGGATAGCCTGGATTCTACTTATCTTTAGACATTGTTTGATGATTGATATACAGTGCTTCTAGCATTTTTCCAAAGTGCTACCTGTAAGTGAAAGTAGAACAGATTAGAGCAAGACATGCTTGTGTTTGGGGTTTTTTTTAAGTGCTGAAAATAAGCAGGGAGTTGTAAAATGACATTTATTAAGTGCTTGTTGCACAATGGAGCAATGCAGAACTGGAAGGAGTTCAAAGTCAGTAAGGGTTTCTCTGTGTGGTAGGTTACTCTTTGCAGTGTCTTTGAGCTTGGAGCTTCACAATACTGCTGCGTTGGTGGTTTGACTCCATCTTCTGGGAACTTCCATGTTTTGGAAACTTTCTGTTAAACATTTTAGGGTTTTTATGAAACATGGATATTCAATCATAAGTCCCTTAAGACTTGTGGTCATGGTGCACTTGTTGGAAATCAGCTGCAGCATCGTGAGAATAGGGGAAGCCAGATATTAAACAAGAGCTTGGGAGTTGCCAGGCTCTCCAGAGCCACACTGCTGCTGGCCATCACCACCACTGTGCTGTGCCAGCAGTGCAGCTCAGCTGAGAGATCTGTGGCTGCGTATTTCTAGCAGAAATTGTGCTTCTGTGCAAGGTGTGCAAATGCAGCTGAATTGTCAGACCTCATTTTGGTGCATTTCTGCTGGACTGTGCCTAAGTGGCTTTGCTCACTGTGTGTACCCTTGCTTGGTATACTTACAGCCTAGGTGTCACATCCAAATAACAGGGATTTAAGCATCATAACCTGTGATGTACAAAACAGCTGGGATGCAGATAAGGCCTAAAGAAATTAAATGGGGTGCTCAGGATCAAACAGTGATTTTCTAGACAGTGATAACGGGCTCCAGATCTTGAGTTTATGTACAAGTAATGAATTGGGAGGTTTGCCTGCTCAGGACTTTCCACCACCAAAGCCTGTTCA
The DNA here is from genome assembly GCA_035584035.1 of Lepidocolaptes lacrymiger. Taxonomy (NCBI): domain Eukaryota; kingdom Metazoa; phylum Chordata; class Aves; order Passeriformes; family Dendrocolaptidae; genus Lepidocolaptes; species Lepidocolaptes lacrymiger. Next base: position 8,596 of record JAXCLP010000264.1, on the reverse strand, counting down.
GTAGCCTCTGCCTAGGCTGCTGTGCTCACTGCTTGAACCAGAGAAGCAGTTCCTCCAGATCCACCTTGAATCTCCACATAGTGATCTGATTAACAATATGTCTCCCTCTTGTTTCTTTATTTTAAACAATAATTAGTCTAACATGGCTGACTATGTAATTGTTGCTGAAAAATATTTCCTCTCTTCAGATACCTACTTTAACATCTCTCCAGTGGTCACTCTCAAGGTTTTATCTGTAATGATCTTGACCAATTTACTTTCATTCAATTATTGCTGTAACTGCTTCAGTGGATTAAGAGAACACAACTAATGTGATATATTTGGATTGTACTAACTGTGTTGATATTTCCTCATTCAGATTTCTATTTAAAAAAGTCACAGTTGGTCTAAAATACGACCATGACAGCATGGCTACTCTATTTCTGTGTGTCACAGTGAAGCCCAAAAAGGCCGAATAAAACTGTTGAGAGAGAGGGTTTTTAGCCTTTAAACAGCAAGGTATTTATTGGTGCAATGTTGGGGAACTCCCAGCTCTTGCTGGACAAAGAGTTCCAAAGTTTTCAGTAAAAAGCAAGACTATTTATAAGATTTTGCAAAGGATTACAACATCTTTTCATGCATATTCATAATATTGCAACCTCTGATTATAATATTCATGGTAGGTGGAGAGTGGGTGGAGCCTGGGCGTTCTCTTCTGGGGAGTTTTGCAGGGTACATCCTGTTGCCTTCATCCTCTGGGGGGTCCTGTCTTCACTCCTCTTTGTCATGAACTTTTCAACTTTCTCTGTTTTTGCTGATTCTTGAGAGGAATCTTGGACTTGGACCTTTGTTCCCTTCTTATCTCAATGTTCCTGTTCTGTTCTTTTAGTGTATCCTCCGTTTCCTAGTTCTTCTATGTACTCATCTTTCAGGGCATAGTGACCCAAAATTTGTCTTTAACTAAGAATTTTCTCCTAGAGAGTTCTCCGCGTGGGTATTCTAAGCTAACTTTTAACTCTTGGGACCCCTGCTTGGCTTCAACAGTAATGAAAAAGACACTGTAATTCTGGGAGCTGTGTCTCAAAATACCCTTTTCTGAACAGGGCATTAACTGATAACATAAATCAGTGCTCATGCTCTTGAAGCTCACATAAAAATCGAGGGTGGGGGAGAAATGAAAACCATGTTTTGTAATGGTTCGATGATACGATCTGACATGATTTTGATGTCCCTCTGCTTCCTTTGTCTACTGCACATGGAGCTCCTTTCTTTTTTTTTTACTGAAGGTTGAGTGTGCAATGACTGGTTGTATTTTTGTTTCTTTTTAAGAATGGAAAAAGCATAATGAATGTTTTATTTCTATCTTTATTGAGCTGCTACTTGAAATGTTTATACATAATTTGAAAACAATAGTGATGCTGAGGCCCATGCAGTCACCTTTCAATCTTTATCACAACAGAGGAACTAGAGATGTACATAATGCCTGTGTAATACAAAGTCTGTTATTGGCAAACCCCTGTCTGGAGCAGTATCAGCTATGGCAAGCAGGTGTTATGCAAGCAGAAAATTTGGTTTTAAGCACAAACACTTGATGAGGAATTCTGTGGAAATATATCAATAAATGTTAGAAGTTAGACATATCCCCTTTCTTGTGCTTTATAGTGAACTGGGCAGCTAGTGAAAACCTCCATGTGCTTATAGCCATAGTAAGTAACTTGTAAAAATACAGACATCAAATCTGGGGCCAGCTCCATGTGCTGGGGAGCAGCTGACTTGTTTTTCTGATGGCAGCGAAGCTGTTTGCAGTTTGCTTCACCTGTTGCTGGTATATAAACTTGTATCAACCACAATGTTCCTGGAGGATTTTAATTACCTTTGCTCTTTCTGGGATGTTTTGATATCAAGTGAACTTTTATAAAGCCACAATCATATTCCACAGAACTAAAAATGAATTGAAATTCTGCCATGCAATTTTGAGGTGACATTTTGATAATTACAGAGAAGAAGCTACATAAGAATAATGTGGCTGTGCCAGAGCTCAAGGCTGTCTCCCTGTGCTGTGCACTCCTGTTAGAATGCCAGAGCTGGGCAGTGCTTTGCAGAGCCTTGCTGCAGAAATACCTATGGCCAGAAAGGAGAGGGCGATTTGGGGTGAAGGACAGAAATGTCTTTAGCAAAGCTGTGGCAGCGGTTTACAGCCTGACTGTGGGCTGAGTTTTCACACTGAGTTACCATATCAAAAAGAAACACTGAAGCTTTAGGCATTCTAACATATTTTGATTTCTATTGAAAGTTATTTTGAGATATCCAGTATATCCTATGCTGTACCACTCTTTCTGTTCTTGCATAGCACTTCTGCCCTTGTACCTACATGAACTAAATATAAGAAATAAAAGAAAGTAACCACACCAGAATATTTATTAATATGACATTAGTGGCATATTGCAGTACCTTGAGTGAACTCTTCCTTAGTGCTACCTAAATTCACAAACTGTTTGTTTGCAAATATGACTGACTTTGAGAAGTGTCCCAGCTTTAAATATACAAAGTGCTATCTTATACTAAAGAATTCTGCTCTCTTGAAAAGACAGAGATGCTGTAATGTCAGTAAGGAGAAATACAGCACGTTTCAGAGTCCTTGGGTAAGACTGCATGGTGGTTTCTGTCAATATCTCACCCACAAAAGTATGTCCTACACTCAAGCCAGTTTCACTATCCAAAGTGTCTAATGTAAATACATGATAAAATTTGGACTGCTCACTTTTTTTGGTGACCAGAATTTTCAGTGTTGATGAATTTCCAGATTTCTTTGCTTAGGCAAAACACTCTCTACCCTTTGCTCTGAGATGTGGTTATTTCATTAGTCATACCTTGATGGCTTTGCAGTTTGCTTCTACCTTGTTTTGCAAGCCCGTGAGATGGTCTGCTAGCAATGCAGTCACTCAGGACTATGAAACTTGCTGTAGGTTTGATGGGGTTTTTTTAAGGGATAATTCAGTGTTGGATGGATGGATGGATATGCAGCTATCCTTGTTTTGGAGACTGATAACTGTCATGGGTGGGCGCGGGGGCTTTTAGTTTTTTAAAGAAACCCTGCTGTTGAGTCACACACTTTCTTGAGGTGCAGAAAGGACCCCCTTGCTTTCTAAACTCCTTGTAGAGGAACCTGGGTCCTGTCTTTGCCCCAGATTTTGTCAACATTTTAAATTTAAGGAATTATAGAGGTGTGATTGAATTGCTTTGTCCTGCAGGTTTTAATGATGGCAAACAGAATATTTATATAAAATGATCAGACAAAAGATCTTAATCAGGATTATTTACTACACAATATAAAAGCTAAAAACTACTAGTGGTATAGTAATAGTGCACTATTTTAAAGCAATTATTGAAGCAATTATATTAAAGCTAGCAAAAAGAAATAATTATTAATTAGAGATGCATGTAACTCACCAACACTTGTGGGGAGATCTCTTTCTCTCAACTTCCAGGAGCATCCTTGAGGGACATCTCCAGCAAAGGGAGGAATCTCCACACATACAACCTAAAAAGGGTTATGTTAGAAGAACCTGACTGTAAGAGAATGGACTGGACATTTATAGTACAAAGTGATTGATTTACAGTCATCTGAATCCAGTGGTTGCCTCACCATTAGGCTGCTTGATGCCCAATCACAACTGGGAAGATGTCGGTGGGATCCAGTAAGCCCAGGAAGGTTGGCTGGTATGGTCTTAGTGTGCATGTTTGTGTTGCATGCTTATGCCACCAGCACGTTTTCTGTCAGCATTCACCCCATGTAATGGCTGCTCCTGTCTTCCTTGTAAGTCTTTTATGATGCACAAAAGCTTCTCAAGTGATAGATCTTGGGATTGTCTTTACCCTATGAAGACAGATTAAAAGGTCAGAACATAGATTGAAAGTAAACTGATGTCCAAATTCCTAAGTATCTCTGCTTAATAGGAGTTTTTACAGAATAGTAATCGGAACTGAAATCTAAAGTAGAGCGTGATCCATGTGGCTCAGAAAGTCAAGGGCCTACTGCCTGTGTGCTTTCAAGGATGGTGCTCCATTCCTCTTAGCTGCACTTTGGTATGGGTGGGTCCCCAAGAAGCTGTCCTGCACTACTGGCCTTTTTTATATCTGTTAATATTTAATAAGCTGAAAGGATGGTTACCTGGCAAAAAGCTGATGCCACAAAGACAGAAGGATAGATGAGACAACCTGTCTAAGCTAGCAGAGTAATTGCATGGGTTTTGAGGGGTAAAATGAAATGTTTTTTACTTTATGACAGATTATTGCAGAGATAAATGTGAGCTCGGTTTCTGTAAACATGGCAGCCTTTTTTGTTGTCATTTGTGCAGTGAAGAAAGCAAGGTCATGTCTTTGATTTGCTTGTTCAGACTTCCAGCTTGGGAGGGATAAGTGATGTAGGTAGCAACCCAACATAGGCCTCCTGTACTGAAAGGCAAGGTAAGAAAAAGCAAGTGGCAATTTTAAAATGTGTAAGCAAAATCAACAGCCCTTGTGCAGTAGCAATCTTACCCTATTGGATGTGTTGATCCCAGCATTTCTAGATCTGGAAAGGTCTTTAACTTATAATAAACAAGGCCAGATACTTTGGAGTTAAATCAGCAGTAAGTTCTAATGCTATAGAAAAGACAAGTTATTTTGGTCTGTTGTGCTAGTTTATTCAATAGTTCATCAGGGATAGAATAAATGCAACTTACAGCACTTAACTAGGCTGTGGGAAAATTATATTAATGGTAAAAAGAAATGAAAAGGAAGTATTAATTCTAGGGAACAATTGTGGTACATCTGAAGTTTTGTATTATCTACCTCAAAATAGTGATGAAGAAATGTTAGAACATCGAGTTCAAGTCTGTTCACCTCCTAAGGGAATCAATTAGAAAATATAACAACCAAAATAGCTCTTTGAATTTTTGGAGTCACCATCATTAAACAGAAAGTGAGAGTGAATATTTGATTACATATTCAATCAGGAAAAAAATATGAGCTTTACTGCTGGTCAAGGCTGTATTCACTGAAAAGTGATGTGCCTCTGTCTGGTGATCCTTCCAATTTAGCCTCCCAAAACAGCTTTGGAAAGATTTGGAAGAATGGAGGCATCAGATGTGATTACGAAAACAATCACAATATCAAAGAGCAAGACTGAGCACAGTGTAGGAGAAGGCTGAAAAGCAAAGCTGAAAGGAGGAAAGATTGCAGAAAAAGTTAAAGAAATTGAATTTTTTTCAGGCAAAAAAGTAACAAGAGGTCACTGAAAAATTCAGCAGGGCTTCAAAAAGCAATTTATTGTGAAAAGCAGCAGGTATTTCTCAGATTTGATGAATTCTCAGCCTCAGTGCTCCCCTGGCAAAGTGGGAACCTGCATAGAAATCTGTCGTGAGAAGGGGAGGAAATGCTGGATGAAAACAAGCACACTCAAGATCAACCAAAATGTAACAAGCCTGTGGTGCCTCCCAGTGCTCCAGGAAGACAAATTTGGTGAAGTGATGCTTAATCAAATTGGAGCAAGGATCAAATAATTTCCAAAAAGTAGGATTTTTTTAATCCTTCTCTTTCATTTTTCTTTCACTTTTTGTATGTGCTGTCTCCCTGCCCTAATTCAGTATTTCACATGCTTTTACCATTTGTGGGCAAGGCTGATTGTGAGACTAAAGGCAAAGCCTGGCTGTAACAAATCTGTCAGGTATTTTATTTATCTTGCTCATCCTCCCCTGTGATACCCTACACCTCAGCCTAGTGCTCCTTCCTTCAGCTGCCTTGAAACCAGTTGAATTCTGTTTCATTGCTGTCTGACCTTGGACACAGGGCATAGTGAACACCAGGAATATTTATGTGAGGCAGCATTAGGCCTTGTCCTCTAGAAAAAGCTCTTGTTAGATATTTGGATGCCAACTAGTGAAGGAGGAAAAATTGGGTAATGGTGTATATGAAATACAGAGACATTTATCCATGAGTGGAATTTATCTAAAATTGTTTCAAGTTCCCTGCTTGTAATGGTTTTTTGGCTTATGGAGTTTGTTTTCTAGAGCTGGACCCCTTCCTTTCCCTGCTTCTGAGCTGTGTTCAGCATTTTGCAGGGTCAGAGCATGTAAGCTCTTTGTGGAAAACAGCTTTTCTCATCTATAATTAGTCCTCTATCCTTGCTTCCCATTAATGTCTGTAACTTCATCAAATCATCCAGTGGAGACATTTCTTGCTCATCACCAGAGCTCCTTCTCAGGTTTATCTATGGCATGGCATAGCATATGTTAATAATTTTGGATTGGCTGTACTGTTGGAACAATCTCAAATGCATATGCTCACACTGATCTCTTGCTGCTGTCTGGGCCAGTGATTTTCATGTGTAGATGCTTATGCTAATCCTTGCCTTGTTAATATATTTAGTATCAATTAACATAAGCAAGGTTGTTGAATGCTGTAATTTAAATGCTAGGCACAGCTATTTTGCCTGTGACAGGAAAGTATGAAAATAATTGTAATAAGTATTTGTACTAAAGAAACAACAGACAAATTGCTTTTGAATGGCTCTATGACAACTAGAACACAAGTCCCAGTGTTACAGATTTACATTGCCTCAGTTCTTTAACCAGCATGGATATGCAGGCAGAAAGGGTGGTATATTTGCCAATGTAAACAATCAAAAATACACAAAATAAAACAAACAAAAAAATTATCAGGAATGCTATTCATTACTCTTATTTTTTTTCCCTGCTGCTGAAAAACTTCTCAAGTTGAAGCCTTATAACATCTGTCTCAGGAAGTTGACATGCAAAGCAGAGATGAGTGGCAAAGCCTCTCTGGACTTCGCTCTTATTTCAAGTGGAGAACTTCATCACCAGGTCAGGCTTAGCCCTGGCACGAGCCCTTCTTTTGTAGCAGCTCAGTGCTGGAAGAACTGTCCTTGCAATCTGTCCAGGCTAACCAGGTTTAACTTTTACTTCAACTTGAAGTTGCAGACAGCTCTTTTTGGACTGGGAGCTGGCTCCTTGTATGTACCTTAGGCAGTACTGGGGACGTTTAGGCGTGTGAGCTGACCTGTATTCACTGTCTGGGGTTGTGAGCAGCTGTGCCAGAGTTCTGCTTACAAAGGTGAGCCTGCAGCTGGGGGTATTTCTCTATATCCAGTTCTAGAACAATGGCTATATGTGTATTTAGGTACATCTTAAGTATTTGACAAAGCATAATCTAAATTTCAATTTGGGATCTGAGTCTTTATCTTCAGGTAAGTGGCAGCAAGGAGGAAAATAACTAGGAAATTGAGGAGATCATTTTGTTCCCACAAATGTATAGTTAGATTGAACTTCAAAGATTTGTGCAAAAAAAAATATAGCATATGCTCAATTTTTCTGTAATGCTTAAATTGCAGCAACTTATGAAATTGACATTGTGACTTTTCTCAGAATTTAGTCTTGTAGAATTGGGCTGATCCTGGCACAACAGAGATTTCTTCTCTTTTTGCTTTTATTTTTTCCATCTCATCCCATGTCATTGGCAATAATTCCTAGTTATTACAGGACACTGTTCTGTTTAGATTGCCAGGCCCATATTAGAAGGCTGATAACGGTTAGTACAGCCCTCAAGGAGGTTTATTGTAAGGGGTTAGGTGAATCTTAGATTTCTGTACCTGGAGTGCTTCAATACCTACAGCAGGAACAAAGAATTACTTTATTTTCATATTTTTTACAGCTGTGTCTTAGGAGAGTGAAGCCAGTGACTCCACTAAGATCACAAGCAGTGATCTTCATTCCCATTTTTTGTTGTTCAGGGAATTTGGAAGGGGTTTCATCTTTCCATGTGAAAGGACAGGGTGATATTAGACTTTCTCATCGAGATGCATTAAAGAGAGAAAATAATATATATTTTAGGTGCCGGGGGATGGGTGGTTGCCTCCAGGGGCTTTTCTAAATTGGGGAGGGTAAAGGTACAGGCAGTGCAGCAGTGCAGGTGCTCCTCTGCCTAGAACCTTGTAAACCCACTGCCCCACTGTAAGTATGCCCAACCTGCATACTTTAGGTTCCTGAGGGCTACTTTATTCCAGGGCTTTTCCCACTCAATTATTGAAATCTTGCTGACAAACTTCATAACTCATGAAAGAAGATCGCAGAAGATTTGTTTCATATAAGTCAGCTATCAATTTTTTCACTGTTGTTGCTTTGGCAAGAAGTAAATGAAATCAAGGAATAAGTCTGCTGCAGAAGCCAAATGAAGGGCATCTAAAAAGAAAACAAGGGCTGACTAAAGTTTAGTGATCTGTGCCTGATGAGGCATTATTCATGAGCTTCAGACAAAAATTGCCAACCTCCAGTTGTCTAGGTAGCGAATATGTGGTCCGTGGTATGGCAGAAGTTGTAGGTTGGTGGTTTGGTTTTTTTTCATAGAAGTGTAGCTTTTCTTCCACTGACAGACAGTCCCAGTGATATCCTGCTCCTCTGCAGAGGTGCAAAAATTCCCATCCTGTGCAGATTAACTGAGGGTTTTACTGAGGAGGTGTGCTGGTTTAAAGGTAAACCGGCAGAAGAAATGGACCCACCACAAGAGAGATTATAAATCAGAATTACAATTTAATGAAAGATATTACAATAAATACACTGAC
>JAXCLP010000263.1:0-15277 GCA_035584035.1 Lepidocolaptes lacrymiger | reverse complement strand
TGGACACTCCCAGGGATCCAGGGGCAGCCACAGCTTCTCTGCCCACCCTGTGCCAGGGCCTGCCCACCCTCCCAGCCCGCAGTTCCTTTCCAGTATCCCCTGTAACCCATCCCTCTGGCAGTGGGAACCCATTCCCCTTGTCCTGCTACTCCAAGCCTTGTTCAAAGTCCCTCAATTCCTGTGACTTTTTGGGGGAAGCAGAAAAAGCTGAGAGTCTCACCCTTGTTTTCAAACCTTCTGAGTTCTCTGCTGGAAGATCAGACACTGTAAGAGGAGGACAAAGTCACGTTACTTTCTCCAGCAGCAAATGCTGTGCAGTGTCTGCTGCTGATCAAAGGCTGTGTCATCTGCAATGTGCTTTCTGTGCAGATTTTTGTTGTATCTGAAGAGCACTTGGCGTATTATTCATAAATTAGGAGCAGATAAATTACAAGACTTAAAGCACATGTCCTAGTAAAGAGTTTGGGTGCAGAGAGAAGCCCTTCCCTGTAGGGTGGGCAGAGAAGCTGTGGCTGCCCCTGGATCCCTGGGAGTGTCCAAGGCCAGGTTGGATGAGGCTTGGAGCACCCTGGGACAGTGGGAGGTGTCCCTGCCATGGCAGGGGTAGCACTGGGTGGGCTGTAAGGTCCCTTCCAACCCAAACCATCCTGGCATTGTTTTGGTGTAAGAAACCTGTGTTTATACAATTTGTTTCATTTGGTTGGGTTTTCTTGTTTTTTTTTTGTTTGTGTCTTTGTTTCATTTTCCTTCTCTTTCTTTCTCTTTTTCTGCTGTTTGTTTTGTTGTGGCAGCTGTGTGGAACATCCCAGATTACCAGGGAGTTTGGAGAATATTGACTGAGGCTCCCCTGCCCCCTCAGCCCCAGGTGGCCTTTCCCTCTCCAGCAAAGCTTTGCAGTATCGACATTCTGACCCTGGCTTGGGGAGCTGGGCTTTTTAGCATTCCTCTGCCTTAACAAAACACAGACTGTTCCTGTAATGGTTCCAAAACCATTTTCACTCGTAAAGAGTTCTTTAAATAGCACTCAGTGAGTGTAGCTGCTAATTTGCATGACAGCTTGATTAAACGTAACCTGCTTCTACACTTAATTTATTTTGAAACTGCCCAACATTTTCATTCCATCCCATTAATTCTAAATTAGTAGACTTGCTTGATTATTTAAGAAGTGAGGTGATTTCATCATCTTTGTGTAAGTTCAAATCCATACTTTAAAATGCTCTGAAAGGGGTTATAAATAACAAAAGTGTTTGCCCCACGTGAGGATCTGATGGAGTGATGAAGGATGGAATGAAGTGTTGGGTGGTTTAATGGTCATCTTTGACTTCAGGAGCAGTTGGGCTGCAAATCTGGCTCCCCACTGCAGATAAATTCCTGAGTTTGTGGGTTTGGGCAGAAATGAACCTGGAAAGGCAGGATTTAAGGTGATTTTACACAGGTGCTCCATTTTCAGCAGGAAGTGATCTCCAAAAACAGCCTCAGATGCTCTTCCAGAGCTGTGGCACTTCCCTTTGGCAGCAGATCTCTTGGGGAACTGGGCCCCAGCTCTGCTTTCTGGGATGCTGAGCAGGGATGAGCCACGTTTGTGCCAAGCCCTGCAGAAAAGGGTCCAGAAATTTGGAGAAATTTATTTCTACACTCATTTAGTAAGCTTGTCTTTCCAGGGCAACACTTGTTCAGCAGTTAACAGAATATTTCAGATTTCTTGGAAAGCTGGACCCAATAATTTATTTCAGTTATCGACCATCTGTTCCCAAAGGATGGTTTCTCAAATAGGGCTGTGGATGCATTTCTTAGGTAAAGATTATAGGATTTCTATTTTTTAAAAATTATTATTTTTTTCCTTTTGAAAAGTGCTGTTATTCCCCACTTTTGCCATGAAAGCAGGCTCTGGACCCCCTCAGCTCCTCCCTCTTTTCTTCTCTCTCTGCTCTTGGATGTTTAACTTGGGATCTCCAGGAAGGGGATGCACAGCTGTGTTTCCAGTTCAGATTTGCATCCTGGATTTGCAAACTGAGACCTTCATTTGATCTTCTGAAACCTCCTTGTAGGTGCCTACCAAAGACCATTGAAACTGAAATCACACTGTGCACACACACACAAAAGTTAAAATCGTGCATTTCTCAATTCTGTCTGTCCCCAGTAAATGCCTTTTCCATTCACCATCCTGTTGTCAGCCTGGTCTCCTCTCTGTTCTCATTCCAAACCTTGATGATTCTTTTCATGGGATGTCCCTGTGAAACTGAAATTCCCTTTTTGGAAAGGATTGTCCAGCCCTGGCACAGAGTTCCCAGGGCAGGGGTGGATCCCAAAGCCACGTGGATGGGACACTTAAGGACATGGTCAGTACTGGGGGATGGTTGCACTTGATGAGCTCAAAGGCTTTTCCAGCATGATAAATGATAGTGATTCATGATAAATGATTCTGTGATTCTGCGAAAATTCCTAATTGGGCTTTTCAATCTTGGTCAATGAACTACTTTTGCCTCCTGATGGAAAGAAACACCACCGTGCTTAGTGACATTTCTTCACACCTTGGTGACAAATGTTTTTCCAACCCATCCTCTTTGCCATCTTCTTTGTGTCCTGCTTCAGAGTATCCTCTGCTTCGAGCTTCTCCATCTCATCAGGAGTAATGTATTTGTCTTACCATGCAGTTTCTCAGGTAGTAATAACCAGCCATGAGAATGAATGTCTTTAATTTGGCCCCTGCTCTGATGTGACAGTGACAAAGGCAGCTCATTGCCTGGGTGGGCTGGAACACTCCAGCTCCTCCAACTTTGGCATCATGGAATGGAAAACAATGAAGACAGAGAGGAGAAAGTTTTACATTTGAATGAGAGGACCAAGACACGTGACTCTAAATACATTTCTAAATGATAATTTATTTCCTAAATCACTTTCTTTTTGAATTTGAATAGTAGTTATGGATGAACCCTGCCTGCATTCCATCAGGAGGTAAGTGACTGTTGAAGGAAACACTCTGGCTCTGCTGGTAAATATTTATTTGTGAGAGATGTGCATCAGTGAAAGGATGCAGCGTTGGCCAGGGCTGAATCCATCCCATAATGTCATTTACAATTTCCAAATTGATGAATATATGTATGAATGGCTGAGTACAGACTCTGCCATGAGGCCTGGCAGGTGAAGGTCGTGTCACTGGAAAGCTCATTTTCCTCACGGATATAATCAGGTCTCTCATTTGATCTTTATGCAGCAGAACCAACCTGGGAGTCTGTGATGCTCATGGAGCTAAGAGAAATGAACAATGTGGAACCAACCCACAGCAGGGCTGGAAAGAGAATCCATTCTAAAACCAGTTGAGGTTGGGCCCCAAAATAACCCTGTGGCAAAGCCCCGGGATCCAGAGGTGTGGATCCAGAGGTGTGGATCCAGAGGTGTGCACAGCTGGGCACGAACAGGAGCACAAAGGCTTGGCTGATCCAGGCAGAGGAACATGATGGGTAGGTCTGGGGTGTGTTTTCTCAAAGCTGCTGGCAGAGCAGGAGGGGGCAGAGGAGAGAGGAAAATATTGCCTGGGAAATAAAAATATTTAGAGGGAGAACTTGAGGAACTCTGGCTAATTAGTTTAGCAGAATGGCAACAGGCAACCTCATTGTGCTGAAGAATGTTTTAATGTCAGAAAACTCAGAAAATCCAATCTTGGCAAAAAACCCAAAATGCAAACTAATGACTAAAAACAGAAAGTGAGCAATTTCAACATAAATGTGAAGTGAGTGTTTTAGAGGCAATTAACTGCTGGAGTCAGCTCTCAAACAAGTGCAGGACTGGGTATCTCTCGTGGCTGGTCACCTCTCTAGGAGATGCATTTAGGCCCTTTGTTGAGCTGAATGATGTCAGAAAGGTGCCATTTCTGGGAGAAATCCCCTTTTCCCCGGGTGAAAGGCAGTGAGTGCAGGGCTCTGCTGAGCCCCAGCTCCCCCCACCAGCACCGTCAGTGCCAGAGCAGAGAACAACAGTGGCCCTTTTGAAGATTTCCTGTTTCCAAACCTTTTTTCAGTGTCTTTGTGACATTAGTCTTGTTTGTTAGTATATATTACATTATTATTTAATTTTAATGTAAAAAATCTGATTTTTGGATGACCTAAATACAATTTGTTGTGTATAGGAATGTCATTAAGAATTTTTGATGAGGGATGGAGGCATGGAAAAAAATCCAACCCATGTTCAAGAAATGTTTCACCTTTGCCTTGTTGTGGTCAGTGCCTGGCACAGGATTGCAAAGGGCACTGTGCTGATGTGAGCTGCTTGTGGAGCCAAAGCAGACAACTCAAAGCGTTTCTGTGCCTTTCCCCCCCAGTTATTTAGTAAACAATTTACTCCTGTGTCCTTTGCTCAGAAACCCAGAAATCTGTGCTATGAGTAAACAGTTCAATTTAATAGTCAATTTTTTCTGTACGTAGTGAAAGTCAGTACATTTGAGAACCTGTGATTTCTGTCAACAACCAAAAAATGCTGCCTTTCTGCTCCCATTCCTGCCTCATTCTGGAAGAGCCGGCAGTGTGGCTGGGTCCCTGCTAATTGGAGGGGACTGCTCTGGTGGCAATTAGGAGGGAGAAGAGCAGAGCAGATCGATATCCCTGAGAGCAGCCTTGCTGTCCTTTGGGAATCCCTGCCAGAGCAGGGCTGCTGTCTCAGAGACTGGGATACAGCCAGTGGCTACTGGGAATTCCCTGCCAGAGCAGGGTTGCCAGCTCCCAGAGACTGGGATACAGCCAGTGGCTACTGGGAATTCCCTGCCAGAGCAGGGCTGCTGTCTCAGAGACTGGGATACAGCCAGTGGCTACTGGGAATTCATTTGCTTTAAGGTACAGAACTGTGGAGTGTCAGTTCATACAGTAAATCCTGGAATTAGAAATATCTAAATAGAAACCAGGTCCAGTTCATACAATAAAGTGCATTAAAGACTCAAGTACCAAATGCTGGTGGGAAAGGGTTTCCTGACTGGCCAAGTGCTGTTGGGAGCCTGAAATGGGCTGCGAGAGGGCACATCCCCACCCTGTCCATCGTGGGGTGAGGCAGGGAGAACAGGCTTGAAGATTTCTCCACGTTTTCAGAGTTAGAAACGGTGCTCAGTTTTTCAGGACGTTTCACTCAGAGCCCCAGGAGGTCTGTGGGGTGACACTGTGGGGTGACACTGTGGGGTGACAGCGCAGTGTGGGGTCCTGCCCAGCCCCACTGGGGTATTTCCAGAGTGGTGCAACCCTGCCCGTGTAACCAGTCCTGGCATGGCCCAGGTTTAATGAAGACACCCCATTATCTGGGGGATCCAATTTACTGACTGTCACTGGTAATGAAATCAGTGGAAGTAAAACTCCTCATTTGACATTCCCAGGGACACCGTCAGAATCCATTTCAGGTGAGCACAAAAACTCAGCCTGTGAGGTACCTGTGACTGTCACAGGTGAAAATATTTGCTAATGAAGTGTGTGTTGGTGTGAGACAGGTAGAGAACTCCCTCCGTCTCTTAATTTACTTTGAATAATTCATTAGCTCGCACTCCTCACCCATGGCAGTCATAGGTAAATCCCACACTGGAACTGCTAATTAAAGTTGCAAGATGAAGGGAAGCTACTAATGAGATGTGAGACAAGTCCTCCAACAATACAGAGGTAGTTGTAGGCACATAAAGTCCTATTGTTGGTTTTCACAGGAGGCTGAGGAAATGCTGAGGAATTTGCACTTGTTACAGGCAATGATGAGAGGTGGTGGGACTGTGGACACCAGGCTGGGTGATGGAACTTCTGCTCTAGGACTGCCCAGGGAGGGTTGGAGTGCCCAGGCCTGGAGGTGCCCAAGGCAGGACTGGCCGTGGCACTCAGAGCTCTGGGCTGGGGGACAGGGTGGGCAGCGGGCACAGGGTGGGCTGGGAGGGCTTTTCCAGCCTCAGGGATCCTGGGATTTTCTGCAGCACCGAGATGGGTCCTTCGAGGTCATCCAACATGGGGAGATGAAAAATTGATCATTATTTCATGTTTTTCTTGTATGTATATATAAACGAGATAAACAACAAATCTATGTGGATTTTACCAGACACTTTTATGGATGAATGTATCGTTAAAATATGACCTTTGTTATTTTATAAGCTCTAGCACAATCTTGTTACCCATGTGATGAGCTGGGTGTGCCCTGGTGTCAAGTGGCCTGGACTAGTGATTTTCATTTTACAGAATGAAAAGTGCAGACACAGTTTGGGATGGGAGATATTAATATTTCCTGTGTTTTCTTCCACAATGTGAAATTTAGCAGCTGAATGTTGAGTTGCAGAGTTGTTGCCCCTGTGTTGTTCGTGTGGTTTGCATTGCCTGGCTGATTCACTACACAGAAATGTTTGATGTTGCCACACATTTAAATATGTTTTCTGCTGCTTTGGAATGAGATGGGTAGAGATCTGTGTGGCGATATGGAGGAGGATAAAAATACACTTTTAATGATTATTTTCAATGTACAAATTGCAGCATGCTACTCAGACAAAATCAGATGAGTTAAAGCACTTTATCTTATTAAAGAAAATGTCTCGTAGGGAAATCTGCACAGCAGAGCATCACTGAATGTGGGAAATGTGAGTGTGTGGAGGGTCTGTTGGAAAGGGAAAATAAATATCTCAGTCAGACTTGGTTCCTAGCCCTGCTTGTTGTTGGCTCTGGGGCAGGGGGTGCAGGGACCCTCTGCACCAGCTGGATTCAGACACTGCAGGGTCAGGGACCTGGTGGCTTTTCAGCCCCAGGAGACAATGTCTCTGACAGCAAAACCCACCAGAGGGGACCCTGTCCCTGTCCCTGTTTCTCACCCCTTGGGGCTTGTGCAGCCTTGTACTGGTGAGAACTGGGAGCTGCTGCTTTGGGAGAACAGGCAAACCTTCCTGCCCTGCCCTCCCAGCACGATCCTCTTTGATCCCTACAAATGCACGAGGTGTTTGGAGGTCCAGCCTCATCCAGGGCAGCATCCTGGTGCCATCCTGCCCTCACACAAACTCCCTGGCTGAAACTCCACAGTGAGCCTGTCATTGATGGAGGGATCAACAGGGAATTAGAGACACAACTGGTTTAGGAGGAGCCTGGCAGGAGGGAATAGCCTTCGACTGCCAGAAAACAGCACTAGGTTAGAGACTGGGGAGAAATTCCTCCCAGTGAGGGTGGGCAGGCCCTGGCACAGGTTGGGCAGAGAAGCTGTGGCTGCCCCTGGATCCCTGGGAGTGTCCAAGGCCAGGTTGGACGGGGCTTGGGGTAACCTGGGACAGTGGGAGGTGTCCCTGCCATGGCAGGGGGTGGCACTGGGTGGGCTTTGAGGTCCCTCCCAGCCCAGTCCATCCTGGGATTTTGCAGTTCTAAGTCACCAGTTCAAACCCCACTGTCCTCCTGCAATCAGGGCTTGGGGTGACAGACTGGGAAAGATTGTCTGGAATAGCTGATTTCCTGATGCAATGGGGCAATATTAGTGCTGCAACTGTATTGTAAAGTACATTGAGATGGAAATGAAACACACACAGTTGTGATTTAAAATGCAAGCAGCTTAATGCAGCAAATCAATACAAACTCCATAAAAAGGATTCGAAATGATAATGCAAATGAATTGTGGGAGGAATATTCCTGCCATTTGTGGCACGCTGGATAGTCCATGACTGGGAGGTAACACTCCCCATTTTGAACCAAGCAGGGCTTTGAAAAAGCATGAAGACCAGGAAAGCCAAAGCAAACCCCACGCTTTGCCTTCGGTCTCCATCCCAGTTTGGGGATGAATGAGGGTTTTGCAGGGCTCGGTGCAGGAGCAGAATGCTCAGGAGATCCCCCTGGCCGTGGGAGGGCTGGAGCTCCAGCTCTGCCTCCCCCACTCCTTCCAGCCTGCTCTGACCTGGGTGATCCCTTCTCAGCTGCTGCAGCTTCCCAGCAGTGCATTAAAGAAGAAGGAAATCAATAGCTGGAGCTGTCGATGGGAGGGCAGGAGCACAGCAGGCTCCTCTGGCAGGCATGGGGCAGGGGGAGAGGGGCTCACAGAGCATCCTGGGGGTCCGGCTGGCACCTCTGCCAGGGGACCAGAAGGGCTGTGGAGCAGCTGCCACAGCACTTTGGGGTTTACATCCTCAGTGCTGCACAGAGTGTTTCCAGCCATAACCTGTGATGGCGACTCCTTACCCAGGGCTGATCTGATGTGAAACCTCTCCTCAGGGCTCCCAAATCCACAGCCCAGCAAAGAGGGACTAAATCCAGGTTTCACTGTAAAACATGTGTCTGCTGTGGTACCTGTGCAAGCTCAGCCTTTGGGGAATAGTTTATATCGGATTCTCTTTCAACCACATCCTTTTGCAGGTTGTTATTCCCTGTTACTGCAAGCCCCACTGAGCCCTGTGTTGACCCACTCTGTGATTCTGGGGGTGTATTTTGCCTTTTTGCCCAGGGCAGTGTGTGGATGTGGTGGATTCTGGCCAGGCTTGGCTGTGGGGGCAGGATGCTCCATGGCACCAGTGCCAGTCCAGGAGCTGCAGGACATCCTGCTCCTCAGGGAGAGCCATCCCCATGCCAAGGGGGACACTGGGACCCCTTTCCTGGACTGCGCATGTGGGGCTGTGCTCCTGCTGCCAGGGAGGTGACACGGGCTGGGACACGCAGGGTGGTGTCTGTGCAGAAAGGAATCTGGGAACAGCTTCCCGTGTGTAGGTGCTGCTGATGGCTTTGAAAAGATGAAGTTGGTATCGTCTCCTCTTTCGTTTGTTCTGCTTCCTAATCCAAGGATTTTAATTTTGTTGATTCATAGGTTATCTAAATATGAATAGGTTCACATCAATCAGCATTGCCAGTGCCACAGAATGAATATAAATGGTGTCTTCAGTTCTTGCTAAGAGAATGGATGTGTGTGAAGTGTAAATCCTCATTCACAGGCTCTGCCCGTGGCTCCTTGAAGCCAAACTCTTTAGTTCTTTTTAAAACATTATTCAATTATTTTGCTCTGGACTTGGCAATGGGTTGGGAAGAATTTCTGTTCTGTTCATTTCCAGTGGATGGTGAAAATCAAGAATTACCCAAAGCACAACAGTCAGAGCTGAGAGTTCTCTGCCCATCCATCCGGATGATTGTTGGGAAGGCACAGGCAGTTGGGATTTTCTGTTTATTCAGGACTAAACCTTGAACTGCACATGGAGATTGCTCAGTGTTCCTCGTACTGACGTGTCCTGGAGCACTGGGGGAAATTATGGTGTGCTCAGAGTAGTTTCAGAGAATGAATTAGAGCCAGAGGCAGATCCAGAGCTCGTCTGCACCATGGCAGGGCTCTGGGGAGGCAGAACCAGAATGCTGGAGCGTGCACCAAACAAAGCCCATTGGTACCACTGCTGTCCTTAAGGTCAGATGCTCAGAGGGATCCTCCCCTTTACTAAGCAAAGCTAATTCCAACTCCTGCTGAGGTGTCACTGGGACATTCCCCTGGGTGACCTGCTGTGGCCCAGTCCCATCCTTGGGGGTCCCACCGTGTCTGTGGAGCTGCTCTGGGGTAGGGGGGTCCCACCTGGCCTCGATCCCCCCACGCCGGAGCTCCCTGGGGGTGGCATTGGGCCAGCAGAGCTGGTGGGAACCTTCCTGATACAGCAGCTCGTTTAGTTTTTGCAACATTTTGACAAAAATTTGTATTTAAACCAGTCTCGTTAAACCCAATGACAAAGAATCTGCACCAGGACTCATTAGCAGAAAATGCAATTATTGCATCTTGGATTGAAAATTATTTAAAGCGCAATTCTTGACAAACAAAGCAGCTGACCCTTGATTAAAAGAGATGATGGGTGTGAGTAATTAAAGACACACTAAATATAATTCATCTTCAAAGCATCCCTCTGTAATTTGTCTTTTCTTGCCTCTTTTGAAAGCCTTTCTTGCTTGTTTGAGGTTGCTCCTCTAAGGATTCTGAGTAATTGAAATATTTTCCTGTTTGGTGAATTGCAAAACAATTTCTTAACCATAAAAATTGTGGGAGATACCTGGGCTTTCTGATGGCAGAAGAAATCCACTTTGTGGCAAAACTTTTGCCATTGTAAAAAAATCTCTTCCTCAGATGTTTTTGGAAAGCCAAGTGAGTCTGGGGGGTGTTCTGGGTGGCCCAGAGCTGAGACACTGCCCTTCCATCGCTGCAAAAAAGGGAATTTTCAGCTCTCCTGAGCTGTCCCTCCTCCCCAGGACACAGCAGCCCTGTCCTGGGGGTGGGCAGGTGAACAACAGGAAGGTGTTGCTTCAGAAATCCCTGTTTAGAATCCAGGGAGAAGGAAATAAGGCTGAAAGAGCTGGGGCAGTCCAGGGCAGGAGCTGCTCCTGTGGCTGTGAGGCTGTTTGCTTGTTACAGTCCCCAAGCTGTCATGTATTTTTAATCAAATAGGAGGTTTGAAGATCTGGAGAGTTTTGATTTCCACTTCCAAATGAGAGAAAGCCACTATGATGCTTCTGCTTTTGTAATATTTGTATTTTACATAGTAAGGAAACTTATTTTTCCCATTTAGTAATTTAAATTTTTATTGGTAACAATCATTGGAAGGCACTTCTTTTACTGATCCTTAAAGGGTTCTCTTGTTTAAATGAGATACACTTAAATGTGTTTGTGTTCCTGAATTAATTGCTATCACAGGCTTATGACAGGGATATAAAATCAGTGTTTCTTCAAGTCTTCCCCCTTTCTGAAGTTTGAGATGGTGGAATCTTGATGCCATAGAAATCAGAGGGCACAGCATTATGTTTTCAGACTTCATAAGCTGTGGAAGTCTTTGTTACTCAGGTTAGAAACTCATGGGCTTTCAGTTTTTAAGAAAAAGGAAAATGGAAGTTTTTCCCTCCTTGTCATCCAGGAATGCCCAGGAGCTGTATATGGTCTATGTGCAGGACACAACAAAAATCCCAAATTTAGAAGCACAGAAACCCCTGAGTTGGACAGGACCGACAAGGATCATCCAACCTCTTCCTGCTTTCTCCAAGGAAAAACAAGAGCAAAGCAATACAACATTAATGCAGAGCAGTGCTTTTCCTCAAATAGGAGAGAACAGGATGTTTCTTTGGGCTGCCTGAAATTCCTGGCTCAGCAGCTTTGCTGGTGCTCAGGACAGGAACGTGGGCAGTGATGGTGCCACGTCCCCCCAGGTGGTCACTGCACTTCCCAGGAGCTTGGTGGGACCCCTCATGGCCCATGGTGGGCAGCACATGGCCAGGTGTCTGCTGACACCTCTGTCACCTCTGGACATGGTCAGGAACCACGGCCTGAGCCCTGACTGGGGCTTCTCAGGGCTCTTCAGCATCTCTGCCCATCACAACTGGGGGGGGATGCCCAGTGGTGGAGCAGGAAGGAAAGCTGGGTTTGTAACCACAGTCAAAACAGGGCAATAAAGTCCTGAAGAGACTGGAATTTCAGTCATGGGGGGCTTCGGGGGGTTGGCCCACCTTTCCAGGATGCTCTGTGTGTGGGTTTGGTCCAGACTGGGAAAACACCTGACTTCCCTCTTGCATTTTTCTGATGAATTTTTACTCATTCTGTGCATTAATAGGAAAACAAGACATGGTGAACACCCCGTGTTACGAGTGGCTTTCTATACACTGAGAGTGGTTTTATATCCCTTGACCTGCAGCTGTTCCAGCCCTGCCTTTCCCTTCTCCGCTCCTGCACAAAGAAGTGGCCAGGGCTTATTTCAGTGCCTAAAGATGAGGTCAGATTTCTTTTTCTAAGAGTTGTCTGAGTGACTAGTTTGTGCTATTTCAATGATAATTTAGTCAATATTGTTGAGGAGACACTTCTTATATTCCTTTTCTTTTTCTTTAGGCCCTTCAGGCATCCTTTTCCCCTGGCCATTAATGCACTCTGCACAGAAAAAAATGTCAGCAGTGAGACTGACTCTGAAATTTGTCCTGGTTTTCCTTGCCACCTGAATTTCCCATTTCCTTTATACAAATGAGAGTGAATTTTGGTAATTTAAGTGGCAGTTTTGACTTGTATCAGAACTAGAGAGGAAAGATTCAACTGATCCTTATCATCTGAGCCCAAAAGCAGCCTCCATTCCATGTGCCATCAGTGAACCACGACATCTGACTTAATATTTGCTTGGATTAATTTCACAAGCAATACCTGGAAATCTGAGGCTTTTTATTTAAGGCAGGAGCTTCTGACATGCCCATAAACACTCAGCAAAGCTCTCAGGCTGGTGATTGCACTGAGGGAGGAACAGGGAGTGAATAAATATGAAGAGCAAGACTCTGAGGGAACTTAATAAAGCTCCACTGCTGTCAGTGAAACAAGGGCAATTCCTGTGCTTTAGAGGGAGAATAAGTCTAAAATGTAAAGTAGTGATATGGAGGCACCCACAAAACTGAGTGAATTTGATTTCTGTTCAGGAAGATCCTGCCTTGCTGTGGAACCTCAGCTTGGGGTGGCCCATGCACTGGGCATTGTAAGGTGGAATTTGTGTGTGCCAGTCCCTGAGCAAACTCACCCAAATAATCAGGTTCTGGGGCTTTCTGGGAGGAGGGGATGGAGCAGAAGGAGCCTGAGCTGGAGTGAGGGAATTCGGTGTGCAGAGCAGAGATGCTCATCACTCAGGCTCTGCTGACAGCGTGGGACAAGCTGGAGGAAGAGATGGATGTGCAGCACAGCTTGGGGGTCTGGCATCCCAAAGGCACCACCTACACACTCATTTATTTTCGTAAAATGTCTTTTTTAATACCATCACTTGAATTTGCCACATTTTAAACTGTGTTATCTGCATATAAATGCCTGGGTTGTGGCTGAGATGAAGAGTTCTCAGAGGTGCTCATGAGTCTGAGAAAAGACAGTTTTATTACTGCCTGCTAATAGACCAGAACCCCAGACTGGTTTGGGTTGGGAGGGATCTCAGAACTCATCCAGTGCCACCCCTGCCATGGCAGGGACACCTCCCACTGTCCCAGGGTGCTCCAACCTGGCCTTGGACACTCCCAGGGATCCAGGGGCAGCCACAGCTTCTCTGCCCACCCTCCCAGGGAGCAATTTCTTCTTTTTGTGCTTAATTGTGAAATTTATCAGTCAAGCACCACTAGATGTTTTTATCATCCTTATCTGCTTCTCAGCTGAATCTAGAGAGGAATTTTTGGTTTTAATAATTTAGGCTCTATGTTTATCAGCTAAGAGAGAACACTGAGGAGCTCTGGGCCTTTTCCTGTAGCTCTAAAGCCCCTTAAAATGCCCCAAATCTCCCTGGCTCCTGCCCACCCTGCCTGGAGCAGCCTCTCCCCTGGGCACAGCTCCTGGGGTGGATGGAGCTGCTGCAGGGACTCTCCATCAGGATTCACTGGGTGGGAACAGGGAGCATTCCTGCCCTGCAAATTCAACTCCTTCCTGACTAGAATGTGGTCAGGAAAGGAAAATGTCATGTTTCGCTGCAGCACAAAGGCTGCATTGACTGGCATTTACAAAACAGCTCAGAACTGAGGAATAACTGTTAATTTTGGGTGAGGAGCTGCACTTGTACAGCCTCAGGAACACACCAGGGAAACAAATCCCTCAGTGAGTGCCTGAGCACGGCATTTTCTGTACTGGGGGCTCCCTCTAAGGCTTTGGGGGGATCTTGCACTTGTTGTCTTTAGTTTTTCCCCCCTCAGTCACAAACTTATATGAGGAAAGGGGGAGAGCAGGGCACAGCAAGGCTGGTAATAAGGAAATGTTTGGTTCTGTAACTCTGGCAGGAAAGGATGGAAACAGAGCAGAGGGGCTGTGTGTGGGAACCACCTCAGACCTGTGGGATGCCCTGGGGAGGGTCCCCTGGGCCTGTCTGCAGAGTTGGCACATTGGGGGTCCCTCTGGAATACCCTGGTGCTCCCCCCCACAGCACAGGGGTCAGCCAGGAGCAGCTGGAAGTGTCTGCAGGTGCAGGACTATGGCTTTGGTGGGATCACAGGGATGTGTTTGGTGCCACATGGAGATCTTTCCCCCCCACCCAGCTCTGGTGAGGCCACACTGGGAGTGCTGGGTCAGTGCTGGGCTCCCCAGTATAACAGGGGTGCAGTCATACTGGTGAGAGCCCAGCAAAGGGTCACCAAGATCCTGAAGGGACTGGAGCATCGTCTTCAATGACAGAAATAAAAGATGCCCGAAACTGTCTGTCCTCGCTTACATTGCAGCCACGGAGCTGCAGGAGTTGAGGAGATGCTGTTGTGATAACAGAGCTGGAGTTGTTCCCCCAGAGCACAAAGACAGGGAGTTGTGTCCCTCTGTCCCTCCAGGTCTGTGGGGTGCCCCTTAGCAGGGCAGTACCAGGGCAGAACTGTGCATGGGCAGGCAGGATGGGCACCCTGGCACCGCCTGTTTGGTGCTTTTTCCACTGTATCATTGCGTCTTTTCCCTTTTCTTTGTGAGCATAATTAGGAGATTTCCCAGAGCCTTTTAGATTATCAGCATGGTTTGGATTGTTTTCCCTTTTCTGATTGTCGGTATTATTTTTTCTACCTCTTACTTTGATCCAGGTTTTCCCTTATTGCCTAATCATTAAGAGATGACAACAAAAATATCGTGTGTTATCTTCCTGCTCTCAGCAGGAGGTCTCTTCTTTAGCTTTGAAGCATTATATAAAAAGGAAGATAAGTTTGTAATTGAGATCTTTCCTTTCTGTGAGACTTTCCCTTTCTTAACAAGATTTGCTCAGCAGTTGTTGGGCATTTGGAAATATTTTCCAGTTGCAATGGTGATGTTTTCTAATAGCAGTCTCTGAATACAAAAGCTGGCTGTGTCCTCCTGGGCTAATGCTCTCAGGCACAGGGTGGGATTGGTGGGGCCAGGAGTTGGTTCTTGTGGGTCCCTTTCAGCTCAGGATATTCTGTGATTCTCTGGTATCACTTCTGAAATCAAAGTTAAAGGCAGAATTCAGGATCTCAGGACCTGTTAGTATTACTAATGTGCTTTAAAACCCTCCAAAGCTGAATCTTCTTTTATCAACATCCAGTATTGCTTTGGGACTGTGAACTTCCATAAGGAGTGGTGGAACTAAGGCTGCTGGACAGGGTTAGGTGGGATGCAGGTGGAGGTGACCTCAGAGCAGGCAGAATGACTCTCTGAGATGTGGGGCCTTGGCCCAGAGGAAATCCAAATGAATGTAAGACAGTCCCTGCTCCAGGAGGTTTTTAGCACAAAGAGAGACATTGAGGGGTTGGAGCGTGTCCAGAGAAGGGAACAGAGCTGGGGAAGAGTCTGGAGCAGCTGGGGGAGCTGGGGGGGCTCAGCCTGGAGAAAAGGAGGCTCAGGGGGGACCTTCTGGCTCTGCAAGTCCCTGCCA
>JAXCLP010000262.1:0-15280 GCA_035584035.1 Lepidocolaptes lacrymiger | reverse complement strand
GCTGCCCGGAGAGCTGGCCAAGCACGCCGTGTCCGAGGGCACCAAGGCTGTCACCAAGTACACCAGCTCCAAGTAAAAGGGATTTAAACTTTCAACCCAAACGGCTCTTTTAAGAGCCACCCACATTTTCTCCAAAAGGGCTGTACACGGTAGTGCATGGGTTTTCTTCGGCGTGAAAATTGATTCAGAAACGGTAAATAAAGTGTGAGGCAATGTTTAATCAGTCATTACAGCTTGCATAGATAATCAGTTCTCTGAAATCCTTCATTATTTTACACCTTTAAACGAATTGTTTCAATTATTAGTAATCTTTCTATTTTTCCAATAAAGTGTTAAACTTTCTTCTGCCGTAAAGATGTGCGTCTGTACATTATGCTTCATGTTCCATCACAATTTAAAATTTCACATAGCTTTCCATCACATAGTTAAATAAAACAAAAATGGACCCTGATCATTTTTTGCATTGATGTGCCGGAATAGTCTTAAGGGTAAACGCTCCCTTCTGCAGAAGAGACGGACAAAAGGTCTGTGAGAAGTGAACAGCTGTGAGGGAGGTGGATGCTCTGGAGGGACGCGCTGCCCGGGAGCGCCGGCCTGGGCGGAGCTCCGTGCGCGCCCCCCTTCCCCGCCTCCCCCACCTTGCAGCGCGGGCTTTTCCAAATTTCCTATCTGCCCAATGAGCGGCTGCGGCTCCCGCCACCCTCCAATGCCAAGCGGGCAGGCCGGCACTCCGCGGGTGCTGCGGATCCCCGCCCCGCTCCGCCCCGGCCGCACAACCCCCCCGCCGCTCCGGGACCGCAGCCACGAGCCCGGCGGGGTGCGGGAGAGGAACGCTGATGTCTCTACCCGCCTCCCGCCCCGGCAACCTCCTTCTCGAAAAAACAGATCGGTCGAATCACGCAGAAATCAGGACCTGCCGCACGGCAGCGCTGGCAGGCGGAATGGTCACTGCCAAGGAAGCGGAGGACAGTTCCCTGATACGGTCACTAAGAGGTGTGGCAGTCACATCCACGCTATGAGGAATCGCGCTGATTAGAGCAACGAAAGAAACCTCCACGCCCCAGAACGGCACCCGCCTTTAAAGCAGTCCCTTTAACACATACACCCACTTGCGGTGCTCAAAAAAAGGCAGCCTTTAGAAAGCATTTTGGCAGGGAATGTAGACTTTTATTTTTCCACGTCTTAGCTTAACCACGGTCGTAAGTTTAGCGTCCCATCCACTCCCGATACGAACGTCCCACACGGATAGTAGTGTGTGGTTAGCTCTGCTGCGGGCACGGAGCTCAGTCACGGAGTGTATCAGCCCTTTTGGGGACAATAGTAGGTGGCTCTTAAAAGAGCCGTTGGGTTTAAGTATTTCCACTTCAACACTTCATTTCTTGGGCGCTGCCTTCTTCGCCTTGGCTGTTTTCGGCTTGGCCGCCTTAGGCTTGGCTGCTTTGGGCTTCACCGCTTTTGCCTTGGCCGGGCTCTTCGCTGCTGCCGCCGCTTTCTTGGGCTTGGCAGCCTTTGTCGCCTTTTTGGGGCTCTTGGCCGCTTTCTTGGCCGCGCTGGCGGCCGGCTTCTTGGCTTTCTTGGGGCTCTTCTTCACGGCCGCTGCTTTCTTGGGCTTCTTGGCGGTGCTGGCGGGCTTCTTGGCCGCCGGCTTCTTGGGCTTAGCTGCAGCTGTTCTCTTCTTAGGAGCTTTTTCCTTCACCTCTCCAGGTTTCTTGCTGAGCCGAAAAGACCCGGAGGCGCCGGTGCCCTTGGTCTGCACCAGGGTGCCTTTGCTGACGAGGCTCTTAAGCCCCAGCTTGATGCGGCTGTTGTTCTTCTCCACATCGTAGCCGCCGGCGGCCAGCGCCTTCTTGAGCGCGGCGAGCGAGAGCCCCTTGCGCTCTTTGGAGGCGGACACGGCCTTGGTGATGAGCTCGGTGACGCTGGGCCCCGCGGGCTTGCGGGCTTTGGGGCCGCCCGCCGCCTTCTTCGGCTTCTTGGCGGCGGCCTTGGCGGCGGGGGCCGCGACAGCGGGAGCGGCGGCGGGAGCGGTCTCCGACATCGCTGCAGAGACTTCTTCCTAATCAAAAGAAAGTAATTGGGCTACAGTAACCCCGATGCCTGAATTTATAGCGAAGCGGTGATCTGTGATTGGTGCTTTGCAGAGCCCGCCTAACTGTTAGCCAGGAAGAGCTTTTCCTCCTCCGAGTCTGTGTTTCTTCGGAGTTAAAAAATCCAATTTTTTGTGAAACGAGTGCCGCAAAATCACCCCAGTTTCTTCGGAGAGTGAAGAGAAGGCGGTGGACTTTCATTCGGGCGAGTTTCTTGCTGTTTGGACCACAGATGAAAGAGAAAAGCTGTTTTTAACCCCGCGTTGTGAAGGCAGAGAGACCCCGGGAACGGCAAACTTTTGTTTTTCCTTCTAAATTAAAATAAAACACGTAGATAAAAAGTCTCCCCAGTAATGCAGGCTTACTCTTTGGGGGGTTTCCTTCAGATTAAGATAGAAACCGAGAGGACAGACTGCATATTTTTGTCGTAAATTGATTTCAAAGAGAAGGAAGTAACACAATTTCATGGCTGAGCTTTGAATATGGATAAAGATTCGGCTCTCTTAACCATATCTTTAACTATTAAGGATACAGTATTTCAACAGAATTTTTTGTTTTGGGAAAGTAAGAGACCTTCAGAGGAATATATATACTGTTGAAAATTGTTTGGAACTTGCCAGGACTCTGCTTTTTTTTTTGTGTTGTTCTGTAAGTGGATAGAATGATTTTGATATTTTTACAAATAGTCTGCTTGTAAAATGAAGCTGTCAATACCTAGTTGATGCATATAAATTCCAGACAAAGTACTAGTTTCATGCTTTCTTATTTACAGTACTGTATGCTATTCTTTAAGATTTACAAACATCATAAACAGGCTTGCTGGGAAAAAAATGTCTGACAGGTATAGATACACTAATATGTATCATATGCTACCTAAACGTTAATAGAGCCTGTTGAACCACCGATTCTCACCAAATAAATTAAATACTGTGGAAATCTGGCTTGTGTGAATAGAATGCTTCAGCCTCAATATTACCTATAAGTATTTGGATATTGAATGTAGGGGTTTGGTGTTGGCCTATTTAATGTTTTTTTGTTGGGTTGTGTTTTTCCTTTGATTTTTCTCCATAGGTTTAATATTCCTCCCATTATTTTCTTTAAAAGAGAAGGAAAACTCTTGCCAATTTAGGTTTTCATCCAAATCCTTTGACTATGGAAATAATTTTCAGACAATCCTCGTAAGTCAAAATCAGTTTTAATTATCATAATTCCACTGGAATATTAAGTCTCATAAAGCGACAATAGAAATTAAATTAATCAACTGTGATAACTTTTTATTAAATCAGAAAACAAAAGCTTTGACTGTTTTCTAATTAAAAAGTAGCCAGGCTTTTTTTGTGTTTTGTTGAGTTTTTTTTTCCCTTTGTTGGAAAAAACAAGTTAAGATCAGACTTAATATTTTACCCCACTCTACTTTGTAATATCTTGTCATGCAAAATATCAGTGGACTATTTCAGCAAAGGAGCATGATTGAATTTGAGATTCAAAATGACAAGATGTGCTGCAAAAGGCCCTGGTATGTATTTTCATACATTGAATGTTGAAGGCACAATGAAGTAATATTTGATAGCAAGCAGTTTTATTTGAAACGAGATAGATTAAAAAGGAAATGATGCATGAGTTACATTAGAATTACAAGTGAAAACAATGAACCATATCTTTTACATATTCTCTTTTATTTCTATTTTCATTTTGTTGTGTTCACATACAGGCCAGGTAATAAGTACTTTGAAGGAGAGGAACGGAAATGTGGAGACACGGAAAAATTAGGCTTGTCAGTACCCTGCAGTAAAAACAGATTGAAAAGTATATTGAATTGGGCTGTGAAATCTGCCACGCTTCTCATGAACATGACATTGTTCCCACATAAACAACTAGACCAAATTCACAGTAGCCATAGATTTTGAAAGTTCAGGGTGGAAATCCAAACGAACAGTATGAGTATGTTTGAGAGGTAAAAAAGTAGTTGGTTGTGGTAGGACAATGGCATTACTCGTATTTTCCAGTTTGGATGAAGAAAGACGGCTGTGAGTAACACAACAGAGCAGGGAAGTGTTATCCTCTGTCCTGGTCTCTTTAATGTGATGTACATTCTTCAGAGAATAAAGACTGCTTGAAGGTTAATGTGCCTTCATCTCTGTAGTTTTGATAGTTTATTGTTAGAACTCTGTGGCTCTGGTTTGTTACACTTGAAAATGGCCAGGAAGCTGGGAGCAACTGGGAGTGGACAGTAACCACTGATGCAAGAATGCAGCTGTAGCCTCGGGGGTGCGTCCTCTTTGACACATCCCTCACATTCACACATTTGGGCAAGTTTCTCATAAAGCTTGCTTTTAATAAACCTGTTCTCAGACCATCAGGAGGCGACGAGTTTCTTTCCCCTCCCCTATAAACAGGATGCAGGTTAGAGATAAAGACAGGAGGCAGAAAGAGATGGGAGAAGATATCTCAGATCTTGCGCCCTAACTAGCACGATCAGTAGAACTACACCCGCAGCACATAAGGATTGCTGTCCTACTCTGATAAGTTTTAAAGGGACAAGAACGTCTCTAGTTGGTTTTGTTTCTGTTTGGGGATTTTTGTTTGGTTTGGTTTTGTAAGGAAAGGATATGAAGAAGGTTATGAAGGCCGTTATCTAAGAATTTCTTGGGTCAGAATTTAGGACTTCTCTTACTTTTAGTTCTGGGTTCATGCCTGTAAATCTTCATGTCCTCTGCTCTCTATATGAAGTTAGACTTCTGAAGTCCTTTGCTTTCCCTAGTACTTTGAGACACTGAAAATCTTGGCAGCTGTCCTCCAGCATTATGTGTCATCATCCTTTTTTGTATCGTTTCCTTAATCATCATACTGGCTTTTTTCTGCACAGAGAATTATCCCTTTCCTATTTCTGAGCGGAGAAAATGTTCTTGGTCTTAGAATGCATTTCTGAAGAAGGCAAGTTTTTTTGTTTGTTAGGTTGGTTGCTTGGTTGGTTGGTTTGGTTTGTTTGTTTTGTTGGGGGTTTTTTTGTTCTGTTTTGTTCCCCCCCACACCCCAGACTGGGGGTTTAGAGATATGAGGTGGTGTGAAAAGTGAAGGCTTTTCTAGAGTTACTCCCACACCCTAGGCCAAGAAATGATATTTTCTACTTAATTGGATGAAACAAACGTATCCAGAGCTTTCAACAATTTTCAAGTTTGCATTGCTGGGAATAGCTGTTAAATGCAACACTGGACCACAATGACAGTGCTCCTGTTTTAGAGACTGATCGTTACAAATAGCATTGATATTGCCCTGGGTGTTTTACTTGCAAACAAAAAGCCAAATCAAAGCAAACATCTGAGCACCGAACTTATCAAATCAGTGGTAGATTATGGAATAGCTTTTCAACCAGAGGAATTTTCTTCCTATCAAACAAAGTTACTTAAAAATAAGAAAAGTTTGGAGAGTGAGCTGGTAAAAAAAACTGTTTGCAGTTTCCATGTAAAGAGATAAATATTTAAATGTGACTCATTTAATACTTAATTTCAATTAAACAGCAAACATTTTTCAATATTGTCCTTGATTTCCTTTCTAAAGCACCCTGTACAAATGTAGGGTCTGTTTATTTCTTACCTAGAAACCCAAACCAATTTTTTATGTCCTCTTTAAAGGTGCACCCAAAACACAGTATCATTTCCATACATCATCACACAACATACCCTGGCTTCCTTGCCTGGCTGTGAAGGTGCTAGTGCAGATTACAGGAGAGCCTACAAACCTTGTATTTGATTCCCAATACGAGGTTCATCAAAACAAAAGTAGTTCACATATAGTATAAAAAGTAATTCCTAAACCTGTGTATTAGTGAAAATGCTTAACTATTTTTTCTTTTCAAGACAGAAGCCTCACATGGAGGAGAAACAGATTAGACATTAGACAAATAAAGGCAAACATTCAGTCTGCTGGAGGAAAGCAAGCTGTACAAGCTGATTAGCCAAATTTAGCTGAAAGTCTACACTCAGTTATAATTATAATATAGTTAGGATGCTGAAGATACAGAAAAATTACCAACTTTTAACTGCAACATGCCTCTTCACAAATAGTAATTTTGCAGACATTCAAGTAATCACTCTCAATAATAAGAACACCATAACAAGATAAAGAAAAAACAGTAGTCAGATCTCTGGCATGCTGAAATTATACTGATGATACTGATTCAGCAATTGTAAAGTTTTTTGTAGTAGGGAAGATTCAAGTTGTCAAATACCTGTCAGTAATAAAGAAGTTTGTATCCTTTTAGCTGTACTTCAGCTAAACTAACAAAAATGCACAGACAGTTATTTCAGTGTTAGGGCAATCATATTTCCTAAAAAAAAATCTTGTCTTTTAATCTAACACATAATGCAGTAGGTCCTACCCTCATGTCAAAGAAGGATCATCTAGAACAGGGAGACATGAAAACCTTTCTGGGAAGCATGTTCTAAAATGGCCTCTTGTGTTTAAGTATAATTTCTTGTGTTTCAGTTTCTTCCCATTGCCTCTTGTCCCAGGCAGTACTGACAAGACTGAATTTCACTCCTCTATTCCCCCATAATATATCTCAACACATTAATAAGACACTCCCCATGTTAGATATGCTTCAGTCCCTTCATCGTCTTTGTGGCCCTTCACTGTTTTCATTCCAGTTATGCTCACTATTCTGTTCCAATGTGAGGGCCAGAAGTGGATACAACATTCCAGATGTGTCTCATCAGTGCCAAGTGGAGGGAGAGAATTATTTCCCTCAGTGCTGTTTTGCACATAGTACTTCTCCAGGTGAGTTTGTGAAGTCTATTAGATTAACCCTGAATGGCATTTAAAAATTACTTTTAAAATTTTGGTACTTAAATAGAGACAGCTTCAAAAACACCCAGTCGTTAGTTTCCAGGCTTATGAGATCCAGTTTGAGCTACCCACATTTGGCTCAGTGATTATGCTGTATATGACTGAAGGGTATGTTAAGGCTAGTTAGCGCCTCAGCAAAACTTAAAACTCTAGACACTGGAGTGATCAAAAGATGACTCTGGTCAAAGAGATGACTCTCTTGCCTACCATAACTGCTAAATATTTGCTAATGGGCAAAAATGGTGGTGCATTTTAATGAATCATCCCCCAAATCTCCTTCTCCACCCATAAAATGACAGCCTAAAGCACTGAAATATTAATTTCAACTTCTGAAAGCCTTTGGATTAGAGATCTTTGGATTCTTTTTACCCATCCCTGTGACTGAGAATTATCATTATTATTAGTGGTCTTACTGCACTTAGAGATCTCGGTTCTGAGCAGGATTCCATGTTCCTTTGTTTTATAGACCAATAAACTTTGTATTGCTTTTAGTTGAAGGAAAAGGAGAAGGTAAGTGCAGAAAGACAAAGAAATAGAGATATCTATGTGCAAAAGAGTGGAAATGTAACCCTACCTGCAACTTTTACAGAGTGCCTGATAAAAATTGAAATGTGGTATCTGAAACTGTGTTACATGCTGTCTATTCTCCCAGGTACACAGCTTAGTGAAACAGCAATTCTTTTTTGTTGTTGTTGCTGCTTTTGGTTTTGTTTTTTTTTTGCTTGTTTCTTTGGTTTGGTTTAGTTGTTGATGTAGTTTGCAAATACTGATTGAGTCAGAAATACAAATTGAAGCTAGGACATTGATACAGAAAAACTATGTCCTACCCCTTCAGTGACACAGCCCATTTTATCAGATGTCATTTCCTAAGCTATCAAAGGTAATTCTAGCCATTCATGCTGAGTGAAGGGAAATAGGATGCTGAAAGCTTTCCTTAGATAGTCTGCTGCAGACCCAGCTATGCACTCCTTCTATGCAGCCTCTCTTATTCTTTAGGTATCTAAAGAATATGGCCAAGAAACAAGCACTTCAGACATTTTGAGTTACAGATTAGTGCATTTCTCTGGTTCATAGACTCAGCACACCCTGGAAAGGGAATAACCGATTGATGTTGAGTTGTGCTAATTTCAATCTCAGACAAATTCAAGGAAGATGTAAATAAACACAAGAATTTACAGTACTAAGACATAAGGGAGGAAATGAAAAGCATGTTTAATAGGCTTTATCCAAAACTGACTTTATAAAGAGTCTCAATAGAGAATGCAACGCTTCCTTAGAGCTGGCTGATACACCGCAGATTTTCTTTCTGTTTAATTTTATTTCATCTTAGAAAAGTATTTGAAATTAAACTAATAATTAGGAAAACCTGGTCTAGCAGAAACAACAGCCCTTTCAGGGTAAAAATTTATATTTAAGTGTTCATGATTGTCAGCTATGAAATTAAAATGCAGTGTCAAACTGAAGAGTTTAGCAGGGATTAATCCTAGACTCAGTATAATTTTATTTATGACCTGAATTTTAGTCTACAGAGCTTGTATATAAGCACTGTTAGCACCAACAAGCAAACAAATGCTAAAAGGATGGACATTGTATGTACTTAAAAATGCCTGATAAGAGACACTGTCTTCAAAAATAAGTTAGACACTTCACCTAGAATGAATGCTGTCAAAAAATATTTCAAAACTGCTAATGTCAGTAGCATCTGACAAGTACCTGAGTAGATCTGGAATGCTACAGTCCCACTTTGAGTTGCAGGCCTAGTTTTTAGTACCAAGTTTCAAGTAACAAGAGGTGAACAGTAAGTCAATACACAGAAAAGAGTAAAAGTAATTGTCAGAGGTCTAAAAGGTATTTCCTAATGAAAAGGCACGCATAGTTGAAGTCCCCTGACTGAAAGAGAAGGCTGAAAAACTGAAGTTGCTTCTTAAACAGTTAAAACATGAAGATGCAGGAAGTAATTTTTCCTCATTATACACTGTAGAAAATAGAGGAACTGATGGTCTTTGCAGCAAGTTAGCAGTAATGAAATAACTTCTAATACAGAGTAGGAAATGTATGGAATTATAGCATAGTCCCCCAGAAGAAGTGTGACTGAGTAACTCTCAGAAACAAAATGGGTTCTGTTGACTTGATTACAGATGGAATGCTACAAAAATTGCTCATGTCTGGGTACTGGTAATTATCACAGAAGGTATCTGTGTTGATGAGGGATAAGTGCTGTATG
This sequence comes from Lepidocolaptes lacrymiger, assembly GCA_035584035.1. NCBI lineage: Eukaryota > Metazoa > Chordata > Aves > Passeriformes > Dendrocolaptidae > Lepidocolaptes > Lepidocolaptes lacrymiger. Next base: position 6,124 of record JAXCLP010000262.1, on the reverse strand, counting down.
CAGTACACTTGACATTTAGTGATCTTTGAGGAACCATCTCCCATAACGTTCTCATTTGAGATGGGGGGACAATGGGCAGATCAGCAGATGTTAGGTATTTGAAAATTGACTGTAGCACAGGGTCAAAGGGCTATAGTTAACAACTTAGTGTCTGCAGGCAACCAGTAATAAAAATAATATCCTGAGGTTGATATTATTTGGTGTTTTCTGGAACACGGGGGATGAGAGAGAAGGTACGCTTAACTTGTGTGGAGAATACCAAGTGAGGAAGGGTAGACAGAGTCAAAAGTAATCCAGTCAATTAAGAAGGACTTTAATAAACTTGAGGTATTGGCCTGATGCCTAAAATTTTTGAAGATAGGCACTCAGAGAAAACGTCAATGGAGAAAGATAGACAATACCTTTATTGGGAGTTTGGAGGCTTTGGGGCCTCCACTGGGCCTAAAAAACAGCTGTTATTTCAACAAGGATCTCTGCATCAAAAAATCCCCGAAGAACCCAACCCCAGGAATGTTACAGTTTTTAAATGCTTCCTGACAATTACCATATTAGATATCTATAACCAATCATCATTTCTAATTCTCTCAGTGGTTCCCCATCAGGGTCCTAGACTATGTCCCCTGGATGACCTCCAAGGGCTCTTCTATTGTTTTGAATTCAAGTTATCTTGCAGGTGTCTCTGAAAAACATCATGACCTTCAGAAAGCCTGAGAATATGTGAGAAAATCACTTTACTAACTTCTAACACCACATAATATGTGAGCAGGAAAACCTATACTTCTAAAACTCTAAAAATCTACAAAATACACCCCAAACCTTTTGGCATCAGGTCAGCAGAAATCTTATGCAGTGTGGCAAAGAGAAGTACTGAGTTCTGCACATGAAGTACAACAGCCACTTGCATCAGGGTAATGACTGGTCTGGCCTGGGCAGGACCTGGACATTATGGTGACTTTCTAAACTGCTGTATCCTTAAAGACAGCATACTTTGTCCAGTGCATAACCATAAATAAATCTCTCTAAGCATCTCAGGATTCCAAACAAGTGTTACTGTAACAAAAACAAAGCTTAGAAGTAGTGTCTGCAGACACCAACACAATGCACATCATAATTTTTCAGACTTGTCTTCTTCCAGAAACACACAGCCCTAGATAAAATTCAATAAATTCCTACAGGGATGCCCCCTTTAGATTAATTACCTGGGAAACTGCCCCAGAGAGACCATTTGGACAAGGCAGTACTTCACCCACTATTAAGTGCTTATCACTCTGTAAGGGTTGGCAGAGTTCAGCTGCAAAACTTACTGCCCAGAGCAGCTCTGCATGAGAGAAGATGCTCAGTCTCAGTTGTGCAAAAAAAATATGATGCTTACAATGTTTCCTTGCTACACCTTTCTAGCTTAATCAATGGTCAATGGATCATGAGGCCTGTGCTGTTTCAAATACCAGTTTAGAAGACAGAGTAAAGATTTGAGAGAAGCAGTAGTGTCAGTTGTGGTTTCCAAGTTTGCTGCTTGCTGTCTCTCTATCTGAAAGCAGGAGCAGACTTGCATCGTGTCCTACAGAGCTCTGAGCTCCACAGACCATCCTGGTTCAGGGAAACCACCAGGAGTAGTTAGAGAGGTCCTTTGGTGTCTTCCTGCGAGAAGCCCAGGAATGCCCTGAGCATGCCCAGGATTTGCCAAACGTGGCTGCCCTTGCCTCAACTTACAGGTTATTGACCCTGTCCCTTCTCTCCCATGCCCTAAAGCAGCTTTATATGAAGGACTAGGTATTTTATCAACTACTCAACACTCCAAACCTGATCTAGGATTTCCTCCAACCTTTTTCCATGGACCTGTTCAGCCATACCAGCGATTCAGTGAGCCTGCAAGATTGCAGTTTCTGCATGGAGTGGTGGTGATGAAGCCAAAGCAAGCCTTCTCCGTGGCAGTGGTTCAGATAACATGCCTACAAGACAATTTTTGCAAGATTTTCCTTCTGTGTTGATCATCTGTTCTGTGAGCCACTCTCTGTGAATGGCAAACTACATCCTCAAGGGCAGCCCAAGCTGCTGGATGACAACAGAGCTCTTTTCTTGATTTATCAGTCCCTGAGTAGTTTCTGAACTCGGCATCAAGAAGAATGTTGCAAACAATCCAAACTAGGGCTGCAGCTGAACCTCTTGTATCTCTGACTGACAGGAGTGTTTAAATTAAACAGTGACATTGAGGCACTCCACCTCTGTCTCAGATAGATGGGGATGGGAAGGGGAGACATTAAATCGATTATCAAAGTACCAATCATTAAGATGATTTTTTGCTACTGTTAGTTAGTTTTGCTTAAGCAGCATAACACATTTCTGCAACTATGCTACTGCCAGAAGATTCCTTCCAAATGGCAAATCCACACATGCAAATATTGACTTGGGCCTCTGACTCAATATGAAAGCTTTCTGTTTAGAGGATTTCTTACCAAACTGATGTGGGCTGCTCTATTTCAGTAAGCAAAGCTTTGTAGCATGGCTTACTTGCTGAACTGAGGGTAGGGTATGTGGGCACAGGAATACAGAGAACATGGACTGCTGGGGTAGATTTAGAAGCTTAAAGTGTGCCAAAGAAGTCAGATCTTGTGCAGTTTACAGTCCTACCCACCTGTAGAGGCAGGTCCCAGTTGATCACATCTCCTTGCTGTAGGAGTTGAATACTCTCCATCCAAGTTCTTTCAGATACTATGCATGAGAAAAGTTTAATGTTTAGTCCCAAATTTTTATGTTGATCATAGCTGACATTCATTGGAATTTGAATTAGCAGAGTGATACAGCACTGTTCTGAATTTGCATCACAAGCATAACAAAACATTTGCAATACAATATACAGTTGAATCACAGTAGAAATGTCATTCTCATTACTCTCTATGCTCAGTGTCAATGCTTGGCCTCCTCAGTCCCTATGAAGGGATATGTTGGTTGAAACCAGCTCAAGCCCATTGCTCTCTTCAAACATTTTTATTTATTGCATGGTTTTTGTAATTTATGTTGGACTGAGCCACATAAATGTGGCCCACCCTCCCTACCCCTTGTTTTGGTCTGTTTGGCTCAGAAAGACATCAGTCTGAGGGAACCTGATGATTCACCAGTGCAGCCTGTCCTGTCTGAAACCATAGTAACCCTTCAGTCTCCCTGGTGCAGTTTTTCTTTACAGTACATTATTTTTCTTTTTAGAACATTATTCCTCCAGCTCATCCTTTTTGTCCTTCTCCTCTGAGCTCTCCTCTACTGTGGGTGTGTGCTGGTCTGTCAAAAATGTACAGGTTTTTAGTAAAAGGGAAGAATTTATTCCTTTCCTCCAGATAGTCCATATGAGATCCACTATGTGTTCAGCACATCAGACTACGGGAGTATAACTAGAGTGTAAAGCAGGAACCTGTACAGCCTATCTCATTCACAAAGGACAGATTTCAATTCCATTCTTCCTTTGGGAAAGAGAATATTTTGAAGTGGGAATGAAGCACCAGATATGAGTGAGTGTAAAGCAAGGAATATGAAAACCTGTCCAATACTTATATATAATTCAAAACTATTAGTCTGAAACTATGAATAGGTTTCTGGAATTTTATTCATATATATTATTAAAATATAATGTGTGACTATACATTTTACCTAATGTTGATCTAAACTTAAACCCTGAAGTTCTAGTAGCACATAATGAATGATTTTTTAAAGTCAGTATTAAGTGAATATCTTCATATTCTAATTACTCACCCCAAGGTTATCGATACAAACACAATACCTTACAAGGCCCCTATCTTATTGTGGTAGACATCAGACACATGTTAAAAAACTTCACATTCATTACCTAGGGTATGTAAAACTTGAATACAGGCAAGGCATCTGAAAACTTACAAATGGAAAACAAATGATGGGTGCAAAAACCCCATGAGAACTGAGAGTGTTCTCAGTAGACTAGAGACTTAGTCTTTTGCCTCCATTTTGCAGAACTGTGTGTCCTGATCCCATCTTGTTGGGAATCTGATTAGACTAGACATGAGAAATGAACAAGATTTTAAGTACTATTGATTGAGAACTGCCACTAATAAGTGTTGGTTGGAAAGCAGAAAGGGAGGCATATCAAAATTTGGTTTTCTACTGCTAGTGTGGCACTCTTAAATGAAACAAAGACAGTCAGAATTATAAAACAAACAAAAAAACACAAAAAAAAGCATAAACAAACAAACAAAGAAAATGCTCTGCTGGAATTCTTCTTTAAGCTAGTAACCGCAGAAGAGACTTGAATTTGTTCATTGTTTTGTGACCTGTGACATCAGTATAAACAAGAACTGTAGCCAGCGTAATACATTTTTTAAGACCAAGAATAATATTCAGTTCACATGTTCAGTACTTACAGGAAGAGAAAGAATGTACACTTGGGACTATCCAAAATCTAAGGAGACTCTGCATTATATGTAAGTATTCCTCTGCACCTCTGCAACAGGAGGCAGTTTCTACAACCTAGGTAAAAGCTGTGAATGCTTCTGCTGGGGGAAAGATAGTAAATGATCAGAGGAGTGTAATGGGGGTTGCTTCATACTGGAGCAGGGGAAAAAAAGAGATCATGCCCATGTTTCTTAATATACTCCTTGATTTTAAGTTACAAGATTAAATAGGGATGAGGCAAATTTTATCTAAATTGCATTTGCTGTCTTCAACTCGAAAGCTCCATCAAGCTAACCAAAAGAAACCGCACACTGCCCAAAAGCCATAGATTTCATATTGACTACAAAATCATCTAGGGACATTATTAGAAGCAATATTTGAGATGTCAGGAGAATGAGCTTTTTCATGCTGTTAATATGGCTGTAGAGAGAAAAAAACTTCTTTGGTTTTATGATAGAATGTAATTGTAATTCCATCATATAGACAAGGGAAGCTACTTCTTCCCACTTTGGTCACACAATAGAGAGAAGTTACTAATTATATGTTCTAACATAGACAATTTAAAAGAGTATGTTACATTTGCATTTCATACAAAAAAGGACAAAATTAAAGAAATAATAAACTTTTTTCCTCCAGAAAAAAAGAAAATATTCTTTAGGTGTTAGTCTAGCAGTTATTCCAGATCACACTGTTCCTACACTGTGACGCTTCAAACACCCATAGAAGAGGATTGCTCTTTACTATAAAAAATAATAATTCAGAATCTCCTTTTTTTCCATTATAGACCTAGATCCATAAGAAAACGCCTGCAAAACAGATAAACATTCAAAAGCTTGGTATCCAGTCAAAAGCAGGGTGATTTTCTTTAACAATTAGGGAGCAAAAACTGAAGTCTTTAGTTATACTAAAGAACTTCTTGTAAAAATTAAGAAATAAAAATTTACCTCACTGCAGTAACTCAAAATGATCAAAATTATCGGAAGTCTCTGACTAATAGAACTGGAATAATTTAAAAGAAGTTTGTACTCCACCTTTTGGTTGATATATACCTAAAATCCAAAGCTGCTGATGTAAAAATTGTAAGTTTTAAGAAATGGAAGCTGGAAATCAAAATAAAGAAACCAAAATATTCGATATAGTGGAAAATACCCTAAAGTCAGCAAAAGATCAAAGTGTTTTAAAATCTAGTCATTTAGAAATCTAAAGTAAAGTCTATAGAACTTTGAACAGAAATAAAATAAAAGTATTAATGAAGAACAACATAAAATTAACAATTTAAAGTAATTCAAAACAACCTCAGCCAGTGCATGAAAATAAAATATACACACATATGAAAATGGTTTTAATAAATCCAAGGAGGGTGGGGGGGAAAGCTTTTTTTGTTCATGAACATGCAAATTGTTAGAGAGGGAGGGGGAAGTGGTGTAGTTTTTTGTTTATTTTGTAGAATCACAGTTCTCTAACAGGTTACGCTAAACGGTGTTTCATCATCCGTCACGGCGACAGGAAAAAGTGACGGGAGCCCCGCCCCCGCGGGCCGCAGTCCCCAACCAGGTCGGACCGCAGCCCATATAGAGCGCGCCGGGGCCGGTCCCGCCGCACAGCGCTCGGGCTGAGGCAGCGGCAGCATGTCAGGCAGGGGCAAAGGCGGGAAGGGGCTCGGCAAGGGCGGCGCCAAGCGCCACCGCAAGGTGCTGCGCGACAACATCCA
>JAXCLP010000261.1:0-15287 GCA_035584035.1 Lepidocolaptes lacrymiger | reverse complement strand
GGGGGCTGATATGGGGGGGGTCCCGTGGGGTTGGGGGGGGCTGAGGTTGTGGGTCCAAGGCTGGGGGTGTCGTGGGGTTTGGGGGTCCCGAGCCTGGGGGGGGTTGGGGGTCCGACGGGTTGCTGCGGGTTTGGGGTGGGGGGCAAGGCCGGGTGGATTTGGGGGTCCCAGGCCAGGGGGGTGTCTGGGATTTGGGATTCCCAGGCCAAGGGGGGGGTCTGGGATTTGGGGGGTCCCAGGCCAGGGGGTGGGGGTCTGTGGGTTTCAGGGTTCGATGCCAGATGGGTTTGAGAATTCCCAGGCCGGGGTGATTTGAGGTTCCCACATCAAAGTGATCTGGGAATTCGGGGTTCCCATGCCAGGAGGGTCGGGGAATTTGGGGTTCCCATGCCAGGAGGGTGCGGGATTTGGGGTTTCCACGCCAGGAGGGTCTGGGGATTTGGGGTTCCCATGCCAGGAGGGTCTGGGATTTGGGGTTCCTATAGCAAAGGGGTCTGGGATTTGGGGCCCCTGTGCCAGGGAGGTTCAGGATTCGGGGTTCCCACACCAGGGGGGTCCGGGATTCGGGGTTCCCATACCAGGGGGGTTCAGGATTTGGGGTTCCCACACCAGGGGGGTCCGGGATTTGGGGTTCCCACACCAGGGGGGTCCGGGATTCGGGGTTCCCATACCAAAGGAGTTCAGGATTCGGGGTTCCCATACGATGGGGGTCCGGGATTTGGGGTTCCCACACCAGGGGGGTCCGGGATTTGGGGTTCCCTGGCCGGGGGGGCTCGGGGGGCGCGCGGGCCACGCGGGGGCGGGGGCGGGAAGGGCCGCCCCGTCCGCGCCCGTCGGCACAGGCAGCGCCGGGGGGAAAGGATGAATCACCGCCCGGCGCCGCCGCCCCCCCGGCCCGCGCCCCGCAAGGGGGGGGTCCGGAGCCCCCAGACCCTCCAGAGCCCCTCAGAGCCCCCCAAACCCCTCCGGACCCCCCCGGCCCCCCCCAGAGCCCCCTGCCCGCCCCGCAGCAGCCCCGAGCCCTCGGTGGGCGCGGAGGTGCCGCCGTGACCTCGGGGGGCTCCGGGGGGACCCCGAGGGGTCCCTGGGGGTACGGGGGGGTGTCCGTGGGGACCCCACGGCCCTTCCCGCCATCCCCGCACCGGGCACGAGGCCACGGCCCCTGTCCCGCCGCCCCGGAACCTTCCGGGGGTCCCGCGGGGCCGGTACTCACCGGGAGCGGCGGCCGGGGGTCCCGGGGGGGGGTCCGGGGGGGGTCCCGGAGGGCTCCGGGGGGGGCCGGCCGGGCCGGGAGGGGGGGGCTCCGGGGGCTCCCGGGGGCTCCCCAAGTCTCTGACTTTTACTCCAAGAAGGGAAACGCTTTTAAACGCTTCGCTCCGCCCCGGGAGCGACGAGGCCGCGGCGGCGGCGGCGGGGGGGGACAAGGAGGGAGCGGGGCCGGCTCTGCCCGCCCCGGCACCGCCCCGGGACCGCCCCGCACCGAGCCCGCACCGGCCCCGAGCCCGCACCGAGCCCCGCATCGGGACCGCCCCGAGCCCGCCCCGCATCGGGGTCCGCACCGGCACCGAGCCCGCCCCGCTCTGAACCCGCACCGGGACCGCACCGGGACCACCCCGCACCAAACACGCACCAAACCCACCCCGGCCCCGCACCAAACCCGCACCGGCCCCGCACCAAACTCGCACCGGGACCATCCCACCCCGGCCCCGCATCGAGCCCGCCCTGACCCCACGCACGTCCCGTGCCTGTCCAGAACCTGCCCCGACCCGCACCGGGACCACCCGCACCGAGTCCGCACCGGGACCACCCGCCCCGCACCGAGCCTGCCCCATCCCCGCACCGGGACCACCCGCACCAGCCCCGCACCAGCCCTGCCGAATTGGGGCCGGGAGGAGGCGCGGAGGGGCCACCACGTGTCCCGAGTGGGGGGCTCGGACCCCCCTGGGCAGGAGGGTTTGGTGCCCCATGGCACAGGGGCCACGTGCCCGTGGCGAGGGTGGCATGTGCCTTGTGGGGAGGGGGTTCTCGGTGCCCCATGGGGAGGGGGTGTCATGTGCCCCATGGCAGGGGGGTTCGGTGCCCCATGGCAGGGGGGTTTGGTGCCCCCTGGCACGAGATTCTGTGCCCCACAGCGAGGAGCCCCTGTGCCCCACGGGCTGGGTCAGACACCCCATGGTGAGGGGGTTCGGTGCCACATGGCACAGGGGTCAGTGCCCCATAGCATGGCATTCTTGTGCCCCATAGCACGGGATCCTGGCGCCCCATAGCATGGGATCCTGGCACCGCCTGGCGCCCCATAGCATGGGATACTGGCACCGCCTGGCGCCCCATAGCACGGGATCCTGGTGCCCCATAGCATGGGATCCTGGCACCCCTTGGCACGGGATCCAGGCACCCCATAGCATGGCATCCTGGCACCCCATAGTACGGGATCCTGGTGCCCCATAGCATGGGATCCTGGCACCCCCTGGCACCCCATAGCACGGGATCCTGGCACCCCATAGCATGGGATCCTGGCACCCCCTGGCACCCCTTGGCACGGGATCCTGGCACCCCCTGACACGGGACGCTGTGCCCCACTGAGAGGAGCCGCTGTGCCCCACGGGCTGGGCCGGGCAGCCCGTGGGGAGGGCGCGGCGTGGGGCGGGGTCGGGGCCGTGGGGCGGGGGGGGCCGTGGGGCCGGGGGGGCCGGGGGTCTCCATGGCGATGCCGCACACACAGACATTAAACAGAGCCGGGGATCGGAAGTAGCGAAACCACAACGCGTCAGCGCGGCCGCGGCGCCAGCGCTGCCCCACACCCCAGGGCCCTGCCCCACTGCCAGCCCTGCCCTATAGCCCTGCCCCATAGCGCTGCCCCACACCCCATGGCACTGCCCCACTGCTAGCTCTGCCCCACACCCCATGGCACTGCCCCATGGCCCTGCCCCATAGCGCTGCCCACACCCCATGGCGCTGCCCCATAGTCCATAGTTCTGCCCCACTGCCAGCCCTGCCCCATAGCGCTGCCCCCCATCCCATGACCCTGCCCCCGACCCCATAGCCCTGCCCGACTGCCAGCCCTGCCCCATAGCCTTGCCCCACACCCCATAGCGCTGCCCCACACCCCACGGCGCTGCCCCATAGCCCTGCCCTACATCTCATAGTCCTGCCCTACACCCCATGGCCCTGCCCCACGGCCTGCCACAGCCCCCATAACCACTGACCCCCCAATGGTGGGACAGGATGAGCACCCCAGTGCACCCCAGTGCCCCATAGTGTCTTCCAGTGTCCCCAATGCCTCCCAGTGTCTCCCAGTGCCCTCCAGTGTCCCCCAGTGCCTTCTGGTGCCCCTGATACTCCCAGTGCCCGCCCCCTCAGTGCCCCCCCAGCCCTTCCAGTCCCGCCCCACATCTGGCAGCGGCCGCACATCTGGCACGGAACATCAAACACCCCCCCCCTCCCTTCGCCAGCTGCTGATTTTAAACACGGGACCCCCCCGGAGCCCCCAGACCCGCTCAGGGGGAGGCACGGGATGGGACAGGGAATGTGGGACAGGGAAAAGGGAACGTGGGACAGGGAACAGGGAATGTGGGACAGGGAAAAGGGAAACAAGGAATGTGGGATATGGAAAATGGAACGTGGGATAGGGGACAGAACGTGGGACAGGGAACAGGGAACAGAGGACATGGAAAAGGGAATATGGGGCATGGAACAGGGAACATGGAACGTGGGACGTGGAACAGGGAACGTGGGATATGGAACAAGGGACAGGGAACATGGGACATGGAAACAGGGAATGTGGGACAGGGAACACGGGAACAGGGAACAGAGGACATGGAAAAGGGAATATGGGACATGGAACAGGGCACAGGAACACGGGCCATGGAGCACAGCGCAGGGAACACTGAGCAGGAAACATGGAATGCTGAGCAGAGCACATGGACAGCACACACAGCACACACGTGTGCTCACAGGGCACACACAGCACACACGTGTGCACACAGACAGGGCACACACAGCACACACGTGGGCACACACAGGCAGGGCACACACAGCACACACGTGTGCACACTGACAGGGCACACACAGCACACACGTGTGGACACAGACAGGGCACACACGTGCATGGCAGGACATGTGGACACACATGTGGCCACTCACACATTGCACAGGGACATGCCTTGGGCACAGTGAACCCCACGCAGGGCACATGTGTGTGCACACGTGTCCTGCACTCACACACATGTGTGCACGCATGTCCTGCACTCACACACATGAGGGGTCACACACATGAGGGGGCCACACACATGAGTGCCCACACTCGCCCCCATGAGCCCCCACAGCCCCGTGTGACACGCGTGGGGTCACACACACAGCTGCGCACACCTGCACACGCCTGTTCACACCCACAGGTCCCTGGCAGGTCCCTGTTGGCCCCGTGGTGGCCACGGTGGCCCTGTGGGGTCTCTGGTGGGTCCTGTGGGGTCTCTGTGGGGTCCCTCTGTCCCAGTAGCCACAGTAGCCACGCTGGGCTCCTGCAAGTCCTGGGGTGGCCCCGTGAGGTCCCTCTGTCCCCAGTAGCCACAGTGGCCACACTGGGCTCCTGTGAGTCCCCTGATAGCTCGGGTGCCCCTGTGGGGTCCCTGTGGGGTCCCTGCTGGGTCACTCTGTCCCCAGTAGCCACAGTGGCCACACTGGGCTCCTGTGAGTTCCCTGATGGTTTAGGTGCCCTTGTAGGGTCCCTGTGGGGTCCCTCTGTCCCCCATAGCCCCAGTGGCCACGCTGGCCTCCTGCAAGTCCTGGGGTGGCCCGGGTGCCCCTGTGGGGTCCCTGTGGGGTCGGTGCGTGGCCGTGGGGGCTCCCCGGGGGCTGCCCGTGGCCGGGGCTCGGCGATGCCCTTTCTAGGCAATGGCAGCAGCGGGGCCGTGTCGCCCACGCGCTGCAGGCACATTCCACCCGCCTGAGTCAGCGCGGCCGGGCGGCGGCGGGGCCGTGGGGCCTGGGCACGGACACGGGTGTCACTGGCATGGTCTGGGCACGGACATGGGCACGGACATGGCTCTGACATGTGTGTCAGTGGCATGGTCTGGGCACGGACACGGGCATGGACAGGGCTCTGACATGTGTGTGACTGACATGGACTGAGCAGGGACACGGGCACGGACACGGGCACGGGCACGGGTGTCACTGGCATGGTCTGGGCACGGACATGGACAGACACGTGTGTCACTGGCATGGACTGGGCAGGGACACGGGCACGGACACAGGCACGGACAGGGCTCTGACGTGTGTCACTGGCATGGACTGGGCACAGACACGGGCACAGACACGGACAGACACGTGTGTCACTGGCATGGTCTGGGCAGGGACATGGGCACGGGCACAGGCACGGACACGGGTGTCACTGGCATGGACTGGGCAGATACATGGGCACGGACATGGGCACACACACGGACAGATGTGTGTCACTGGTATGGACTGGGCAGGGACATGGGCATAGACACAGCTCTGACATACGTGTCACCAGCACAGAACAGGCACAAACATGGGCACGGACACAGCTTGACGTGTGTCACCAGCATAGAACAGGGCACAACATGGCACTGACACGTGTGTCACTGACAGGGGACAACAGGGCACAGCATGGCACTGAGGTGTGCCAGCAGCACAGCCCAGGCATGACCAGCAGGGCATGAGACGGCCCACACGTGTCACTGACACGGCACAACATACGTGTGCTCAGGGAGCCCTGGCACTGGGCTGACTGGGAGCGCTGGGGGGGCTGACTGGGAGCGCTGGGGGGGCACTGGGCTGGGATTTCCCTTTCCTCCCCCCGCGTCCCTCCCGGCTCCTTCCTTCCTCGGGCCAGGGCCACGCCTGGACACGCGGGATCCACTGGATCCCCTCAGATCCCGGGGGCAGCCCCGAGACCCCAGACCCCTGAATTCCCCCCCAGACCCCTGGTGTTCCCCCAGACCCCTGATCCCCCCCCCAGACCCCTGGTGTCTCCTCAGCATCCTCAGCCCCGCCAGCTTCTGGTCCTGTCCTGGGACTCCCTGTCCCGCGGTCCCTGTCCCAGTTCCCGGGGGTCTCTGTCCCTATCCCTGTTCCCGGGGGTCTCTATCCCAGTCCCAGGGGGTTCCCTGTCCCGAGGTCCCTATCCCAGTTCCCGGGGGTCTCAGTATCCCAGTTCCAGGGGGTCTCTGTTTCTATCCCAGTCCCGAGGGTCCCGATCCCTGTCCCCGGGCGTCCCTATCCCTGTCCCGGGGGTCCCTGTCCCAGTCCCGGGGGTCCCTGTCCCTGTTCCCGGGGGTCTCTATCCCTATCCCTGGGGTCTATATCCCTGTTCCCCGGGGGTCTCTATCACTGTCCCGAGGTCCCTATCCCTGTCTCGAGGTCCCTATCCCTGTCCCGGGGGTCTCTGTCTCGATCCCTGTCCCGGGGGTCTCTGTCTCTATCCCAGTCCCGGGGGTCCCTATCCCTGTCCCCGCGGGGTCTCTGTCCCAGTCCCGGGGGTCTCTATCCCAGTCCCGGGGATCTCTATCCCTGTCCCCGGGGGGTCTCTGTCCCAGTCCCGAGGTCCCTATCCCAGTTCCCGGAGGTCCCTATCCCAGTCCCGGGGGGTCTCTATCCCAGTGCCGGGGGGTTCCCTATCCCTATCCCTGTTCCCGGGGGTCTCTATCCCAGTCCCGGGGGGTCTCTGTCTCTATCCCAGTCCCGGGGGTCCCTGTCCCCGTGGGTCCCTGTCCCTGTCCCGGGGGTCCCTATCCCAGTCCCGGGGGTCTCTATCCCAGCCCCGGGGGTCCCTATCCCAGTTCCCGGGGGTCTCTATCCCAGGCCCGGTCCCGGCGTGGCCCCGCGACGCTGTTTTGGGGGGGCTGAGTCCCGGCCGGGACTCACCGGCAGCCCCGGCACCGGCAGCCCCCCCGACACCACCGGGCGGGGCCGGCCCTGGGGGGGCCGGGGGTGTCCCGAGGGGTGTCCCGGGGGGTGTCCCCTGACGGGGGAGGGTCTCGGGGGTGTTCCCGGGGAGGAGGGTCCCCGGCCCCTCCCGGGGCACGATACAGGGGTGGGGTGGGGTGGGGGAGCACCAACGGGCCCCCCATAACCCCCCTCTGGCACCCATGGGCCCCCCCCGGTCTGCCCGGTGACCCCCCCTGTACCCCCCTGAGCCCTCCCTGCGCCCCCAGACCCACTTTCACCCCGAAGCCCCCCCAATCTCTGTGCCCACCCCCACCCCCCAGATGCCCCCCCTGCGGCCCGGGGGGGGTCCCGGGGGGGCTCCCGGGGATTCCGATGCCACGGGAAGAGTCGGGGGGGGCTCGGGGGCCCCCGGTGCCGCGGGGGGGCTGTGGGGGGGTGAGTCAGGGCACAGCCACGCGCCCGTGAGTCACCTCGGGGTGGGACCGGCGGGTCCGGACAAAGGCGCCTTCACGGGACGGGCCCCCCCCGCCCTCCCGACCCTCCCCCCGGATCGCCCCAAACTCCTCAGGGCCCCTCCCGAGCCCCCAGTGGGTGCTGGGGGGGGGCATCGCCTCCCCCTCCCCGTTCGCCCCCACCCCAGTCCCGGCGTCAAGCGCCGACTTGCCGGGCCCGGTGAGTCACCGGAGCCGGGCGGGGCCGGGACGGGGGTTGTGGCATCGCCCGGGGGGCAGCGGGACCCCCGGGATGGGCATTGGGACCCCCAGGATGGGGCACCGGGACCACCGGGATGGGCACCGGGACCACCGCGGCGGTGGCGCTGGGGTGGCCCCGGGGTGAAGCGCCGCATCCCCTGTGCCACCCTCTGCCACCCTGTGCCACTTTGTGCCACCTTGTGCCACCGCACGTGCGACGAGCGGCCCCCCCAGACCCCCCAAAGCCCCCCGGGGAAGGGGCCGTGCCTCAGTTTCCTCGCTCACTCCGTGCCAGGCCGGGCTGTGCCACCCTGACCCCCCTGCCCCCCATCCCCGGAGGGCGCTGCGGTGCCGGTTGGGGTCTCTCCCCCTACACATTCCCCCCCAAAAGTCCCCCGAGCCCCCCGGGCCGGGCTGGCGGGGGTTAAGAGAGGCCGCGGCCCCTTTAAAGGGGAGCGGAGGGGCGGCATGAATGGGGCGGGCGGCAGCCAATGGGAGCCGGCGGGGCGTGGCCACCGACCAATGGGAGGGAAGCGAGGCGGGATGAATGGGGCGGGCGGTGGCCAATAGAGAACGGGGGCGGTGCTAAGGACGACCAATGAGCGCCGAGGGGGGTCCAACCAACCCAAACGGCCCCGCCCCCCTAGGGGTCCCCTCCGCACCCGCCAGTTGGGGGGCGGGATCCCAGTTTGGGATGGGGAGGAGTCCCAGTTTGGGATGGGGAGGAGTCCCAGTTTGGGAGTCCCTGAGTCCCAGTTTGGGAGTCCCTGGATCCCAGTTTGGGATGGGGAAGAGTCCCAGTTTGGGAGTCCCTGAGTCCCAGTTTGGGATGGGGAGGGGTCCCAGTTTGGGAGTCCCTAGATCCCAGTTTGGGTAGGGAGAGGTCATTTTGGGCCCGAACTGGGACATTTGGTGTTTCCCAGTTACCTGAGGGGAGGTGAATCCTGCGCTTCCCCATCCCGGGTACACTGGAAGCACTGGGAACACTGGGAGCACCAGACACGAGGAGCGGGGTCGGGAGCACTGGGAAAACTGGGAACACCAGACACGGGGAGCGGGGTCGGGAGCACTGGGAGAACTGGGAGCACTGGGAACACCAGACACGGGGAGCGGGGTCGGGAGCACTGGGAGTACTGGGAGCACTGGGAACACCAGACACGAGGAGCGGAGTCAGGAGCACCGGAAGCACTGGGAGAACTGGGAACACTGGGAGCACGAGGCACCTGCGGGAGCACCGGAAGTATTGGGAGAACTGGGAACACTGGGAGCACCAGGCACGAGGAGTGGGGTCGGGAGAACTGGGAGCACTGGGAACACTAGACACGGGGAGCAGGGTCAGGAGCACCGGAAGCACCGGGAGAACTGGGAACACTGGGAGCATCAGGCACGTGCGGGAGTACCGGAAGCACTGGGAACACTGGGAGCACTGGGAACACCAGGCACGTGGAGCCGCATCCAGGCCTGAACCGGGAGCACTGGGAGCACGGTGATATCCCACCTCACCCTGCACTGGGAGCACTGGAACACGGTGATATCCCACTCCACCCTGCACTGGGAGCACTGGGAGCACTGGAACACGGTGATATCCCACTCCACCCTGCACTGGGAGCACTGGGAGCACTGGAACAGCGTGATATCCCACTCCACCCTGCACTGGGAGCACTGGGAGCACTGGAACAGCGTGATATCCCACTCCACCCTGTACTGGGAGCACTGGGAGCATTGGAACACGGTGATATCCCACCTCACCCTGTACTGGGAGCACTGGGACACCGTGATATCCCACCTCACCCTGCACTGGGAGCACTGGGACACCGTGATATCCCACCTCACCCTGTACTGGGAGCACTGGGAGCATTGGAACACGGTGATATCCCACCTCACCCTGTACTGGGAGCACTGGGAGCCCCAGCACTGTGTCATACTCCACCCCACGCTGCACTGGGAGCACTGGGACACCGTGACATCCCACCCCACTGCCCTGGGACCACCGCCACGCCGTGACATCCCACCCCACCGCACTGGGAGCACTGGGAGCACCCGCACCATGTGGCACCGCACCCCACCCCGCACCCCGCACCCCCCCGCCCTCCCGCGCCCCCTGAGCACCGGCAGCCCCCGGGGCGGCGCCCCCGCAGCCCCCCTGCCCCGCCGGGACCCCCAGGGCCCCTTCGACATGTGGCGGGACTACCTGGGGCTGGCGGCGCTGGTGGCGCGGCTGGGACGGGACCCCGCGGGGCGTGGCGGGGACCACCACCCCACGGTGGCCGTGCCACCCCCGCAGCCCCCGTGCGTGTTCTGCAGGCACAACGGGGAGGCACCGGCCGTGTACCGGGGGCACAGCCTGCGGGACGCCCGTGGGCAGCTCCAGTGCCCGGTGCTGCGGAACTACGTGTGCCCGCAGTGCGGGGCCACGCAGGACCGTGCCCACACGCGGCGCTTCTGCCCGCTCACGCACCGCGGATACACCTCGGTCTACACCCGCCCGCAGTGGCCCGGCGGCGGCAGGAGGTAGCCACGGGCTGGAGGAGCCACGCAGGTACCTGGGGAGGGGGCTTGGGGGGTCGTGGGGGTGCCACGGTGGGGGTGGCACAGACAGAAGGGGGGTTTATCCCAGGGTGATGTTCCCATGGGGAATCTCTGGAGCAAACAGGCCATGGGGGTACAGATGGGACTGGGATAAAGGTGACACTGGGATAAAGGTGACATTGGGATAAAGGTGGCACTGGGAAGTAGCTGAGGGATGGAGGAGCCACGCAGGTACGTGGGGAGGGGGCTTGGGGGGTCGTGGGGGTGGCACAGACAGAGGGGGGATTTATCCCAGGGTGGCATTTCCATGAGGAATGTCCTCAGGGAATTGGCACTAAGGAAGGGAGGGAGTGCTGGTGACACTGGGATAAAGGTGACACTGGGAGGGTTGGAGGAGCCACGCAGGTACCTGGGGAGGGGGCTTGGGGGGTCCTGGGGGTGCCGCGGTGGGGGTGGCACAGACAGAGGGGCTGGGATGGCATTCCCATGAGGAATGTCCTCATGGAACTGGCACCAGCCTCGGGGTGGGGTGCTGGCAGTGCCCGGTGCTCCCTCCCTCCCTCTCCCTTCTCTTCCAGGGCCTTGCTCGGACAACGAGACCCCCACACGGCGCTTCCCAGTGTCCCCAGTGTCCCCAGTTCTGTGGCACACACCGTGGCACCCCGGCAAGGGTCGGCTCGGCTGGATCTGGGTGCTGCCAGCGGCTTCAGTTCTGAGTTTTGGGTTGGTTTGTTGGGTTTTGGTTAATCCTAGGCCAGGAAGGGGCTGATGCTCCAGGGGCCAGAGCTGTTATCACACAGTTTGGGTTGGTTTATTGAGTTTTGGTTAATCCCAGGCCAGGAAGGGGCCGATGCTCTGGGTGTCAGAGCTGTTATCACACATTTTGGGTTGGTTTATTGAGTTTTGGTTAATCCCAGGCTGGGAAGGGGCCAGGAAGGGGCTGATGCTCCGAGTGCCAGAGCTGTTCTCTCAGTGGCAGAGCTGTTATCACACATTTTGGGTTGGTTTGTTGAGTTTTGGTTAATCCCAGACAAGGAAGGGGTTGGTGCTCCAGGTGCCAGAGCTGTTACCACACGGTTTGGGTTGGTTTGCTAAGTTTTGGCTAATCCCAGGCCAGGAAGGGGCTGATGCTTCAGATGCCAGAGCTGTTCTCTCAGTGCCAGAGCTGTTATCACATGGTTTGGGTTGGATTATTGAGTTTTTGGTTAATCCCAGGCTGGGAAGGGGCCAGAAAGGAGCTGGTGCTCCAGGTGCCAGAGCTGTTATCACATGGTTTGGGTTGGTTTGCTAAATTTTGGCTAATCCCAGGCCAGGAAGGGGCTGATGCTCCAGATGCCAGAGCTGTTCTCTGGGTGATTTGAGTTGGTTTGTTGAGTTTTGGTTAATCCCAGGCCAGGAAGGGGCCAGGAAGGGGTCAGGAAGGGGTTGGTGCTCCAGGTGCCAGAGCTGTTATCACACAGTTTGGGTTGGATTGCCTAGTTTTGGTTAATCCCTCACCAGGAAGGGGTTGGTGCTCTGGGTGTCAGAGCTGTTATCACACAGTTTGGGTTGGATTGCTGAGTTTTGGTGAATCCCAGGCCAGGAAGGGGTTGGTGCTCTGGGTGCCAGAGCTGTTATCACATGGTTTGGGTTGGATTGCTGAGTTTTGGTGAATCCCTCACCAGGAAGGGGCCGGTGCTCCGGGTTCTGGAGCCCCCCCGAGTGTTTTGGGTGGATTTCCCAGGCTCTGCTCCCCGAGGCCGGCGGGCAGGGCGCAGCCCTCCACGTGCCAGAGCCGTTCTGTGCCCCAGGGCTGTTTATTGTACCAATAAATGGCTGTGTTGCTGTCTGTTGTCCCTCTGTCCCTACGGCTCCTTCCAGCGGCTCCCGCCCCTCCGCCCCCGCCGTGGCTTTGGCCGGCGCAGCAGCTCCAGCCCCCGGCGGGCCCCCATCAGCAGGCGGCTGTGGGGGGCACAGGGGGTCACTGGGGGGGCTGCACCCCCATCCCAGGGCACCCCCCAGGCTTTGGCACTCACTTGAGGTCCGAGAGCTCCCGGATCAGCCCCTGGATGGTGCCGGTGGCGTCCGCTGGCTCCGCCGCCCCGGCGCTGCTGGGAGAGGGAGGTCAGGGCTTTCCTGCCCCAAAATTCGGGGAATTCGGGCAAAAAGAGGGGGTTGTGCCCTCGGGAGGGGCTGTCCTGGACCCACCCACCTGTTCCCTGGTGGTCTGGGGTGGATCCAAGCCCTGGCCTCGTGTCTGGTGCTGTCCAGGGGTGGCTGTGGGAGAGGAGGGGACTGGGCTGGAGTGCAGGGGTGGGGAGGGGGCCCTGGACCCCAGTTTGGGTGGGGAATGGGCCCAGTTTGGGTAGGGAGGGGTCCCAGTTGGGGTGGGGGGCAGTCCTTGGTCCCAGTTTGGAATGGGAGGGGTCCTGGGATCCCAGTTTGAGTGTGAGGGTTCCCAGCATCCTAGTTTGGAATGGGAGGGGTCTTGGTGTCCCAGTTTGTGTGGGAGGGGTCCCAGTTTGGATGGAGAGGGGTCCTAGGGTCCCAGTTTGGATGGGGAGGGGTCTCTGGGTTCCCAGTTTGGGTGGGAAGGAGTTCTGGGGTCCCAGTTTGGATGGGAGGGGTCCCAGTTTGGATGGAAGGGGTCCTGGGGTCCCAGTTTGGGTGGGAAGGAGTCCTGGGGTCCCAGTTTGGATGGGAGGGGTCCCAGTTTGGATGGGGAGGATTCCCAAGGTCCCAGTTTGGATGGGGAGGGGTCCCAGTTGTACCTGTTCCAGTGGAATCTCCATACTGGTCCCTTCCCAGTGTTCCTGTGGCTCGGTGCTGGGGACTGTGGGATCCGGCCCTGGGGTCGCCGTGTTGGGATTCCCACTCTGGGAATTCCCACTCTGGGAATTCTGGCCCTTCCCACTCTCCGGGTCCTCCCTGATGCTCTGGGGGTCTCCAGGCTGCTCCGGGGTCCCCGTGTCCCCCCTCAGGGCACTCCAGGCCCCACATCCCCCCTCCAGGTCCCCTCCTTCCCTCCCTCCTGCCACTTCCAGACACTCCATGTCCATTGTTGGGTCCTTGGGGCTGGGGGCTCCAGAATTCTCCAGCTCCTTCTCTCCCATTCCATCCGGAATTCCCTGTTCCAGTGGCTCCAGCTGATCCTGTCCTGCTCCATCCACCTCTGGAATTCCCACTTGGGATGATGATTCCATTTGATCCTCTTCCATTCCATTTGGAATTCCCTGTTCCAGTGGCTCCAGCTGCTCCTCTCCTGCCCCATCCACCTCTGGAATTCCCACTTGGGATGATGAATCCATTTGATTCTCTCCCATTCCATCCAAAATTCCCTGTTCCAGCTGCCCATCTTCTGCCTCTGGAATTCCCAGTTGGGATGATGATTCCATTTGACCCTTTCCCATTCCATCCACAATTCCCTGTTCCAGAGGCTCTGGCTGCTCCTCTCCTGCCCCATCCACCTCTGGAATTCCCAGTTGAAGTGATGATTCCATTCGATTCTCTCCCATTCCATCCGAAATTCCCCGTTCCAGCAGCTCTGGCTGCTCCTCTCCTGCCCCATCAACCTCTGGAATTCCCACCTGGGATGACTCCAGATGTTTCTCTCCCATTCCATCCAAAATTCCTGGGTTTGGTGGCTCTGGCTCATCCCTTCCTGCCCCATCCATCTCCAGAATTCCCTTTTGGGATGACTCCAGATGATTCTCTCCTTTCCCATCCACAATTCCCTGTTCCAGTGGCTCTGGCTCATCCCTTCCTGCCCCATCCACCTCTGGAATTCCTACTTGGGATGACTCCAGATGATTCTCTCCCATTCCATCCAAAATTCCTGGGTTTGGTGACTCTGGCTCATCCCTTCCTGCCCCATCCATCTCCAGAATTCCCACTTGGGATGACTCCAGATGATTCTCTCCTTTCCCATCCACAATTCCCTGTTCCAGTGGCTCCAGCTTTTCCTCTCCTGCTCCATCCACCTCTGGAATTCCCTCTTGGGATGACTCCAGATGTTTCTCTCCCATTCCATCCACAATTCCCTGTTCCAGAGGCTCCAGCTGCTCCTCTCCTGCTCCATCCACCTCTGGAATTCCCATTTGGGATGACTCCAGCTGTTCCTCTCCTGCCCCATCCACCTCTGGAATTCCCACTTGGGATGACTCCAGATGATTCTCTCCTGTCCCATCCACAATTCCCTGCTCTGGTGATCCTGGTGCTCCGATTCCCTCGTCTCTCCCTTCCTGAAAAACCACGTTAAAACCCCCGTTTTTGGGGCTGTTCCCCGTGCTGGGGGGAGGGTCGTGCCGGGGGGTTTCCCTACCTGGGGGGATCCAGCTCCGAGCTCTCCCATCGGGATTCCCTCTGGATCAGCCTCGCTGGTGCCATTCCCACTGTGGGACCCCACAAATCCCACTGGATTGGACTGGGATGGATCCACCCCGGGGCACCCCCTGCCCAGCCCTGCCTGGTACCTGTCCCGGGGCTCCAGCCCAGCAGGATCGCTGGGAATGGGAATGGCTGAGCTGGGGGCTCCTGGAGCGTCCCGGAGGACCCTCTTGGGAGCCTGGAATTTCCTGGTGCCTGGGGAGGGGGGAGAGGGGATCCCAGTTTGGGTGGGGAGGGGGGAGAGGGGTCCCAGTTTGGGTGGAGAGAGGAGGAAAGAGGGTCCCAGTTTGGGTGGGGAGGGGACCTTGGATCCCAATTTCGGAGTCCCTGGGTCCCAGTTTGGGGGTTCCTGGGTCCCAGTTTGGGGGTCCCTGGATCCCAGTTTGGGTGGGGAGGGGTCATTTTGGGCCCGAACTGGGACATTTGGGTGTTTCCCAGTTACCTGAGGGGGGGTAAATCCTGCGCTTCCCCATCCCGGTGCTGCCTGGGGGGGACACAGGGCAGCCCCAAATCACCCCCAGACCCCCGACCCCCATTCCAGTCCCCCAGGACCCTCCAGACTCCCATTCCAGCCCTCAATACCCCTCAGACCCCCAATACCCCCATCCCCAAATCACCCTCAGACCCCCAGGACCCCCAACAGCCCCCTATTCTCCCTCAGACCCCCAATGTCCCCTAATACCCCCCAGCCCCCCTGTTACCCTCTAATACCCCCCAGATGCCCCAGTACCCCCCAGACCCCCCAATACCCCTCAGCCCCCTGTTACCCCCCAGCCCCCCCAATACCCTCATTCC
>JAXCLP010000260.1:0-15343 GCA_035584035.1 Lepidocolaptes lacrymiger | reverse complement strand
AAAGGGGGAAAGGAAAAAAGGGAAAGGGGGAAAGGAAAAAAGGGAAAGGGGGAAAGGAAAAAAGGGAAAGGGGGAAAAGGAAAAAAGGGAAAGGAGGAAAGGAAAAAAGGGCAAGGGGGAAAGGGGAAAAGGAGGAAAAGGCAAAGGGAAAAAGAGAAAAGGGAAAGGGGAGAAGGGAAATGGGAAAAAGGAAAAAAGGGAAATGGGAAAAAGGAAAAAAGGGAAAGGGAGAAAGGAAAAAAGGGAAATGGGGAAAAGGAAAAAAGGCAAAGGGGGAAAGGGGTGTAGCTTAAAAAATAGGTATAAGCAGCTACTCCTGAATGATGTGCCAAGGGAAGGAATTCCAAAGGGTTCCAATTGAGCCCAGTAAGCAAAGCTGGATGACAAAATTCATGATGACACTTGTGGAAATACATAAAGGAAAAAGGAGAGGAGCAAGTGGCACCATCAGCACAGAGGGAGCAGGAGCCAAGGAACTAAGGAGAATTTATTTCAAATATCTAGAAAATAACGAGGTTTGTGGTCAGGGGCTGATCCTGCCAGAGCCTGGACATGAGATTCCTTATTCCCAGCAATCAGCAGGGAACAGACAATATTCCCAATGAATTCATTCTGTTTAATTTGCATTTACTCCAAGATTTCTTTGCTTTAATTTCCATTTACTCCAAGCTTTCTTTGCTGTTACACTTGAGAATGCTGAGTAGATTCATTTGGACACAGAACTGCATTAAGGATGCAAAAATAGCTATTTAAAAGAACATTAAGCAAGTTGGAATCTAAACTCTCTTGGCTTTTTTAGATGAACCTTTTTCCCCCCCAAATCTCATTGAAAATGGTATTAGTGAATAAATAATATTAGTTGGAGTTATCAAATTATTTTTGTATCACTCCCATCACGACACATTTGGTGTCTGCCCAACTGGCATCCAATTTGGATTCCTGCAAGAGAAGGGGAAAACAAGCTTGGCTGATTTTCAGCTTCACTTCTTCACTTTGAGAATGTGTTTCCAAGCTAAATTGAAATCGAGGAGTGATTAAAGAAAAGGCTTTTTCCACACAATAAAAACTGGGCGTGCTTCGAAGATGAAATAAAAAAGGATTGAGGGAAGGAACAAAAAGTAATGGAAAAAAGGTGTCAACACTAGATTTTGACAAGCTATAATTTGTAATGTATCTAGACACATATTGATAAAATAAATGTGCCTATACACTTCTATATACACAGAACATAAGTCACAATATTTGGCTGATAAATCAATGCATTCTATCAAGAAAAATAGAAGTCCCACTCACCGAACAGATGACAAAGTGACAAAGCTCTCCAAGCAAAGCTCTAAACAGGAATTCCACCTGCACCAAGTCCCTTCTTGTCCCTGTCCCGGGGGAACCTCCAGAAATCCCTAAGAATCCCTAAGGAGGTCCATGGATGAGGTTGATATTTGCCAAGCCATAAATATCTCAGTGCCCAGACCATCCACACAGGGCAGGGGATCCCTGGGAGTGTCCAAGGCCAGGCTGGATGGGGTTTGGAGCACCTTGGGCTGGTGGAAGGTGCCCCTGCCCATGGTTTTTAAGGTCTCTCCCAACCCAAACCAGGCCAGGATTTTCTGATTCTGCTATGAAATGGTATTTGCAGGTTCTGATGACCACAATTCCCTATTTGTAAACACCCCAGGAGGATCAGACAGCTGAAAGATTGAAGAAACAGGTTTCTCATCACCAGAACCTCCTGGGAGTAGCTCAGTTGAGTGAAATCAAGGAGGAGTTGGAGGGTGCCTGGACCACACCTGAGTGTTTGTGGGCACTGAGAGCATTTCAGGGCAGATTAAACCAGGAGCCAAAGCAGAACACCAAAGCTCTGCAGACCTGGGGGACAAATCAGACACTCCTGAGGGCACCAACATGAAACAACTCCTCTGGGTCCCCACAGAAGGTGCCAGGCAGCTGAGATGGACATCATGGATCCCACAGTTACCTGGACAGCACTGCTAAGTCTTGTTCCAATTCTATCAGGACAATTGCATTGGGAAAAACTTCTTCCCTGTGAGGGTGGGGAGGGACTGGAATGGAATTCCCAGAGAAGCTGTGGCTGTCCCTGGACCCCTGGAAGTGTCCAAGGCCAGGTTGGAGCACCCTGGGCTGGTGGGAGGTGTCCCATGACAGGGGGTGGCTTTGAGGTCCCTTCCAAGCCAAACCACTCCATTTCAGTTGGACTAAGCTGGCCCAGCCCACAGAGAGGGTTTAACAGAGGGGATGCAGCAGGAAAAGCAGGACATGGAAAACCAGAGCCTTGCTGTCAGGAGCAGATTCCAGCTGATTAAATACACTGCAGAGTGTCCCCTCAGACTGAGAGCCTCCAGGATCTCCTCCCTTGGCTCTCCCAGGAGCATTCCCGGGTTGCTGTGCACCAGGAATGTGCCTCAGGCTGGCACTTCCCACCTTCCCCAGAGGTTTGCACTCTGAGGAACCTGGTGCTGATCACTGCCTTGAAGCAGCAGATGAATGACAAGGCCAGGAGAGAAGGGAGAGGGGAAAAGGGAACCAGAAAAGACAAGGGAGAGGAAGGTTGAGATTCACTGCAGCCCCAATGTCCATGGAAATCCACTTGCTCCCTCTAGAAACCTGCAGAGATGACCTCCAGAAGCACCTCGTGGAGCTCAGTAAGTGACATTTAACAAGGGCTCCAAACCTGATTTTATTTTATACGCAAAACACAAACCCTGTCGCCTCACATATCCCACCTCCTTCAGCTTTTTCCCATCTCACAGCTCGTGTTTTTCAGCACCTTGTTTTCCTCAGGAGGCAGAGAGAGATCACTGTGATCATGTTTTGGATGCTCAGGATGATTTAGGGGCTCATTATGCTCTGCCACAACCCGGGCTTTGCAGGCAGAGGAGCAGGTGCTCCGTGCTCAAAGCAGCCAGTGACGTCAGTGCATCACTCTTGGAGCATCTTGTGTCAAAACATGGATTTTTCCTGAAGGTCAAAAGCTCCCTCACAGTGGAGTTCACCAGGCAGGCAAAGCTGGGCATGTTCTTTTCCCTCCCAGCCCGCTGACAGCTCTGAATGCCACCACCAAACTGCCATGTGGGGAGGCAAAAAAAAGAAGGCAAAACACAAACAAAAGCTCCGTGCCTTTGTCAAGCTGTTCCACAGAGGAGCAGGAGCAGCTTCAGTACAACTGTCACTCTGAGTGTCCCTTCCTGGAGTGAAATTCAAGATGCTTCTTGAAGAGGAGAAGAAATAAATTGTAGCAGAGCTGCAATTCTTCCTTCCCTCTCACCTTTCCTTCCCTTATCTGGGAATGAAGTGCAGGTACAAAAAGCCTGGAGCTGCTGGCTACATCTCTACAGAGGAACAAATAACACTGCAGCAGGAGAGACAACTCTCATGCCTTTATATTATATTAAAACACAGATCATATTAAATATCTACCCTATAATATATAAATATATATCCTATTAAAAAGCTTTGTGTTTTCTCCTTAATTCCAGTTGCATTGGGAAAACAAACCCTGATAAATATCAGGCAAATTTTATTGACTAAACAATTGCTAGTTCTGCAAGTGCCAATAATGCAGTAAAAACTGCTACCAAATACACTAAATAAAACAATCCTACACCCAGGATGTAGGCAAGGACCTCCCATGGCCTTCCACTTCCTAATACCTGTCCTAAACCTCAATTCCCTTCATGGCCAAACACAAATGGGGCTTTTATTCACCATGAACCAACTCCCTGTGATGCACAGACACTTTTTAACTACGATGATGAGATATCAAGACATGGGTTTGTTTCATGGAGGAGAAAAAGCTCTTCAGAACCATCTCAGAAGTAGTTCCAAACCTACAGCAGGCAGTAGTTAATTGATTGTGGGAATTAACTCAGCCATAACAAGCTTGTCTGTCTGTGTGGTTAGGCAAGAAGAGGAGCTCATTTCATCTGCCCCAAGTGCTGCCTAAAAGAGGCAGGGAAGGTTGAGGGCAGCAGGGACAGGGCTGTTTGCAGCAACTGATTCACTCTGTGTGGGCAAATATTAGGAATTTCCAGCAAATTACCTGAGGGTTCTAAGAGACAAAACTAAGTGCTGGTCTTTCCTTTAGTGGCTTTCTGTCACACAGTGGATTTTAAAGTCCCTTCAGCAGAGGTGCTGCTGCCAGCACAGCAAAACCAGCCCAAATCCTGTTGGTAGAGACAGAATTCATCCTCTGTCCTGTTTTCCATGGAAATTTCCAGGAATATTCACCACCATCACTTAACAGAGTGACACACAAGAGAATCCCTGAACAATCACAGAATCAGGGAATAGTTTGGGTTGGAAGAGACCTTAAAGCCCATCCATTCCCACCCCATGGGCAGGGACACCTCCCACCAGCCCAGGGGGCTCCAACCTGGCCTTGGACACTCCCAGGGATCCAGGGGCAGCCACAGCTTCTCTGCCCACCCTGTGCCAGGGCCTGCCCACCCTCACCCTGTTTGAGGATGACTTTGACTACAAAGAAACCCTGTAAGAAGCAGTTTGAATGAATGAGAGGAGGGCACAGGCCTGAACCTGCTCTCATCAAACAGGTTTTCAGGTTATCAATGCAAATACATCCACTTTGTTATGGTATCTACTATTTTGAAATGAATAAAGGTTCTTGACTTATGAATTAATATGGATTTTAAGGACACAGAGTACTATCATTTCACCTACCTTTGACTCACTTTTACCTGAGACAAAAATAACCTGTCAGAAGCCCCAGGGAAGGTACCCAAACTCTCTGTGGTGGCCTTTGATGGTAAAATTAAACCAGGTGCATTTGGCAAACACAAAGAACCCAAACCCACGTTAGGGATTGATTTACCAGCAAAATCTCAATTGTTCAGCTGTTGAGCAAAAGGCCACTTTGAACATACCCAGCAGGGATGGATCTCCAGGGTAACACCTTCTAGATGCTTCTGCTGAAGACAATGGTCCTTCCTCCAGCGTGGGGAACTCGGACAGGTCATTCCTCTCCCAAGGGCTTGTCCCTGAGGCAGCAGTCCAGCAGCTGGTGTCCACTTCTGCTGCCAGCTGGAACCAGGGCTCCAGCCCCTGAGGACAGAGCAGGAGAAGAAGGGCTCAAGCAGCAAGGAAGTTTGATAAGCCATAATCCCAAAGGAAACAATGCCTAAGTTCTGAAACGATGTAATTATTGATTCTGAGCTGTATTTCTTACACAGACACTCAGCTTGTAATGTCAAAGGGCTTTGATACACTAATAAAAGCATGCAAGTGTCCCAGAGAACTGATAAAAGTACAGCAAGAATATCTGAAAAGTTCCTAAAGCTCCTCTTCCCATCAGAACTTTGCCCATTTTTGCACAAGGTTCCCACAATCACTGAAAAATACAATTCTGATCAGCTCATGCCTTCCCAAACACCCATGAGCTCAGGGAATTCTCAGAGCAGAATATCCACTGCAAGACCTCAATCCCACAGATAAAGCCCTTCCCATTCCTCTCCACCCCATAATTAATGAACCTCAGCACAATTACCCAGTAAGGAGCAGTTTTCCTGCGGATTGCTTCTCCCAGGGAGATCCCACTGCCCCCAGACCCCTGTGTGGGGAATAAAAAATATGGGTTTATTAACAAGCAAACAGTTCATTAACTCAGGAATTATTTTCTTTAGGGGTACTGTGGGAGTTGTGAGGTCCCAGGTTCTGTCTGGAACTGGTGCCAGGGACAATTTGGGTTCAGGAATAGGGAATTATGAAAACAGATAGAGATATGGCAGAGGAAAGTGATCATTCTGGCCAGGAGACCCCCTCTCCATGCACAGGGGGACATGCCAAACCCAATCAGAACAAGAGGCCCACTCCTCTCATTATACTAACAAGGAAAGGCTCTGGGGACACATAAAAACCAGGATTTTTGGGGTATGGGGGTGCTTTTTGGACCTGTGTGGCCAGGGCACCCAGCAAATGTTCTTTTTCTGCTACACTTCTTTATCTCACAGATATTTGTATCCCAACTAAATTAAATAAAGGAGATTTTTCTCACACCTGGGTTTCGCTGCTGCTGCTGCTCAGGGATCCCTCCCTCCTGTCCTGGCGTGGGGGAGTTGTTGGAATGGGCTACAAGACATTATTTTCTGGTTAGAAACACAACATTAGTCCTTTGCATTTCAGCCTGTGTGTTTATTGATTTATTAGGAAACACATAAAATGCTCAGCTCATCCCTAAAGGGCAAAAGTTCCTCCCCATCCTCGGGCAGTGACTTCAAATCCATCCAGAGGCCCCAAAAAGGGGCAGGTCCTTTCCCAGTCAAGATCCCAAAAACCTGATTTAGGGCACGTCAGGCAATCATTTCTGAGGGCCAGGAATTTATTTCTCAGTCCCAAAATACCAGAACTACTCATCACATTGAGCAAAGTCAGGTTCTGACATCTGTCCTGTGTTTAGTCACAGTGGTTGTTGGGTTTCTAATAGTATTTTATATAAATATATAGTAATATTTATTTTTTCTTTTATTAAAACTAGGGTTTTACTTGTATCCCTGCTATAAACTAAATTTTAAAAGCCATCTCCTGTAACTATCTTCAAGCAGGCCCAGTTAATTTCTAGATTATAATTAGGCAATACCAGCCACACTTTGAGGGCAGGAATTGAAGGGAAATTGGATTCCTGCCTGGAAAAGCAGTTGTAACATTATTTTTGATCAGAGGAAGCTGTTCCTGAATTCCAAATGAAATTTCTCCATTCTGAAATTTCAGAAAGGGGAATTCACTCTTTTATTTATTAATGTAATTTATTTTACAAAACATAAATTAAAGCCATCACAAATAAATCTTTATCCAGCTGTGAAGTTCCTAAGAATCCACTGGTCCTGCCCTGGGGACAGTGGATTCCCAAATTTCAGATGAGGAAAACCCCTTTGATTTTGGGAGAGACACCTGAAATCCTCCCCTTGTTGTCACCTAATTTGGGCCTTCCCCCTCATTCCCAATTCCCAGGGATATAAATTTCCAGGGAATGGTTTATTTTCATCCTTCCTAAGTCTGAGGACAAGCAGAGCTCAAGATGGGCTGAAATTCCATTGCCAAACTCTCCCCTTCATCCCTAACTCTGCCTGTGGACAGGAAAACCCCCCACTCTTCCTCCCACCTCCCTTCCCTTGGAAAGATGGGATTCCAATCCCAAATTTTTCCTTTGACCCCTTAAACACCCAGTTTTCCCTTCCCCAAAACAGCCTCACTGAGATGAAAACGTGCCACAAATTCCCATATAGGTTGAAATTTGGGGTTGGATAAATGATCTTCAAAGGGCCCTTCCAACCCCAAACCACTCCAGGATTCCTGAAAAGCAGGAATGTTTGTTTGTTCTCCAGGTTTCAAAACATGGCCAAGATAATCATTTCATGGAACCTCCCAGGCAAACTTGGAATTTGAGCCTTTTTCCTTATGGTTTCAACCCATCTGGTGTTGAAAAACATGAGGAAAAACATCATCTCAGCAGGTTTTTTTCTACTTGCAGCTTCTCATCTTAATCTTTATCAACATATTTTATTATAGAATGAAAAAAAAATAATCACAGCTCAGTATCAACTGAAGTCAGCAAGAATATTCCTTGGAGAGGGAATTTAAGGGGAATGGGTCCTGGGCAAATTGGGATGAAAGGAGATTATAGAAGGATAAAGAGCAACTGAGGTCCCACTTGGAGGGAATTCTTTCCCAGAAATAATCCCTTCACACTTCCAGGTTTCCAAACACAGTCAGTTCACATTAGAATTTTGGAGCAGATTCAAGGAGCCTTATTTTGGGAGAACCAAAGGATGGACCCTGTGAAGGTTTCTCAGGAAGAAACAGGTGAGGACATGACAATGAGTTATGAGGTCAACCTTCCATGCAGAGGCCCCAAAAACGTTCACTGAACACCAATTCCTGGCATAAATATATAAAAGAAATGTATAAAATACGTATTTCTCCTCCTTTTCCTAAGCACAGAGAACTTGGTGTGGAACAAAAGCAGCAGAGCTGATCCCTGAGGGGTTTGAGACGACCAAAATGCCCATTTTTTATAGAATGCTCCAAAATCTCATCTGTCTTTGCTTGCAGGTTATGGAAAGAAAGTCACACAGGACACTGATGGCAACACAAGCCAAGGGCAATAAATGAGAAGGTGAAATAAGACTTTAAATAAATGTTTGTATCACAATTTGGTAAATATTACTTATTTTAGTATTTTATGCAAGAAGCTGCTGTTGTGCTCACAGTGATTAATGTGAAAAGGGGTACAACAGCAGTGAAAAGATATTTACAGAGTTAATTCCTATTAAACCAAGAATTCCAATGATTTTGCAGTGTGCACCTCTCTGATCTGAGCAGGAAACATCCTTTTTTTGGTTTAAGGAAGAAGGAAAAAAAACATTATGACAGACAGAATAATGCAAAACACCCCTCAGTCTCCCAACTCCATCAGGTTTAGCAGCTCTGATTCCCAGTTCAGTTTAACACCATTTCTTACCAAAATGCCCAGAAAATGCAGATCTGGAGGTGGGTGGAGGGAGGGAGATGGAAAAGAAATATAAAGAGAAAGGAATATACTTAAAATTAGTCAGGAATTCTCCCGTGCACCACATTCCACATAAACCTTCAGTTCAAGGAATCTCCCATGAAAGAAAATATTACTAGCACTGACTGATTTTCCCAGGAAGGAAATCATCCTGGAAAACCAGCACCCAACAAGCCAAAAGCTCCACAAATCAAGGAGCAAGCCCAGAATTGCAGCTTTGGAGCAGCACAAGGAGCAAATGCTCAGTGAAACCAACGTATTCACCATCCCAATATGTGGATTCAAATCACAAACCCCACGTCCATGGAGATCCCAAAGTGGTTCTTTGTTATTAGCAGGGACTTTGGGACAAGAGCCTGGAGGGACAGGACACAGGGAATGGCTTCAAAAGGACAGAGAGCAGGGCTGGCTGGGAGATTGGGAAGGAATTGGTGGCTGGGAGGGTGGGCAGGGACTGGCACAGGTTGGGCAGAGAAGCTGTGGCTGCCCCTGGATCCCTGGGAGTGTCCAAGGCCAGGTTGGAGCCCCCTGGTCCATGGAAGGTGTCCCTGCCCATGGCAGGGGGTTGGAATTGGATGATTTTTAAGGCCCCTCCCAACCCAAACCCTTTATGATACCAATATATTTCATAAAATCCTCCCACAAAAAAAACCTAAGACCAATTTTTGGAGTTGGCTCTTGCAAAATTTCCTTCCGAGACAACAAAACAACGCAAGTTTTACACATTTGCATTTTACCCACATTTTATGCTCTGAAGGGGATCAAAAGCCAACCATGCTGGAGAGACAGAATCTCTGAGATTGGAAAAGCCCTCCAAGAGCATCAAGTCCAGCTTGTGATCCACCCCCAGCCCAGAGTGCCACGGCCAGTCCTTCCCTGGCCACCCCCAGGGCTGGGGGTTCCACCAAAACAGGATCTGAAGGAAAGAGGATCCCTTCCTGAAAGCACTTCCCACACAAACACCATCCTCCTGCTAATCCTGAGCTTCATTTGTGCCTCCCCAGAGCAAATGCCCGAGCTCCAACTCTCACCAGATCCACCCCAAAGGGAATAATCCCTCCTTTCCAAGGGGACCTCCCTGGGGGAGCAGCTGGAGGGAAGCAAAGAGGCACATTCTGCTTCATTATTGCATTTTTTAATCCAAAGAGCAACGTTAAAGAAAGAACACAAGGGCAGGAATTTGCACTGTGTGTACCAGGGCACAGGTAACAAAGCTGTTGCAAGAGAGAAGGATTTAGTAAATTAGTATAATCATCCCTCAGGGCTTCCATGTAATTAAACTCAAATGAAGGAAATGTAACAAGGTTTTTCTGCCCAAAATCCAACACATCACAAGTTCAGTTTTGCTGCTAAATACATAAAAGAGGGGGAAAAGACAAAAATAAAGCTGAAGAACTACAACCACCCCCACAGAACCCAGAGCCAGAGAATTAAACAGTTGGAACAGCAGCTCCTGTTTGGATCTGAACTGAAACACGAACAATGCTCAGTTTTGAACTGCTGGAAGTTTGAATATCCAGGTTAGTTTTCCTCACTTTATTCTGTCCCACACACCACTGAAACATCCCAGGAAAAATATCACACAGCAGAACACAGGAGAGCAAAAGTTAAAAAATCTAGAGAGATAGGGGCAGGAGAACTCCCAAGATGATTAACTCTATCAATGTGATCTCCCCAAAATATCAGAAATACACCATAATTTCTTCCAAACCCTTCAGCTCATTTCTCCTTCCTAAAAACCAGAGCTACATGGCCAGATTAATTCCATATAAACACCCACCCTGCAAAAACAGGCACTGGAGTTCAGGACTGATTTTTCCAACATCAATGAGCTTTTACAGCAAATTAAGGTGATCAATTAACAGTGTCAGAGGCAGATCCTACTCTGCATTTCCCATTGCTGGACTTCTGGACTTGTTTTTCCCAATATTGCCACTATTATCCAGAGCATTTATCACTTTCCCTGGCATGGCTTTATCCACTTATTTTCTGGGTCTCACCACTCACTATTCATGGGATTCATCAAGGAAAACACTTAAAGGGAACAAGGAAAAACCACCAAAAGCTTCACCTGAGAAACCTTCCAAACTTACTGTGTGTTTTCTCAATTCACCCCCAGGTCAAAAACTCTTCTGAGGTCACGATACAAACCGACTCCACCACCCCTTTAGCCACTACAGCCCTCAAAGATGAGAATTAAATGGTTGGAAATCAGTTTTCCTGAGTATTCTCTTCACATCGTATTTCAAGTGCTTTCATGGAATCATGAAGGTTGGAAAAGACCTCTGAGATCATCCAGTCCAACCATCAACCCAGCATTGCCAGGTCCACCTCTACTAAACCATGTCCCTAAGAGCCACATCCACATGTTTTTAGCATTTTCAGGGATGGTGATTCCAGCCCTTCCCTGGGCAGCTTTGCTTGACAAACCTTTCAGGGAACACATTTGTCCCAATATCCAATCTAAACCTCCCCTGGCACAACTTGAAGCCGTTTCCTCTTGTCCTTTACCTGGACGAAGAGACCTCGCCAAAGGTCCATTGGTTTATGTTCAAACTGCATGTGATAATAACTCAAAACCTAGAGAAGCTGTCACAAACACCATCTAATTCCAGCTTTGCAGCCTTTCCCTCTGGAAAAGCCTCTGGAAGCAGGAGCAGGGAAGGTGTGAGCTCCTGTCCCCAGGGCAGTGTGAGCCCTGTGCCACTTGGAGTCACCAGCCCAGAGCTGAGGGCAAGGAGCAAAGGAACATGGAAAAGCAGGGAGACATTTACCTGTGAAAACTGGGAATTGGCCACTCAAGATGCTTTTTAACCAGAACACACAGAATGGAAGTCACACTGTCTCACACCAACCTGCTCCTTTCAGGTGGGAAGGAACAGCCAACAACTGGGGGGCAAAAGCACTCCAGAGGCCACACACAAACTCACAACTCCCTTTGTGCCACAGAAACGCCACTGGATTTCATGATAACCCAATAATTTCATTTACTGTAGCTTTAGAGTCCTTATCAACCCTGCTTGGTTGTCAGAACACGAAGTAAAAAAACAAGAGTCTCATTCAAAGCACAGAACAAGGTTTTACATCTTGTTTCTTTTTTGGACAGGAGCCCAGCACCACAAATTGGATGAAAATCATTAGCATTGAAGTTCAGCTACTGAAATGAATAACAAAATTCCCCGCTGTCTGCAAACCAAAAGTTCATCTATGAACATACAATAA
The DNA here is from genome assembly GCA_035584035.1 of Lepidocolaptes lacrymiger. Taxonomy (NCBI): domain Eukaryota; kingdom Metazoa; phylum Chordata; class Aves; order Passeriformes; family Dendrocolaptidae; genus Lepidocolaptes; species Lepidocolaptes lacrymiger. Next base: position 3,585 of record JAXCLP010000260.1, on the reverse strand, counting down.
GGATTTCCAAAAGATTAGTCAGAAGAATGTAACGATGATTTGGTGCAGGTAGGTGTGAGAAACACTAATTATTGAAGCTGTACCTTGGGTTTTTCCAGCAAGGACTGCTGTGCCAGCAGCACCTTCCACACCCAAACCATTCCCTCCTGCAAAGAAGGCACCTGCAAAGAGTAGATCTGATAAAATCTGAGCTGGGTGATTTTGTGTGACAAACGTTGGGCTTTTGAAGGTCCATGAGGGATCAGACAGATCTCAGGTACTGGTTAATGACACGATTAAACTGCCAGGGATGTGCTGGAAACATTCCAGAGAAGGTGAACCTGGATGTTTACACAATGTCCACTGACCTTACAAGGACCATCAGCAGCTCATTCTGAAGCTCTTAAATGTTTAAGTTTCCACTGTCAAGTTTGTAACATCGATAGATTTAGGGTGTGGCCCAAAAATAAGAGGGAAATTCGACAGGGCTGCCTGCTTTTCCTAGGAATGTAAGGTTTCCAAGGCAGACAGCACTCCCTGCCCACAGCCAGGGGACAGGGCACTGCAAGGTAATGTGAAAGCTCATCACTGAAATGCACACAACTTTTCCTCCTGTAATTCCAGAGGAACTCTGGAGGTCACCTGGTTCAACCTCCTGCCCCAAACTGGGGTAACTCCCCAGGGTGGATCAGGGGGGTTCAGCCTTCACCCTTCAAATTTGTGACTAGTTCCAAGGATTTGGGCTCTGCCACCCTGCAGGGGCCTGGCCCAGCACTTCACCACCCTCTCCATAAAAAGCTGACTTCCTTGTTTGCAGTTGGAACTTCTCCTCCCCAGTGCTGCTTGTCCCATCACTGTGCTCCTTCAGGAGCCTTCCTCTGCCTCCTCTAACCCCTGTTCTGGCAGGGAAGCAGCACTGCCTCATCCTCCTCCTCCCCAGCCCTGCACCACAGCCCCTGAGTGTCCTGGTGGCCTCCATCACCAGGCTCAGGCCACTTTGCTGTCCCCTCCCTTGTTCTGGCAGCCCCAAACAGGAGAGAGAACCCAGCTGTGGGGCCAAGGAGGGAACATTTGCCCTCCAGCTGCCAGTTTTCCCTTCCTGAGTGCACCCTGAGTGCTGCAGAGAGGGCACTGCCAGCTCTGACCCTGCCCCTGCTGCCCACAGCTCCTCAGGCTCTGCTCTGAAGGGCCACCAGCCAGCACTGATGGACAGCCATTTCATCCCTCAGGGAGAAAGGCTCTGCTTTTTCCACCTTTTTTTTCCAGGAGATTCCTCTGGGGACATTCATCCAGCCGGACAAAGTCCCCCTGAACAGCAGCCTGTCCCCAAGGGGTAAGGAAGATCTAAATCAACTATTGGTTTATACCATTTCTTTGCAATTGGAGCTCTTTCTCTTAATTCTGAGCTAATTCTTTTGGGTTTCAAAGCACAGGGACCTCCAAAGATCATCAGGTCCAGCTCTCATGGGAAAGGGAGCCTTGATGAAGCCTGATTTCCAAGGATAAGAACACACTACAGTTAACACTTCAAGAACCCCACAGCCAATAATCAATATTAATTATCAATAATAACTTCCCTCCAAGCATCAACCTCTCCTCTGCTCACATAAAATTTAGTTTCACCCAAGGCAGCTTTGCCACCTGATTTTCAGTCCTGTGCAAAAACCACTTAATTCCTTGCAGTGCAAATTCAATATGAGTGTTCCTGAATTACTTTTTACAATTAAAAGCTCAACTACTTCTTTATATTCTCAGCTTTGGATCACTGAGAAAGCTCTGAGTATCCTCTGATTTTTAATTTATTGGGGTTTTTTTCAATCCTACTTACAATTTCTATCACACTGGCCTCTGGGGTTTTAAAAAATGCTCATCCCTTTATCTTTTCAACATTAAATCACCACTGAAATCAAAGGTACTTCTGCCAGTAGATCCCTTAGTTTGGTGTTTGTACTTTACTTTAAAAAGGGAGAAAGTAAAAATTCAAGGGATAATGGACATTCTGGAATGGAGCCATCATTTTGCAGCATTTAAGAATGAAAACTTGATCCTCCTGCATCTTATTTGTTTGCAATCCTTATGTTTCCCTAAATGTGGAATCAAAAACTTTGATTAAATCCTCCTCCTCCTAATGACAAATAAACTGAAAGAAGAAATGCAGAAAGTCTTTTCAGTGATAAAATTAGAACAGGGACAAACAGGCAGAAGATGCTCTTGGGTTCCTCTGCTCCTGCAGCCCCAGGACCCAGAGCAGCAGGAAGGGAGGAACAAACCTGGCTCAGCTCCACCTGCAACTCCCAAAGCTGAGCTCAGGTTGTCAGAGCAGCACTGCAACCCCAGGGCCAAACAAACCCAGAGGAGGAAGCAACAGACTCCAAAAAACAACAGAACCTGACACCCTAAAAGGACCAAAACAACCTCACCTGTGATGAACAGAAAGGTAAAACAAGAAACAGGAGGTAAAGTCCCTGGTTTATGCCATCACACACAACTCAGAATCATAAAGCTGACTCTGAAATGAGTCTGTAAATCAGCACTTAAATGAACTTTATTTAACTACATATAACAATAAGCAGCAGTGCAAGAAGCATCCCTGCTATGCTGTGGCAAATCATCCTTCCTGAAAACACACAGTGAAGGTCCTTCTGCAGAAGGTTTTTGCAAACTGAATTAAGACTACACTGAGTTCCCATGTTTATTATAGTCAGACATGCCTTTAACACATCCTATTTCATCCCATGGCTGTTTCCATTCTTTGATTTCATTTTTCTTACTTCTCCTGGTAAGACTGAACCTCTACCCACCCATGGCTCTTCCCAGGGAATGTTTCTAGCAGTTGAGATGGCATCTCAAACTGGTCACACCACGTGGCTCTTGCACCTCTGAGTTCCTCCACTGCTCTGGAGTGACCACCACCTTCTGACTTTTCATTTTGGGTTGTCCTCTCCTACCTTTCCTACTACACAACTGAGATCCATAAACATCTCCAGCCGCAAGTGTCCAACATGGGCTGTTCAAGGACACAAAGGGACATCCCAATATTTTAGAACAATCAGAGCCTCTGCAGGTGCTCCAAGCCCTTCACACCTCTGGAAACCACCATGAGACCAGGGTGACACTCAACACCAGCTGCCAGAGAAGTGCAGCTCCACAGGAAAGATCTCCCCAGGTTCAGGAAGGCACTGAAGGTGGAGGTGGCAGGATGTGGTGGGACATGATCTCCAGAGATGCTTCCCCAGCCTCCAGCACTGCTGTGAACAGAGCAGGGTGCCCAGAGCTGTGTGTGAGCCCTGCCAGGCCATGAAGGGCTCCACGGGGCCGCTCCAGCTCAGCCTGCACAAGGGAAGGCTCCAGGGACACCTCACTGGGGCCTGCCAGAATTTGAATGAGAACTAAAGGAGAGCAGCAACTTTTTATACAGGCAGAGAGTGACAGGACAAGGGGGAACACGTTTAAATTTAAACTGGAGAGATTAGATTAGATGTTGGGAAGAAACTCCTCCCTGGGAGGGTGGGCAGGCCCTGGCACAGGCTGGGCAGAGGAGCTGTGGCTGCCCCTGGATCCCTGGGAGTGTCCAAGGCCAGGTTGGATGGGGCTTGGAGCACCCTG
>JAXCLP010000259.1:0-15374 GCA_035584035.1 Lepidocolaptes lacrymiger | reverse complement strand
TAGAGGGTGTAGAATACACAGCCTTGATCACCCCCCACACAGTGATAACCGATGTCTTTTGCTGAACTAGGACAAGTGACAGTGTTTGTATTGATTTTCTCTTTCCGCACTAGTCCAAAGGCTCTTATCATCGAGAATGACTTCTCTGTGGTGTGTTTTTGGTTTTTACAATTTATGTTTTATTATGCGTTCTCTGCAGGATTCTAGAATAAAAATTACATTCTGTGGCTTGGAAAATGAACATTAACTGAGCCTCAAAATACATATAGTAACTATACACAGAAATTCTTATGCACCTATACACTGGGAACACACAAAATTGATTTTTTTTTTCATTCAGTTAGTACAATTTTTCATTTTTGTGATTATTCTAATTAAAGTTTCACAACTCATTAAGAGTTGAAGAAATTATTAAGAAAGTCATGCAACTAAAATTTTGCTTTTAAACACAGGATTAAAGATTAAGCTTATCACTATCTCAGTAATATGGTACACCATAGTTTTCTGCTTCATACTGTTTTCAAATAATTTTGGTTGATTAGGGAATGGTTATTTGCAGCTGTACAAATAGTAAGAGTGTGAAATGTATATAGAAGTATTTTGGTAAATAATTATTTTTCATTTATATATAAAGTTTTTGATTTTTATTACTATGACACTAAAAAGGTTGGGGTTTCCTTTCTCTTTTCTTCCCCCAACCCCCCCTCTCAAGCTGTCTTTGGAAATAATAAGCGGTTCATTGCTCTATTGGGTTTATGTGTCAAGGTGGTGGTAAGCAGGGAGTTGTAGGAAGCACAAATAGTGAGGAAGAATTGGATCCCTAAGCAGAGCTTCCCCTGCAGCCTCTGGAGAAGGCCATGGTGAGGTAGGCTTCCCTTTGCAGCCAATGAAGAAACACATTGGAGTAGATATCTACCTTCAACCTGTGTAGCAACCCACACCAGAACAGATGAACGTGTTCTGAAGGAAGCTGTGGCCCATGGAGAAGAGCCCGTGCAGCAGCAGATTTTCTGGCAGGACCTGTGCCCTATGGGAGACCCACACGAGAGCAGTCTGTTCCTAGAGGACTATGCCCAGTGGAGAGGACCCCCTCTGGAGTAGTTTTTGAAGGACTGTATATCATGGGTGGGACCCCATGCTGGAGAAGGGGAACAGTATGAGAAGGATGGAGTTATGGTATCATCACAGCCCCTGTTCCTATCCCTCTCCAGCACTCAGGGAGTGGGGGAAATACAAGACTTGAGACTGTAGTGATGTTGAGCCTGAGAGAAAGGCTGGGTAGGAGAGAGGTGCCTTTAGTTTTCTTTTTGTTTCTCACTATCATACTTTTTAATTGGAAAAAAAAAATTAATTAATCTTCCCCAAGATGAGGTTTTTTTGCCCATGGTGGTAATTGGCAAGTGATATTCGTGCATTTATTTTGACATATAAATTTTCCATCTTATTTTGTGCCCTGCCCTGTTGAAGAGGGGGAGTGAGAGAATATCTCACTGGCAGCCAGCCAAGGTCAACCCACTACAATTGTTTGTCTCAATTTTTTTTTTCATATTTACAGAATGATTTAATCACTTTGACCTCATATGACTTAGAGGTTAGCTTATGGACAAACTGTGTTTGATATTATCTTGAATAGGTCTGTTACCATCTGTTCTAAGGAGTTAACTGTCTTCCTCTCCTTCCATATTACTATGTCCCATCTACAATTTGCAGTACTCTCTGTGGCATTAAAATCACTCTTTGTTGGCTTACGTGGTAAAGCATATCTTTGTCAAGAAAATTAATAAAATAAAATAAAATAAAATAATTAAAACCCAAACCAAACCAAAAAATTTCTTAGACTTACTGATGAAGAAAAACTAACCAAGTTAGTCTGACCTGACCTAACAAGTTCTCAACAAGGTAGAAATTCTGAACATATAGCCACATAAGCAAATGTCAAGCCTGTAGAGACTTGAGTTGAAGTAAACGTCTCTAATTTGCATCAGTCAGCTCCCTGTATAGTTGCAAAAAGCTAAATTCTGTTTTCCACACAGTGGTATCTATGGGAAAACACTCCTCAACCTCTCCCAACAAAATGTTAAGGGGACAGTGCCTTATACAACATCCCTTCCTGGACAAACAGGCCAAATGTACAGTATGCACTGAGTTAGGCAAGACTCATACCAGACATATACCAGACACTTACCTCCAGCATATTTCCTGGAGGAAATCACATGCCCACATCCCACATGGCTATTCGTACACTCACCTTTCCCAGCACAAGGGAGCTTTACAGTCTAACCTACCACTTGAAGCATGGTGATAAAGGAGGTGGCATATAAGAAGGGAGGGAGGGACTCGGCCACCGTGCCTCGTCCCAGGGCATCAGATGACAGTGTCCATCACATCTTATCTCAGTTGTGCACTCAGAGCAGTACCTGTGAGCATAAAATCACACAGACACAAAAATGATCGAGGGTACTGGAGCAGCTGGGAACACTGCCAGAATCTGACATCTGTATCCCCAAGAACAAGAGAAAGGTTCAGCATTGGTCTGCCATGCATTTGTTATGCATTTGGACATTCTGCAATGCTTATCAGCCTAGAACTTACACAAAACAAGAAGCAATAAGAGCTTCCTATCTTGGGAGATGTCTGACAGTCTTGCAAGATGAAAGGCGTGACTGCACTAAAGTTCACTTGCACACACTGGAAATTGTTCAGCACCATCATGCTGGAAAGTCAACAGTCCCTGCTGTGTAAATGCAGGGACTCACATTCTCACACACTGTGGCACTCCTTGGGGTGGTTGCATTCTTGGCAGTGATGGTGGCCATGAAAGAGGAGCAGGCACAGGTTCACACCACTGTCACTGTTATCAACTCCAAAACTGTTCTTCCTTTTGGTGTGAAACCACCCAGGAATGAAACTGGTAAAAGCCTTTTTATGAGGTGCCTCCACACCTCTACAGAAAGATACTGCTTATAAACCCAAATGGCGGCTGCTCCTGTTATAGCAGTAACAGTCTATGAAGGAACTACTCTCATTTTCTAAAAACATCAGTGAGGAAGACTGCTGAATAAGGCAGGTTAATTTGTGAGACAAAGTAGCAGAAGGGAGTACGAGCTCAGTCCCTACCAAGCAGGTCCTCAGGTTGCCTATGATGTGTGCTGCCAGACAACTTGAGAGGCTGAGTCAGTGTTGGCAGGTGAGGCTTCACAGCCTGGTAAAGGCAAATACTGTCTTCAGGTCATATGCAGTGTCCTCCAGATGTACAATACAGTTGCCAAAGGGCCACATGACACAGCTACATCTGCCTTTCCAAAGTAGCAACAGAGTGTGTCATGGCCTTGTCAGCCCTGCTTGTCCCAGCTTGGCCTCAACTAACACCTGTTCCCAGGAAGGCACCCGATGCCCAGGACTGAGACTGCACTGGTGCTCTCCAATGGCCTGCTCCTGGCTAGGGCCCCATGGAGATCTGAAAGGGTGTCATAAAATAAAGATTTAACTGAAAAGCATTACAAATTACAAGGTAGAGCTACTGGAAGATGTTAAGACCCAGAAAGTGTCTATTCCAGCTGACAGCACTGAAAACACCACTAGCAGGACCCTGCACCCAGGCTAGCCCTCTCTCTCTCAGCATGGCTGTATCACAGATGCAGGCAGCAGTAGAGGAGATCCAGCCAACCCAGGATATATCTGGGTGGACACCATGGATATGTAATAAAATTTAACATTACAATTTTTATGTATATTTAGCATGTTCTCTGATGCACGTTATAAAACACCACTGAGCACATTCAGCTCTTTTCTTTCCCATTAGAATGGATGCTCAGTGTGCTTCACAGTGTTCTTCCTGGGGAAAGTGACCTTGATGAGGTTCCTGTTCCTTATCCACTCAAGCCAGGCTGAAGAGAGTGAAGCTTTCAGAGACTAAAAAGGGACCACAGGAATCTGGGTTGCTGGAAGGTGAATAGAGGAATGACATTAGGGTTTTGAATCTGTGTCTCTGGAGACTACTTCGGGACAAAGGGCCATTGACTACGCCGGGGCATCCTGATTCCACTACTATGCCTTAAAAGACCCAGGGACACTGGTTTAACCATTCAACATGAGGCTAACACAGAAGTTGACACCAATGCTATGCAACTGCATCTATTTCTAGGAATGAAACTCATTTGCCTAAAAGTAGATATTTTGAGAATGATTGCTCTATTGTTGAGGATCTAGTGCAATTTATGTTAGTGCTTGAGGTCAATTATTCTTGTTTGTGAAACCTCTAGCACCTATCTCCATCCATACATTTATGCTCTCAGCCAGAGCTTCCAAGACCACTTTGCATTCTCTTCCTGAACAGAATATTTAAACATTTTTCTTTAAATGGACACAGACTGTTCAAGATGCTGAAATAGGTAGCTAGTTCTTGGTCCTACTCTGTTAAGAATGCTGCTTGAAGATTTCTCAGATAGATATATTTCCCTGAAAAAAACCTAGAAGGGAATTCCTCTCAAAAGTCTTTTGAACTGTGAAAATCATACAGAGATTGGCTGACAGCTGCTGATATACCTCATTGCTGACATAGCTCATTATAATCTCAAGGATGTAGTGAGATGGAATTAACTACAATCTTGAAAGTATTAAGGAACATAAGACGTGGATATTCTAATATGTTCTTTGCCTCTGTCTATTTAGCAAGCTGAACTAATTTTTCCTGCTCCACACACAAGTTGCCAACAAGGCCATGTTGGTAGATTCACAACAAATATTTGTAGGAATATCATCATATATAAGTCTGTGAGCAGAACCCAGACATGTATCCCTCCGCTTCTTGAATTTCTTGCTTCTTGCATGTCTAAAGAAGGGTAATAAAGCTGGTTAAGGGTCTAGAGCACAAATCTAGAGCATGGTCTAGAATGGCTGAGGGAGCTGGTGTTGTTTAGCCTGGAGAAAAGGATGCTCAGCAGAGAACTTATCACTCTTTATAACTACCTGAAAGGAGGCTGTACAAAAGGGGGCATTGGACTTCCAAATACAAGGATAGGGTGAGAGAAAAGGGTCTCAGATTGTACCAGGAGAGATTTAGATTGGATATAAAGAACTATTTCTTCACATAAAGGGTTGCCAAGCATGAGTCATCAACCCTATAGGAAATTAAAAGATATGTTGATGTGGTGCTTAGGGACAAGGTTTAGTGATAGACTTGGTAGTGTTAGGTTAATGGTTGGACTCAGTGATCTGAGAGGCCCTTTGCAAACTAAATCTTTCTGTGATTCCATGATTTTATCATTGATTTCAATCCTCTTCTGTAATAAAAAGCACTGTTGTAAGATATGCTTTTGTGCCAGACCCACATCACCTCTCTTCACTTTGATGCTGTAGTCCAGGTATGCCACTGACATGTGCCTAATGACTTTGAACTGATAGGCTGAAGTATATGCCTAGTCCTGAGTAAATGCCACCAGCTGTGACTGAGGCAGTGGGAGATGATGTGTCCTTGCAAATGTCTTGATAGTGTCAGTCTTAATTTGAGGCAAATCAGTTTTGACTTCTTTCTGTTCTGATCCATTCTGGAATGCAGAAAGCAGGTGCAGACAGTCCTTCCTTCAGCTCCATACATTATCTAGTTTAGGGACAGAAGGAATACATGTCTCACCATATTGTGCATATTTTTGGGGCTCAGTGTTACAGAAGAATATGTGTTATTTCTCCCATGCCATTGGGAGATGCCTATTTTTGAACAGGTTCTTCAATGAGCTGAAAGCTAGTCACCTCTGTCTTATATATGCACCTTACTACTACCTATACAAACTGGAAGTATTGTAGGAGTCTAACATACCCTCCAGTATAGAGGAAGGGCTCTTTTCTCAGGGTGAATACAGACATATTGTAAGGAGGAATTGAGGGTGCACTGAAGAGGATAAACATAGCTTCCTTTGATTGTGACTTTTGATACAACTTTGTTGAAAACATCACTGATTTGAAATGTTATTTTCATGAAGGTATATATCTACAGAATATCCAGTGAATACATAAGTAAATAAGTTATTCAACACTTGAGATGAATCACCTTATGAACTACGACAGCCACTTGAGGAAATGCCGGCAGACTAAACATAAACACATTTAATCACAAATCTCGCTCCTACAGTCTAACAATAGTCTTTCTATAATATAGTCTAGATATATAGTCTAATAGAATATAGTCTAAATATAGTCTTTCCAGAAGTAATAAGACAAATCAGGCTGAGGAAGTTTGCAACCAAAATATGTTCACATAAGTTCCAATATTTGTTTAATTCTTCATTCAAAAAGTATAGCAAACAACAGCATGCAGTGCCTTCTGTGAAAATATGCCTCTCCTTACTGTAGGAATCTGGAGTCTAAGGTCATCAATAAACAAGAACCTCACTCTCCACATCCCAATTCCTTGCTCCTACCCACTAATTGTGGGAAACAGTAGTTTGCATAGAGACAGTACTTGCATAGAGACAGTAGTTTTGTAACTGTGGCCAATAGATGATTGTTTCTGTAATGAGGTCCAATAATGTTCGTGCACGTACACTTAGGAAATATATAAAAGTAGCTGTGTGAAATATATATATATATATATAATATAAGTTTTTGCTCTTACCAATTCGGGATTTTCACCTGCTTCTTATCAAGTCCGTCCCAGCAACAACGACAACTAATTACCAAATGTAAGTTACAAAACCATTTTTTATGTACTCATTGATATTGCTGAGGGACAGTTTTTACAGGTTGAAATGGCTTCCTTACAAACTCATTTCAGTCATGAATAAACATAGGAAGTATAAAAGCCTACTTGTCTAACACGTACTTTTAGTATTATAGCCATACCTTAAACCCCATGAAATTTGATGTTATATAAAAAGCTAAATTTATCTGACTTTACAGGTAACATAAAATAAATAAACATAGAATATTACCAAAAATAATTGCTAAATAAATATGTTTAAATCCTGCAGGAAACATGGCTGAATGCATTATAAAGAAAACTGCACAAGAATAGGTTCCTGACCTCACATTATTTTGACCTTTATCAGTGACCTAGAAAAAATAAAGTTGCAGTCAATGGTTTAAAGATGACAAAGATTGGGTAAATGGTTAAAAAATCAAGAGCACAGATCATTGTCACAGGAAGATATGGATCCCTTGGTAAACTAGGACAAGAACAGTATTCCCTTCAGAACTGAAAAATGCAAGTTGTACTTATAGAAAGATAATTTTAGGGAGACAGTGTTAGAATGCAAACGCTCCAAAACACTAAGTAGATAATAAATTAAATTTCCAATAGTTTCCAATGTTATAACTATAGTAGGTAATTACTGAGACTATGAAAGAAGAGCAAAAATGTACGTGTTACAGAGATTTATATCTTGAGAAGAATGTCAAAACACTAGAGAGAAATTAAAGCAAAAATAAAGCCATGGAATCACAGAAAATCCTGAGTTGGAAGGGACCCACAAAAATCACAGAGTCCAACTCCTGGCCCTGAGAAGGACACCCCAAGAATCATACCATTTACTTGAAAGTATTGCCCAAATGTTTCTTGTATTCAGACAGGCTTGGTGCTGTGTCAGCTTCCCTGGGGAGCCTGATCCAATCTCCAACAACCCTCTGGGTGAAGAGACTTTTCCTGATATATAACTTAAACCTCCCTTTGCTCAGCCTCATGATGATTCCTGGAGTCCTGTCACTGGTCATGAGAGTGAAGAGATTGGTGCATGCCTCTCAGAGTCCCCTCCTGAGGTTGTTGAATAGTGCAATGAGATCTTTCCTCAGTCTCCTCTTCTCCATGCTGACCAAACCAAGTGATCTCAACCACTCCTCCTAAAGCTTCCCATCCAGACCCTTCACCATCCTTGTGGCCCTCCTTTGGACAACCTGTAGTAGGTTAATGCCTTTTCTATGTTGTGGCACCCAAAACTGCCACAATATTCAGGGTGAGGACACACCAGTGCAGAATAGATTGAAACAATCATCTCCTTTGACCAGCTGGTAATGTTTTGCCTGATGCCCCCCAGGACATGGTTGGCCCTCCTGGTTGCCAGGGAACTGACTCATGTTCAACTTGTCGTCAACCAGGACCCCTAGGTCCCTTTCCACAGCATTGCTCTCCAGGTCCTCGTTCACCAGTCTATACACACAGCCAGGGTTACCTTGGCCCAGGTGTATAATCTGACACTTTCCCTTTTTATAATTCATACCGCTGGTGATTGCCCAGTCCTCCAATTTGTCTAAGTCTCTCTATAGAGCCTCTCTACCTTCAAGGGAGTTGACAGGTCATCAGCAAACTTACTTTTCTTTCAATTCCTGCATCCAAGGAATTATGAAGATGTTGAGGAGAACAGGGTCTAAGAAGGAGCACTGCAGAATCCCGTTAGTGTCCAGTTGCCAGCTTGATGTTTCCCCATTCACTATAACTCTTTGCGGCCAACCTGTGAGCCAGTTGCTCATCCATCACATAACGTGGTTATCCAGCTGTGTGCTGGACATTTTGTCCAGAAGGATCCTGTGAGAAACATTATCAAAAGCTTTGCTGAAGCCCAAAGAGATTACATCTACTGGATTCCCTTTATCATCTTGGTGGGTTACCCTGTCACAGAAGGAAATCTGATTCAACAGCAGGACTTTTTCCTCATGAAGCTGTGCTGATTGTGACCTGACTTTGAAATAATAATTCCTGTGGTTGAAAAAAAAAAAATGTATAAACTGTCAAAAAAAATCCTTAGTGCTTTTAAAATAACCAGGGGAATTTGAAAGAGTCATTTGATCATACGCTTTGAGCATTTGCATGACTATACTTACAGCTTATGTGTATATGCCTTTGTAGGTATTTTCATTCTAGCAAAGGAGACAGTTGTGCCAGTGTTCACTAGACAGTAGGCTAGATGTATTGACTCAATTATATTAGGAAATTGTAATTCACAGTAGTAAGTACTCTCTTTGTGGTATGCTTTATGAAGGTAATGCTCTGACAATTGATTAACATTATCATGCTTTCAAAGAAGATCTTGAGATTGGCCCTCAATGTGTAGAGGCCTGAATCCACTGCTGACCATTTCACTTAAGTCTACATTATAACTACCAGCACAGGAACTGATTTTGCAGGTGTGGAAGCTGGAGGAGAGGGAAATTGTGACTTGGATGAGGATCATGGTTGTCTACTTTTATGATTATGATAATGGCTGGTTCAAAGAAACAAACTAAGCCAGTATGATGCACAGAGTTCAACAGGTGATAAAGAACTTATAGTGAGCAACAGTTCTGAAGGCCCCAACCCTGAGGAAGAGGGTAGCTGCCCAGTGATCTGACGAAGACATGACACCAACATGAGCAGCTGGAGCATGACAAAAACTTATAATTTGTCTTTGTGGTAATGTTATGGTTTCAAACCTCAGTTGGAATTCCTTCCAAAAAAGCTTGGAGCCAAGGCTTTAGTGTCGGTAAAGATGGTTAACGAAGGACACAATGGATGTGCGTATCCTGATGTTAACTACTTTAGCCAGAGCCTTTTGTTCTGATCTCTCTCCAGGCTGGGAGGGAGAGGGAAGACAGGCTCAGGTGAGGGAAGGGGTCAGGGTTTCTGTGCTTTTCTGCGCAGGTCAGGAGCTCAACTCTCGGTTGAGTTAGGAGGATGAGGGAGACACACACTCTGATCCCGGCATCACCGGAGACTGGATTTTGTTCTTTTTTTCCCTTCTTCAACTTGACTGTTTTTGTCCGTAGGCAATCATGAACACCACAAAGGTTGCCGTGAGGAAAAAGAGGAGAGGGAGGAGCCCCTGTTTCCTGCCCCTGTGGAGATGGGATTGCTGCTGCTTTTCTTTCCGATTTTCTCACAGGAGCTGACCTGGGGACTGCCTGCCATCACGCCTGAGGGAGAGCCCAGCCGACTGGGCGCGACATCACCACCTGCTGTCCTTAAATATAACTGCAATCCCTGAGAGAGAAGCCAGTGGCTGAGGCACGACATTGCCACCTGCTGTCTGTAGATATAATTGCATCACCCCCTTTTTTGGGGGGGAGGGGGACAGCCAAAAGACTCTTTAACCGTTTGCTTTGTCATTTGAGGGGGAGGGGTTTATTACAAACTGTTTTTGTTTGGTTCTTTTCTGGATATATATGTGTGTATTGTGGTTATCCTTTCATATATATATATATTTCTAATTAAAGTTCTGTTTTCTAAATTTAAAGGAGAGGGATTTTTTTCTTGACCGACATAGATATCTTAGTTCTCCCTTGAACTAAGACAGGCAAGAAAATAGCAGATTTTGAGATCATGAAGAAAATCTAGTTCATCTTAAGCCTAACATAACTGAAAACAATTAACATTGCTTTTAAATGTGTTGTAATTTAAAATTAACTTTATAATGGAGGAAATTGTCAGTGTTTTTATTTAAACAGTTCACTGTAGTTTTCAGGAAATGTGTAATTTTAAAATGTTTGGAATAATTTTCACTCTCTTCCCTATTGACTGAAGTACTTCTTAGGCAAATGTTTGCATATGTAATTAGAAAACTGTATGCATGAATATGTGCAGCAATCGTATTTGCAGCACTGTACATTTTTGGACATTTATACCATTGGAAGAAACTGCTTCAAACATTTATATTGATTATTTTGTTTTAAAATTTTGTCAGGAACACTATGCTTTTTATGTTATTAGTCCATACACATATAGTATAATCTAGCATGATTTAAAGTCAGGGAAATTAAAAATTTCAGAATTTTTTTCATCTGTAACAGAGATTTGTGTGTGTGTGTGTATGTGTGGGATGATGAGGAAAAACTTCATCACTTTGAGTGACATATATTCTATTTCTCTTTCGAAAAATACTCTCCTTTTGTGTTCAAAACCTGAAGTGAACTCTCCAAATGTTTTAACTTCAACATATGCACAACTGTCTTCCATGCCATGACTAGCTATTTTCTTAGTAGAAAAGTGCACTAATATATAATTTGGGCAACATTCATGAGTTTCTCAACCTAACCAATTATATATTTTTTCTTCTAAAATTCTGTGGAATTCTTATGCATTTTGGAAGAGCAGCTGCAGGTTTGGTTGTGATGTCAAGTCAAAAATTTTTGGCCTCTTTCAAATCTGTGCATCTAATGAGCTGGAAGGCTTCTTTGATGAAGTAATGGTTTTTCTACTGATCCCGTGCTCATTAAAAATGACATATGATGGTTCTTCATGCTGAAGTGGTTTTTGTTTTACTGACTGAAATACCTTTGTCTGTTAAACAGGGGGCATCTTTTCTGTTTATACTTTGACCAATCAAGCTTCAAACCCTGCTATAACAGATATCAAATCAATGTTAAATGTTATACTTTCCACTGATCATGATTGTTCATAAATTCTTTTGAATTTTACTTTTAATATGCTATTTATTTACTTAACTAGTTATTAGATTATTCTCTAGTAATAGAAAAGTGGTTCTAAAATCCGTATTTTGATAACATGGTCCTTTTCCAAATATGGCTATAACTGAGAATTAAGACAAAACTCGGCATTACTCAAGTGGTGACTCAATATGAGTGAAATGTTAAATGAGCAGAAGGTCAATGCTTCTTCACTTTGATAAAGTGCTTTGATGAAAAACTCAGGAAAAAAATATATGTGGATGTATTTGTGCTATTCAAAGCAAATGAATTGAACATAGTGAAAAGAAAATTTTCTTCCCAAGGAACAAAGGCTATCTAAGCATCTGCAGTTTGAGATTAAAGGTAGTACAAGGACAATAGTGCCTTCACTTGTAGTGCTCTTCCCTCATTATAACTTGGCCCCACAATGCTTCATTTGTCAGGAATGCATTATGGGAGACAGTTTAAAAATATCCAAGTGATAGATACTCTTTCCCCTGTTGTGTTTAGAATAAATGACTTACTGTAATGCTGGAATTGCAGAGGAATTTACTTCAGAACTTCTGGGAAAGTGAACTTCATAAGCCCTTAAAAACATTCATCTAAGTCATCCTTTCAATATTTTTGCTAAAAGTGTATTTCAAATATCATTGTCTGTAATTTTTCTAAGATTTTTGAGGTATAAGAGTGACAAATCCACATTTTCCTGTGGTACATTTTCCATGTATCACAATTTTTATTTCTGGAATAGGAATTCTACAGTTTTATCTGTTATACACAAGTATTTGCAGACTGAGATTCATGAATTATATACCCTGCTAAAAAACTAGTTTACAAATGACTTGTGATTAATTGATGAGTAAATGATCCTACATACACTTTTATTGGAAAAAAGAAGATAAGAAATTCTGCTCAGGAAGAGAAAAGCACAGGAGTTCACATTTGCTACAAGCATTTTATTGCTCTAATTACGCTGACCTTCTGTCACTGCAACCTAAAGGATATACTAGATACAAAAACAAAGGCCAGGTAAAACAATCTTTTGTAAGAGCCAAGCTGTCAGTTTCCTGCCCATGTCCAACAACATACAGCTGCATCACCTGTAAGATATGGCAAATGGCATAGTTGCTGTGTGCTCTCTTAGTATGGTCCTCCCCTACCAGGTAAGCTCATTTAAGAGGCAAGTTTTGTAAACAATGTCATATCCTCACAACACTTACTTTTTGGCCACTATTCATTCCCAAAATTGTTGGGCAAACAGCAGAACGACCATTCATCCTGCAGAGTCATCATGTTAGCGCCTTCACAGGCGAAGGTGTGAGCCCTTACATGGTGTCATTCCTGCATGTGTTTCTTAATGTGTATCCATGAAAATAGTTTCTTTGTTTTGCAGGCTTAAGGTCTCACAGAAATAAGATTTTGACACTTCATACAGTACACTTCATAAAACTTTGAATCTACCAGTCAATACACTGTTGTACTCATAGGTTTTTTCACTACTAACTTTAAGCATAATTATTTAGGAGTTAATTAGTTTAATGATACATAATATCCACTAGAGAAAATGAATGACAAATGAATGCAAAGGAGTTCTGAATCTTACAAGGTAACCATATTCTTATTTCCCAAAGAAGCAGAACAGACTATTCCACAAAAACATCTGCATCGGTTATAATTACTTTTCAATGGTACCTTCTAAACATGAAACTATGGGAATTTTTTTTCCAGTGGTATCACACAAGTCAGACACCTAATCCCACTTGTTTATACAGTCAGGGAATTATTACCCACTTCCTCAACCTCTGACAGAAGGCATGTCTCCAAATTAATCAACAGAGCTTCTTCTGCTTCTGAATATTTTTGGACTATCAGATGATACTGAGCTAGAAATATTCACAAAATTCCATGGCTACTAGCTTGGTATTTAAAGTGTAACAGTGTGGCCTTGAAGAGATATCATGCCATAGCTAGTAATGGTACTGAGAATTATGATATAGAACAATTTGTCAACAGCAAGTTTAACTAAAGCTCCTCATATCTCTTTGTACAAACACAGACTGAAGAATATCCAGAAGTGAAAGAATATAAATTGGCATTATCTTAAACTTCCTGTTTCCATACCATGATCTGAAGTACCTAAAAGGTTCACATCAATGAACCCTTCTATATGAAGCTATTCTGGTGTTGCTTATCTGAAACCAAAAAATATTCTGTATTAGGGTTCTCATTTAACACAAAAGTAATCTCAACTATTTGATCCCACACAAATAAGAAAGTGCAAAACACCATTGAACATAGCTATGGATTGCCCCCTGACTCTGTCTAGATAGATACATTCTGGCAGCCTTTTTGAGTGAATACAAGGTGAAGTAATCAGTTCTATGAAAGCGTCTGAATTGCCAGCACTGTATAAGCTTTCTGTACAGAAATTAATTTTATAAATTTCATATATTTTAATACAGAATACCTAAAACCTAATAGCAGTAAGCAATTAGTTACTTATTTTTCTAGAATTTATTAGATTATTGTTTTGCAAAAGTTATATTAGAACATTTCCAGAAAAGAAAATGTTCCTAAGTCTCTCATATATTAGTGTTGCAGAAGATTGAAATCACTAGTTCTTTTTCTTGTTTGGTTTGTTAACAATTTCTTAAACTGAAATACAAACCAACCTCTTTTCTCATTACTTCAGAAAGAACTGGTTTAGGACACAGTGAAAACAGATATAATTCATGTGCACATACTTTTAAAGCGCATGCCTAAAGAGATCATTTCAGCTTATACCATAAACTATTTTGTTCATATACATATGTATTTACTCCTTAAACTACAAAAATTGCATTATTTAAACTGTTAAATGTCACTTCAACACTGTCTTTTGTCTATACTGTAGCATGTCAATCAAAAATCATAACTCCCCAACTACATTTCTGCCTAAGAGCCAAAAAACATACTTATCTGATAATGATATTCACAATATTGTGAAGGACTGAGTTCTAAAAAGAACCTAACTGTAAAATTCAAGAAAAAGAAAAGCTCTGCCCTTTCTTTGTTTCCCTCTTCTGTCTCCATTTATCCAAATTCTTAAAGAAGGGTTTTTTCCTTTCTATTCTTTGCCAGCTGTGAAGAAGCTGATGACTAGCCCTTCTTACAGTCTAAAGAGTGAGTATTACTTGAGTGTTACTCTTACCATCATCTTCAAAGAGAAAAAGAACATTCAACTTTATTTCAAAGAAGATTTTTCTGCTTTGGGGATATGCTTGTCCTTTTCCTTTCTAACGGGCAGAACTGAATGTAGACCAGACGGAATTTAACTTTCTTCATGCTCTCTGAAGTTATCATTTTCATAAGAAAGAAGAAAAGTAATAATTCTATATCATTTTTGTTATTATTCTCTTACTCTTCTATGGCATTGATATTTGGGAGAAGAGTATATAACTATTGCTTTCCAGAGATAACAGAAGATACAGATGGAATGTTTACCTAGAAGAAGGAAAGTGAAAAATTCTGAGTTTGAAGAATTCCTCTCTTTGTAACTCTATCGTATTCCACTAGTTTGTCACATCATGCCACTTAGGTTGTATCATCTGAGTAATTCCTGAATCTTTTAATAGTTGGAATTAAACAGAAAATTAGAGATGAAGTCATACTGCCCTACATATGGTAGCAACCTGTGCTATTATTTAAAAGAAAATTAAATGGTTAAGAATGTATCCAAGCAGGGGAAGAGGTGTGTGGAAGGACACAGCTACATATGGAAAGCTGGGAAGAAGAGTATGGGCATCTTTATCTCACTGTTATATCAATTTTGTCATTCTTCATGTTTATATCTTATATTGCTAACAGAAAATAAAAAAACATAAGTAGAGTATATGGACATGTATTTGAACTTAAAACTATTTATTGTTCTGTCGCCCTAAGGAAGGGGGAAAAAAAACTTTCCAAGACAACTTTATGTGGGTAAAGCAGAGAAGAGTTCTTTTACTTATTGGGTTTTGGGGTACAGA
>JAXCLP010000258.1:0-15448 GCA_035584035.1 Lepidocolaptes lacrymiger | reverse complement strand
AAATCGTCTCTCCCGAGCCCAGAAATGAACCCAAAGGCTCTTTTCAGAGCCACCCACATCCTCGCGAAAGAGCTTGAGTCGCTGCTGATCGTGTGTCGGGGGGAATTGAAAGGGGCGCTTCTCGTTGTGTTTTCGGGTGTGTGTGTGGTTTGGATCTCGTGTCCCTTTTGTGTAACTCCTGCCCGGTTCGTTCTGCCGCAGAGCTCTGGCGCAGGGCGTATCTGCTCTCCTTGGCCCGCTGCTCTTGTTACTTTCCCGGTGTGGGGGGGATGTGCTGTGCTGCGATGAGAATCCGCGGAGCAGAGTGCGGGCTCTGCCGAGCAGGGACTAAATGTGTCGGGGCCAGTGGTTGCCCGCGAGCGCTTAACTCGCACTACGGTGACTCTCCAGCGCTGCTTGCTAAACAGCGATGTAGTTCTATGTCCGGCAATAGACCGGGCACCGGCATAGCCTCACCGTCACCGCCGGGAGTATATTATTCTCCTAAACATGCACGAAGTGTAACGTTATGTACCGCCAGTAAAGCCGCTTAAAAGCTGCAGCTCGGCATGAAAAAGCGGGCTTGTGAGGGCGGGCAGCGAGACGGAGCTTCCGAGCGCAGAATGGGGGCCGGGGGGGACACTGACAACTGAACAAGAGCACAAAGACAATAGAAGGAAAACAGCTCTTTTAAAGGAGTTAAGTGGGTGGCTCTTAAAAGAGCCTTTGTGTCGTGGAGGTGTTCGGGGAGCGAAAGGCTTTAGCCGCCGAAGCCGTAGAGGGTGCGTCCCTGTCGCTTAAGGGCGTAGACCACGTCCATGGCCGTGACCGTCTTCCTCTTGGCGTGCTCGGTGTAGGTGACGGCGTCGCGGATCACGTTCTCCAGGAACACCTTGAGCACGCCGCGCGTCTCCTCGTAGATGAGCCCCGAGATGCGCTTGACGCCGCCGCGCCGAGCCAGGCGGCGGATGGCCGGCTTGGTGATGCCCTGGATGTTATCGCGCAGCACCTTGCGGTGGCGCTTGGCGCCGCCCTTACCGAGCCCCTTCCCGCCTTTGCCTCTTCCAGACATGCTGACACTGCCACTACCTCTGCTCGCTCTGCGCCGCCGGCCCGGGCGCGGGTCCTTTTATGCGCTGGGAGCCGACCTGGTTGGGAGCAGGGGCGGGCACGGCCGGCTGCGCCCCCGCCCCCTTCGCAGCTCTCGGCCCCGCCCCGGAGCCCCGGCGGCTCCTCCGCCCCGGCCCCGCCCGCGCCTCTGCTTCCGTCTCGCTCCGGCTCCCACAGCCCTCGGCTCCACCACCCTCACGCTTTGCTCAGATTCTTCCCCTCCGGGCCCGTCGGTATACGCAGTCCTTTCTATATGGTTGTGAGCTCGCGCCCCATCTCGAGCCGTTCTGGGCTCGACCTGAGGAGTCTCAGATGCCTCGGGGGTTGTGGCCAAATGCGCCCTCGCCCCTGGAATCCGCAGGTCTCGCGCGTCCCTTTCGAGCTGGTTGTCGCAGCGCTCTCCCAGTATAATGCTGCTGAACATTTTTCGGAGCCACTGCCATTGACTTCGCCTAATTTATTCTCTCCTGTCGCCTTCTGGCCATTGTGTCACTTCCTTCAAACATTTTAAAATTACTTTTCCTACAGAATCACATAAGTTTTAGTAGCGTATATTCCTTTTCCAGTTGTTTCTCTCTGTCTGATATTTTCCATATTACTGTGTTGCTTTACCTGCATCACAATATATCTATTTTTGCGTGTCAAGTTTTTTAATAAAAAGCCAATGTTTTGCTGGAACTATTTCTTTCCATGAATGGCCACAGATCTTGGTGTTTGGTTTCATTTTATTTTCCTTTGTGAGTACCTCTAGTTCCTTGAATTCTTAGGCTCTGTGTCTTGTGGTGCTGCATAAGATATACTGGGAGCTTATATGACATGACTTTAAAAGCAAACTTATTCAGGTACAGAATATAAATGTCAAAATCAGTATGGTTTGGGGCCCACATGCTCTAGAAACCTTTCAGTAGTATTCCCCAAGAAAAAATATATATCCTAGAAGATTAGTAATAACTGTTAACAATTTAAGCTACAAGATAGCTATGGCAAATATGGTATTAATTATCCTTAAAAATTCTGAAATAATATCTGAGAGTTTTTCTTAACCTAAAAGAACAGGGAACAATATTATCTTTATCTAAATTTTTCTTGTGAGTTTCTTCTTGGCTTTTTCCTTCATAATTTATCAGCCCAGAGACCATAGTCTGTGTAATTGGTTGTTTTCTTCAAAGTGTCTTGATTTGTGGGGTTTTTCTGGTTTTGTTTTGTTTCTGTTTGTTTGCCTTTCTTTCTTTTTCTGTCTGTTCATGTTGGTACCTCTTGGGGTTTTCCTGATTTTCTTTTTGCTTTTTCTTTTTTCAGAAAAATAATTTCACATGTGGACCATGTACAGACATCTATATTACAAACAGTAGGTTGACTTTTTTTTCATCATTTAGGACTTTTGCTGAACATATGAAATGTGACCATGTCAGCTCTAAACTGAGTTTTAGAATGGCTCCCAGCTGCAGCAGCAGAAATCAGGAAAGATGCCTACCCTGGGCTCTGTTCCCATGTGCGCCTCTAAACTCCCAGAACAGGGGCTGTTATTTAGTAATAGAAATTATGTTAATTGCTATCAGTGGAGCTGGGAAGTCCGTTTATTGATTTTGCCATATGGAGGAAAAGTAAAAAAGAATTACACATGACTTAGGAATTTTGCAAACATTCTTGACTTTCCTCACTATGCTCTATGACAATGTTACCTTCTTGAGCCATATCTGGAGTTTCCAAAAGGCAATAACCATTAGCTGCTTGTGGAAAAGAAGGCCTCATTCACATCCTACCTCTACAATTCTGGAATGAGCTCTAATATGATTCTTACAAAACCATTGTAGGTAACATAATTCTTAAATCAGCTTTGGGAACCCATGACCTAACAAATTATTCTTTCTAGCCTATATTTATTATTAGACCTATACTATTATCTAAGCATAAAATGTCCCCTTTTATCATTCCCCCTTTTGCCAGCCCAAGCAGCAGTTTTATGTATCGTGCTGTGTCAGAAACTCTTAGTGCTTCCCCTGAGAGAAAAGCGAAAATGAAAGGTTACACTCCTTTTCAGCTTCTGCATGCTGAGCAGCAGGGTTTCTGTCCTCTCAAGAGTGTTACTGGACAAAGGCTGGAAGAGAGAAAGTTTTCATCTGTATTTGAATGATGTTTCTGTGATTTAAAAAAATGATCTGTTTTCTGACTACAAGGCATGTTCTATTATATGAGGGGGAAAAATAAAATCTATATGTCTTTCAAATGTGGAATACAGAATTTTGGAGCATTTTGTAGTGCATTACTCACCATGATCCTTGCCCTATATCCAGAATTTTTCAGACAAATAATATAAGATTGCCCCCCATAAGTAAGTAAAGAGCCTCAACCTTGCGGAAGCCACAACTCTTGGTGAAGAAATTGGCTGCTGTTCATTTATACATGGGGTATTAAAAATACTGAATCAACATTTGCTATAGGACATTTTTTATTATAACTAGTCATTCAGGAACATAAATGTCAGCAGGCACAGAGGAAAACAAGGGGAGCCTGTGACTTTTAAGAAGAAGGAATCAAGGATTAACAATTTACTGAACAGCAGGATACCTGTAGCTGATGTCTGTGCTTGGCATCAGCTTTGAAATTTGACATTATAATCCGGAAAAACAATAATTTGATACTAAGTGCCCTAATCCTCTTTGGAACAGGAGCAAGCAGGAATGTCCAATTTCTGTAAACAGTCTGCACAAAGTTGCATTTATCTAAAGAAAGTCTGGGGTTTTGATGCAGAACTAGAACCCCCCACATTTTCCTGTCAATGATTCTTTTATAATTTTTTTCCCCTATTAACCTCTTAAAAAGATTCTGGGTAGAATCTCTGCATAGGCCTATGCTAATTCATAAATATTTTTGTTTCCTGGAAGGAAAGTAACAACATTTTATTAAAATATTTCAGTATTACTATTGACACTTGCGGATTTGAAAAATAAAGGGAAGGTGAATTGAGTGATGATACCCAAATACAACTTCTGCCTAAAGAAATAGTGGAATATAAAAGTCTGGAGAAGCCCTCCTGCTATACCTAGGTAACTGCACCAAGCTGCTGTGTTGAGCACTTGCTCTCTGTTTAGAGTTATAGTCTGTAGTGCCTGAAAAAATAAATTTTAGTCGACAGTGGCTGAGAAATTAATACCTACTTACAAGATTAAAATACAAATACTTGTGTGATTCTAGGATATTGTGTTTGAACACCCAAAAGCAAATAATAACTGAATAAAAAAGCCATAGAGCCAAATTATTTTTGATTTGCATCAATACCTGGGTCTGCCCTTCCTGTCTTCTGGTTTATGACAATCTTTTATTGGTCTGCATTGTAGGGGAAATCATAACGGGTTTTTTTCCCCTATGAGCATTTATAGACCCTGATACTACTAACCTCTACTTTCTTGGTTGTAAATCTCTCACATAGTGGGTAGAGGTTATCCCCAGTGTTCAGTAATATATCTTACAGAAGCAATGATAGGCTTCAGAGAGCAGCATCAGATCTCTAAGCACTTTTCAGTTTCAGAGTAAGTCAATGTAAAATCATGACAATAGCGCAAAGAAAAAAATTGTGCTCTTTTTAAATTTAAATTTAAATTACTTATTAGCACTAAAAGCTGATATACTGCAATTGCAACTATCCTGACTCTCGAATTTAACATAAGAAAGCGACTTTGTTAAGACCGCATTGAAGGCGCAGCGACAGGAACATTACTCCTCAGAGGGGGCACTTCGGGGCTTTGTTCCACTAAAATACCGAAGCAGAGGGAATGTAGCATCCACTTTCACACACGCAGCTAAAGCTCAAAGGTCTTCCCAAAAGGCACTAGACAAGGCACCGTGATTGCCGAAGAGACGCCGAGGGGGGTGATTTGGGAGGGAAGCGGCTCAGTGACGGAGTCAGCTCTGCATGCGCGCCTGGGACCGTGGGCGAAACTGTGTTACTTCCTCGGCTTTAGTGTCCATTTACTCTGAGACCAACCAGGCAAAACAGCCTAGTTTTGACCTGCTTTGTAGAGAACCTTCTAAACAACAGGATTTCTTGCCAGTTGTGCCCATTTAGCCGATGGCATAATTTCAATTTAAAATAGAAACCGAAGGTTTCTCTCTGCCAGGGTCCCTGAGGCTTCACGCCGCTACGTTTCAGCGGCCGTGTTTCCCTCATTTCTGCCCCCTCCAAGGGGAAGCTCCATCAGTTTGTAGGACAGACTCCCTCCTGCCCTCCCGGGCAGAAACGGGGTGCGTCGGCCGTGAATTTCGTGGTGAAAAGGTTCTTTTTGCGCGGGGAAGAAACACAGCTGCGGCGGCGGCGGGCGGCGGCGCGGAGCGCGGCGCACCAATCAGCGCGCGGGCGCTGCTATAAAAGGGGCGGCAGCGGCGGAGCCGCGCTATTGTTCGGCTGGATCCCGCATCGCCCGCATGGCCGAGACCGCTCCCGCCGCCGCGCCCGAGGTCGCCGCTGCCGGCCCGCCGGCCAAGGCCACCGCCGCCAAGAAGCCGAAGAAGGCGGCGGGCGGCCCCAAAGCCCGCAAGCCCGCGGGGCCCAGCGTCACCGAGCTCATCACCAAGGCCGTGTCCGCCTCCAAAGAGCGCAAGGGGCTCTCGCTCGCCGCGCTCAAGAAGGCGCTGGCCGCCGGCGGCTACGATGTGGAAAAGAGCAATAGCCGCATCAAGCTGGGCATCAAAAGCCTTGTAAGTAAGGGTATACTGGTGCAGACCAAGGGCACCGGCGCCTCCGGCTCTTTCCGCCTTAGCAAGAAACCTGGAGAAGTGAAGGAAAAAGCTTCTAAAAAGAAAACTACTGCAGCTAAACCCAAGAAGCCGGCTGCTAAGAAGCCCGCCAGCGCCGCCAAGAAGCCCAAGAAGGCGGTGACAGCGAAGAAGAGCCCCAAGAAGGCCAAGAAGCCGGCGGCTGCAGCGGCCAAAAAAGCGGCCAAGAGCCCCAAGAAAGCCGCGAAGGCAGGCCGGCCCAAGAAGGCAGCGAAGAGCCCGGCCAAGGCAAAAGCGGTGAAGCCCAAAGCAGCCAAGCCTAAGGCGACCAAGCCCAAAGCGGCAAAGGCGAAGAAGGCGGCGCCCAAGAAAAAATAAATTGTCCCGAAAAACTCCTGTCTGCTTTGCAGATAAACCCAACGGCTCTTTTAAGAGCCACCCAAGCCTTCACAAAAAGAGCTGAAACTATTTTGCGCGCGTGTGCGCGCTCGGGCGTGCAATTTTAACTTTGTTTTCCTTAATTGTTCTTTGTTATTTTAACGTCCACCCTGTAACACAAATTTTCTCGCTCTTGCTCTTCACGGGTTCTGGGCAGCACCGTAGCACAGCTCATTTAAAAATAAAAACTATCTGCAAGTGTTTTTGCAAATTTCTTCCCGTTAGCAGCAAAGGATCGGTGCAAGCCCGGAGTCCCTCGTGGTAATTTGGGAACGCTCAGGGTGCCCCGGCTCTTGGGAAAGGGGATGGCAGTGAGGGTGCTGCGGCTCATAGTTTCTTCTGTGTGGTAGACGGAGAGCTGCGCTTGGAAGGGCCTTCGTCCGCCTCCGGAGACCGACAGACTTCGAAAAGCCCGCGCTGCGTGAAGATTGGCTGCTGCTCTTGGGTTTTTCTAGTGCTCAGCAGTTTTCGGGTTAAAAAGGCGCTTCACCTTTTACAAGTTCCCTCGGAAGAGGCTTAAGAACTTCCTGGTACTTTTGTTTCTTTTCCTCCCTCTCCCACCCACCTCGGACTTTTTCACTTCCAGTCCGGTTTTATCCCTCCCATGGAAACCGTAGGGCGAGCGGCGTCCGAGATGCACGGAGGTTTCGAGCTGCCTCGATGCTGCCCGCAGCTCCTCCATTTCGCTGCTGAAAATCTTGCATCTTGGACTTGCCCGGGCTCAGCTCTTCCCGGGTATTCACTTTGTCAGTGGAGGCGCTCGGAGACGGCGCTGGGCGCGGTAGGAACCCCGCGGGGGTCGGAGCCTCTCTCGCATCTCCCCCTAACTCTGCAGCAGCCTCGTTTTCCCGATGAATCTGTTGTCCTAAACCTGAGTTCTTTCACACGGCGTGCAAGCCACACACAGAGTCGATATGTTTGATTTTATGTCATATCAATGCAGAGATGGCTTCTAGGTAGTATGTATGCTTTCAATTTGCCAGGTGTCCATTTTTATACACTTCGAAAAATAAAAGTCGGAATTTTCTGTATAAATACCAACCTATAGCTGTAGTCACTGGCTTTTGTACTGTGGTCTCTGTTTGAAGACACAGTACACATACTATATGTGGAAGGGGCTTATGTGACTAAGGGGCGTCATAGCCAATGGGTGGGTATTTACCATGTTGATGAGCTCAAAGTTCAAGCAAAGTTGTTTTTTGGGTTTGGAGTTTGATTTATAGTGGTCTCTTGCTTCTCAGGGAATGGGTCTTGGTTCCTCAGTTTTAGTTACTCCCTCATTTTTTTAAGTACTTTTATTAGTTCTGTGCAGTGAATTTGTTACCTTCCCGTGGTATTTTATTCAACAGCTCGGCTGTACTCTTCATCCCTTGCTTTTACTGCACTCAAGAGATGCCTTTCTCTTCTCTTAGTTCCCTCTTTGTGCAGAGGTGGGAAGCAGTCAGGGAGCAGCAAGGGAGGAGAGAGAGCCTGTTTCCTTGCTGGAGTCACAGTGCTGATACTCCTGCCCATAGGCAGGAGGAGGCGAAATTTTGGGGAATGAGCCACTTAGCTCTCAACAGAGATGGTTGTTCTCAAATCCATAGCTGTTAATCCTGCGTATCTTAAGGGATCACCCAGAAACAGGGTCACTGCAGTTTGGAGAAGAAATGGTAGGATTTGTGCTGTCACAGGCTATGTCCTAAATCCCTGTAATAAAAGGGGAAGAAATACAAAACAGAGCCTCTATGTCCTGTTCCTGAACCACTGTTCTTACTCTGCATTGCCTCTTAGGGTGAATTGAACATTTTTATCTTTTCTTCAGTTTATGATCTCTTTCTCAGTATAAAATACAAACTGGCACACCCCCCCCTATTTTCCTGAAATTATCTTGCCATATCCATTCACCCTGAGAACCTGAATTCCTGAGCTCACTTGCTTGTGCCTCTGTTTGAGATGATGTGCTTACCAGACTTTCATAGTTACCATAAGCAGGGGGCTTGGGAATTGCATATGCTAATTCTAAAAGACTTTCACCAGGTGCACTGGCCTGAAGAGAGTGGGTCAACTGTGATTTTTCAGCCTGCTACTGCTGTTTTGGGGAGCAAAACTAGCAGGGAGGGATTTTTTTTGTTGGGCTATTGTGAAGCAGCATGTATGCTGATGTAGCAAACATGGTATGTTTCATTTATTTTTAAAGCTGAGCCTGAAAAGGCAAACCCATTTACAGTAATGTGGGCAAAACCATATCATACACATTCCTTCTAATCAATTTCAACTCAGCAGGATGGTCCTGGAATAAACACTTCAACCTCTGGATAAGTCTGGCTAATGACAGCAGTTCACTCTTACCTTGTTGCAACTTACCCTTGCTGCTCACTTCGAGGAGGCATCAGGCTATTCCTTTTCTGACAGGTAAGAGGGAAAATTCAAACTGTTATAACTGTATTTATAAGGAAATTCAATTGGAGTGGTTACACACCTCAGATACTGCAGTAGAGGAGAAATTAGAAAATTAGTGCATTACTGAACACAAGTGGTGGTGGGCAGCACTGACCTATGTACAACAATACCAGTCTAAAATATCTTTACAGGCAAAGAATATATAGCTGTGGCTTCAGATGAATAGACTATGGCTCCTAGCTGGAGATAGCTGATGAATAATCTAAGAAATTGTTCCCCACTACAGCAAGTAAGTGCATCTGTATGCAGGAGCACTGAATGAACTGGCTGTTTAGGCTTCAGGGGATATACTGTCTAGTACAAGAACAAAATTAACATCCAAGCAAAAAGTCCTGTTAAACTTATAAAGCTGAGTTGGGCAGTGTAGCATAGATACCTACAGGATTTTTAACTTCCCTACTGGAAAAAGGGAGTGCAGTGTCTAAGAGCAAGAGTGGCCTGAGAAGAATCATATCGAAGGGTAAGTGTAATGTCATATTTGTAATTGCCAATTGCACCACTGACATATCAATCTGTAACCTTAATTCATCATTTCTCATTCTCCTTAACCCCTCAACCCTATGAATGCCAGCTCATCTTGGCTATGGAGAGATGTGCACATTTCCAGACCGATTCTCCCTCAGAAGCAGCTTATGTTAAATTACCAAGTCACAGCCATGGTGTCTAATCAGTGTGTGCCCCTCAGGATACCATATAATCTTCAGCAGGCTTTTCTCCAGCTCTCAAGAAGATTCCTATTCCGATCATAAGAGAAGTTGATACCCTAAGAAAAAAAAACAGGATACTATTCTGCTGTCAGGCCTCAAATTTCTAGCTAAGTTGCTGAACTGATGTTCAAATGTGTGATTTATGATTGCAGTGAAGAGGGAACACATCTCACTGTTCTATGACATTTTTTGAACATCTTGGCATAAATTTATTTTGTCAAACATTTTAAAATGCCTTATGATACTGGGGAAAGAAGGAAAAGAGATAAGTTCTGCTCAGTATCTAAGATGCACTATATGCTAAGACAGCTTGAAAAGAATTTGAGATGTGTTCATGATGAAAAATCAAGCCTCAAAACAATGAAGGTGACCTAATATTTATTTTGTCATCTCATAATTCTGATGAAGGGGTCACATTCCTTACTGAAAGGAACATCTTCCCTGCCCATGATATCCCTATCTCTGTATCTCTCTAAGGTGGATGTCCTTTTCTAAGAATCAGTGAGCAGAAACCTCTCCAGACGTTTCCTTATACCTACCATGTTCAATGGTTGCATTAATATCCCAAAATAAGATGCCATCAAGACTCTCTATTATTTGACAGAACATCTCTATTTATTGAGCTACTTATGTCCACTATGTCATGTGCTCAGACCGTTCCACATTTGCAAAGACTAACGGATACTCTGAGACGAATAAGATTAAATTTCTGCAATGCCTTCACTGCATGAACATTTCGTTATACTGGAGATTCTAACGAATACCACCATTTGGAAAGCAGGTGATGGGGAAAACAGAGCTTTAGAATCTCAGGCAGAAAACATATTTTGTGTTTTGTGAATGGTTCTCACCTGGGATTCAGCTTGGAACCAGGCTGATTAAAAATTCTGTGCAAAAATTTGACTAAGAACTAAGCTGCTGATGGTGAAAGAGGAGGTAGTTTAATAGGAGGAAAAAAAGCAGACCAGTGTTTAGCGGGCAGTTATACTTTAAGAGAAAACAAAAGGATCTGCTTTATGATTTTAAATGCTAAGCTGCTGCAAAATTAGGAAAAAGGTAAAAAAAGAAAAAAAAAAAGGTGTTGGTTTGGCATTGCAAATTATAAGAAGGAAGACCTGCTTTTATTTCTTTTCCGTAGGGTCAGCTATTTATTTCACAAATGTACTTACTGAGTAAATGTTGATCAAAAATCTGTGGTGTTCCATCACTGGAAGTATAAATGGAGAAAGAAAATAATGGATCAGTGAGTTAGATAAAGGTCTACAAATAGCAGAACAGACTGTTAGCAACTGACAAGAATTCTGTCTGTTCTTTCAGAAAATAATAAATAACTTTGTATAGTGATTGTTGGTGACCACTTTTGTATGAACTGCAGACCTTTTCATCTGCATTAGTCACCACAAAGCCCAGTTGCTGTCAGATTACCACAAAACCAGGTAATTTTCATACATGTATTTCTTTATGTCTTTGTTCTCTCTTAGTGAGTTATGTTACTCCTGTGCTTCTTGTGTATCTCTGAATCTTTTAGTTGTTATCATGTTAGAGTAAGAGTTTATTCTGCATGGCCTCAGCATGTCTTTGAAAAACAATAAAAAAGTCTCTCTTAGGAGCTCACTTCTTAAAAACATCAGAGCTGGAGTTTTATTTCAAGTGAAACTATTCCAATAGTTTCTTTAAAAAAGTTTCCACATTTGATAGAGAAAATTGAAAGCTAGTCTTGCATAAAAGGCTGAACTATGTTAGTTCAGGCACAAATATGTTTAAATTTTTTTCTGCAATGAGTGTTGATAATGCAGAGATGTTTCTGATAATGCTGGGCAGCACTCACAATGTGTCAAGGCCTCTCCTGCTTCTCACCCCACCGTACCAGTGAGGGGACTGGAGGTGCCCAAGTAGCTGGGAGGGGACACAACTGGGACAGCTAACCCCATCTGACCAGAGGGATATTTCAGACCATACAGTATCATGCTCAGCAGATAAAATGGGGGAAAAAGAAGGAAGGGGCTGTTTGTGGTGATGGCCTTTATCTTCCCAAGTCACCATTACATGCAGTGGAGCTCTGCTCTCCTAGAGATAGCTGAACACCTGCCTGCCAATGGGAAGTGAAGAACTGAATTATTTGTTTTGCTTTGTTTTTATGTGGCTTTTGCTCTACCTATTAAACTGTCTTTACCTCAATGAAGCTTTTCTCATTCTCTCCCCCATCTCTCAGGAGGTGAGTGAGTGACCAGCTGCATGATGCTTAGTTGCTAGCTGGGGTTAACCATGACGGATGAATAAAACCATGGCAAAAGTCCTCCATAGTATCCTGTGCTAAATAAATTGTTAAATGTAAGTTGTCTATTTCAAGACTAACTTTACACATTTACGAAAGGAGGAAGATGAGTGGGGACACAGCTATAGTGTATGAGTAGGAAGCTGGGGACAGCCAATGTGGAGTATAGAAAAGTAAGAGTGCAATATGAATAACATTAATACCAGACCTATTCTCTGATGCTTGCATGTTGGTACAGATTTGGGCCAGCTTGGTTTCAGTTACAGAATCACTTTTCAAGTTTATACAATATAGATTTTCTTCCACAAGTTTCTTTTTGACAATGCACCCAGTCCACTGCTGGGCACTGGGGATTACCAACCACGTTTATTTCTGTGGGAATTTGAGATCCCTTTTCACCATAACAGGTTGTTGAAATGCAATAAAGTCATCAGTGTGATGACTCCTGGTATTCCCATTCACTCTCCATACTCCATTTTGAACAATTCTTTCTAGCTTTCTAGATTTGGAGTTGTGTTTTATTCTGATTTTCATTTTTCATATTGTTTTTTGTGATATTTTTCCATTTCTGTTCATATTTTGTTTATCATTCCTGCAGGCCTTCTGCTGGGACATCAGTGAAACCTCAGTAACTGCAAGGTTTCCTCTTCAATGATTTCAGAATTGGGCTGCCAAAAGTTGTGGAAAAATTAAAATGTAGAAAAATAATAATAGGACTATTGTGTACATCAATCACTGAAAACTTGAGCTAGTAAAAGAAGTTCCTACCTACAGCACAGGGGTGTGGGATGATGATCAAGGCTCAAAGCAAGGGCCGTTTAATGTCTGTGGCCTATGCTGTGTACCTTCTGTGTTAACTTTGTGCGCAGAGAATATCATCATTGCTGTCAAGAGAGAATTATTTCATTGAAGGAGGAGTTCTTGTGGAGATAGGATGATCCTGGTTTGGCTCTGAAGAACAGCACAGAATGGAACAGTCATATGATCTGAGCTTTGAAGGACACCTGGCCAAAAAAGTAATTTTTGCCTGGTAAGGAGTAATTAAATATTAAAACTCTTACTAATGCATATGCTAATAAGCTTAATGAAGTATGTGCAACCACAGATATGATTATGTTACTCAACTCTCCCTCTAGATTATGCCATACATAAGAGGGACAGGGAGATAAGATTGTGCTGTATAGAAGGAAGCTAGAAATGTCACCTGCTTAGGAGGAAGGCCTGAAAAGACCTTGGAGACAATAAAGGAGTTAGTCTCCTCTCCCTCCTCACAAGTGTGGAGGCCTTCCTGGTAAGTTTCTGCACAGTTGTTGTTGTTGTTATTATTATTATTAGGGTTAGCACAATATTATTGTTCTTCTTGGAATTCTATCACGGCTAGTGCATTTAGCAACAGCAATTTTGAATCTGTATTTCTGTTGCTTCAATAAACCGCACTATTTTTTAACCTCTGATCATATGAATTCCTATTGAATGCAGCCAGATCTATAGTGTTAAAGTGGTAAACTGAACTATTTGTGACCATCTGCTCATGAAAATTCTTATTGAACACTACCAGGTTTACAGTGCTGAATTTGCAGTAATCAAAAATTAAGCCCAGCCACACCCATCCCCTCTGATCTGAGGACTAGCTAGAATACAAGGGTGTTTATTTTCTGCCAAATTTTTGTACTCTTAGTGCAATGCAGAGGTTCATCTCTATGATCTTTGGATGTCCCTCCCACTACAAATAATTTTATGGATCTTAAGTTAAAGCTTAATTTTATCAAGCAGACCTCACCAACCAGATGATATGTGATGTATAGTTTAGAATCAACTGGGAGGGAAGAGGAGAGGGAACTCAACTCCAAACTTTCTCCACTTTTTTAGTTGTACTTCTGTCCTGAGTTAAAAACTCATGCTATGAACAAGCATGTACCTATCAGTAACAAAACCAAAAAAAACAAAAACAAAAACAAATTCCTTTTCCAGTAGGGTTTTGAATTTTACAAGGGAAACAGACAGCAAGAGGCAGAGGGAAATATATATAGTCACAGGTTCTTGGGCAGAAAGCAACTTACTGTGGAGTAGGGTTATAGTATGAGGCTTTGATTTTATTCTATTTAAAAAAAAATAAAAATTCAGCTTTACAGAACTGTACAACTTATGACAAACTATATAGTTTTGTGATTTTGTGAAGCCCAGGATTTTCTGGTAACCTTATGGCAGGCATCTCTAAGTGGTAATGACTCCCAGGGGAGGCCTGTGATACAGTCAGAGAGCCTGATGTCTGATTGAGCAGATTGAAGAATTGTATTTTCATGGTAGAGTGGGTTCAGGGAGCTCTGCAACAACTAGTGCATCCTGGTGACTTGCCTGTGTACTCAGGGAAAAAGCCAGCCACAAATGTTATACTAAGTGTATCCTTACTAGTACGAGACATACCTACCTTACTCTCAAAATCTTCTGGGAATGACAGTGGACCTGACCTCAGAATGCCCAGTTTCTCATCGTAGCCTGGTCTCTTGTAGCAGTCCAGCCATGGTCCGTGAAATTTGCCCCCCAAAAGGAGCAAACTGGCCTTAGGAGAGAGCACCATGGACTTAACTGTGGCAACCCCCCTATACTCCAGAAGTATCTCCATCACCCAACCTAGAATACTATCAAGTTTCTTCCCAGGGCCTTTGTTTCTGGTTTGAAGCATTAGGATGTCTGCTTCAGAGTAATGGTATTTGTCTTGCCCATTTAGGTTTCTTTTGGGCCTGTGCTGAAAAGACTTAGCATGAACTACATGGCAGACCACATGAATTTCGTTTGTCATTGAGGGGCCCCTGGAACAGTGATGTTTTCTTCTAAGAGATGCAGCATCCTTATCTGTGGTCTATGTGAATATAGAGATTGATTATTATTTCATCTTATGTTCTATCTTTATAAAAGAGTTCATTAAATAAAGCGGCCCAGCTTGTAGGAAACAAAACCAATGAAACAAAAAAAACATGTCCATGAGAGGGCAGCAAACGCTCGACAGTGCAAAATTGGTTTACTCTTCACAAAAATTTTCAGGTCCAAAGCGATCTAGGGAATGATTTTTCCTGAATACTTCTTACTGTTTTCAACAGCAAAATCTCAGCATATTTAACTCTGCTAAAGAAAGGAAACCCAGAGTTGAATAATTACCAACAAGTACAAAGCCGCCTTTATTTTATGTATTTAATTTTTCAATCTCTCTAAAAATAGCCATGTTCTTGTCTTTGCCACCACAGCAGTGGAAAGCACTATTAAAATAGTGTCTAAAGGTACCATTGTATCTTTAAAAAATGAAACTGAAACACGTAAAACCCTTGATTAGTGCACCTTTAGTGCTAAACTCACCTTGAGATAAAATTCAGAGAGGGTGGAAAATGAAGATGCTAAAAAAAGTCGTGGAGGGGTTGAATTTCTGGACAGATTGCTGCAATATTATCCATTAAAAAGCATTTGCAGTAGCTATACGAACACTGAAGCCACACATGAGAATCTGTGTCAACTGATGACTTCGAAATACGTAGGACATACCCCTTTTTGAAAAAACAGTTACGGTAAAAAAAAGCAAAGCGTAATTTATGTGAAACACCGAACCTCTTGGGCTGCCGGGAAGGGAACTTCGGAAAAATCCTCCAAGTTTGCGCTCGCGAGACGCGCGAAAGAGGGGAGGCGGTGGAAGAGAGACCCAAGCCCCGCCCCCGCGGGCCGCAGTCCCCAACCAGGTCGGACCGCCGCCCATATAGAGCGCGCCGGGGCCGGTCCCGCCGCACAGCGCTCGGGC
>JAXCLP010000257.1:0-15482 GCA_035584035.1 Lepidocolaptes lacrymiger | reverse complement strand
GCCTGTCCAGGTCCCTCTGGATGGCAGCACAGCCTTCAGGTGTGTCAGCCACTTGTCCCAGTTCTGTACCATGAGCAAACTTGCTGAGGGTCCATTCCATCCCTTCATCCAGGTCATTGATAACCAAGTTGAATAAGGCTAGACCCAGTATGGATCCCTGGGGAATGCCAGGTCTGACTACAAGCCTCCAGTTGGATTGTACTCAGCTGATCACAGCACTCCAAGCTCTGCCATTCAGCCAGTTCTTGATCCACCTCACTGTCCATTCATCCAACCCACATTTCCTGAACTTACCTACAAGGATGTTGTGGGAGACAGTTTAAAAAGCCTAGCTGAAGTTGAGGTCAACAGCATTCCTCCCGTGGGAGGCCATCGTCTATGAACT
The DNA here is from genome assembly GCA_035584035.1 of Lepidocolaptes lacrymiger. Lineage (NCBI taxonomy): Eukaryota > Metazoa > Chordata > Aves > Passeriformes > Dendrocolaptidae > Lepidocolaptes > Lepidocolaptes lacrymiger. Next base: position 15,097 of record JAXCLP010000257.1, on the reverse strand, counting down.
TCTCTAATGTGAATCCCTCCCACAGGTAACAGATCTCCACAAGCTGCTCCAGCCTGGGTCCCTTTCCATGGGGTCAGTCCTTCAGGCAGAGGCTGCTCCAGTGTGGGTCCCCCACAGGGTCACAAGTCCTACCAGAAAACCTGCCCCAGTGTGGGCTCCTCTGTCCAGGGGTCACCAGGTCCCTGCCAGGATCCTGCTCCAGCATGGGCTTCCCACAGATTCACATCCCCCCTTTGGGCATCCACCTGCTCCATGGGGGCTCCTCCCCCGGCTGCAGGGGGATCTCTGCTCCCCTGGTGAGCCCCATGGGCTGCAGGAGCACAGCTGCTTCCCCATGGGCTGCACCACTGACTGCAGGGGAACCTCAGGTCCAGTGCCTGGAGCACCTCCCTCATTCTCTACTGACTTTGGTGTCTGTGTAAATTTTTCACGTATTCTCACGCAGCAATTTTTTTCTGCACAATAACTCCTTTTTTCTTCTTAAATGTGCTATACCAGAGGTGTCACTGCCATCTCTGATGGGCACAGCCCCAGCCAGGGGCCGGTCCATCCTGGAGCCAGCTGGCATTGCCTCTGCTGGACATGAGGAAATCTTCCAGCAGCTTCTCAACAGAAGCCACTCCTGTAGCCCCCGTGCTGCCAAAACCTGACCATGCAAACCCAATACAGGTTTTTACCCAAAACCATGGAGTGTGGGGGTGCTGAGGATGCCACCCCTATGGACTGTGGAGTTCCTGAGGTACAGGGTGTGGTCGGGACCTCTAGGGCCTGGGGACTCCAGGTGCTGGGAACATCCAGAGGCTGGGGACATCTATGTGAACAAAGACATCTAGGGGTAGTCAGAGAGCCCGGGAGGCTGGAGAGATCCAGGGTCACAGAGAACATGCAGGAGTGGGGCTCAGGGTGGCATCCCCCCATGCAGTGACCCCATCTCCAGCTCCACATCTCTCTGCTGCCTCTTGGAGGAACAGTCCTTTGCTGGGACACGGGTGCTGGGGCAGTCCAGAGCTGATGTAGGATGCTCAGGCAGGTACAGGGCATTGAGGAGATCCATGGTTTGCCGACAGGAGATAAAGGGGTCCAAGACTGGCTGACAGGAGAGTCCAGAGATGGTGCTGGGTGCCAGGTGCTGGATGGGTGCTTCTGGTCATATCTGATGAGCCTGAGATGGTTCTCAGGCAGTTGTCTGAGCAAGAAGGAACCTGACGTGGTGCTGAGCATTGAGGCTCAAATGTGCAGTAGCTGCACGGTGTTTAAAACCAGTCACAATGTGGTCTCATTCCCCAGAGAGAAGTCTGACATCACTATGTCGTTTCAGAGTGGGAAGCCAATCCAGGTGAGTTGGGTGTCTGTCCCTGGGGGATGTCCTTTGGGGGTGCATGTCCTTGTCGCCAGGCAGGCTCTTCCCAGGAGATGTGGGACCCTAGGAGGAGTGTCCTCAGGGAATGGGGTTGTCAGGGTGTTGTCTCTGGGGGTGGAGGGGTTTCATCAGGGGGGATGTCACTGTGGGCTGTGGGTCCCTGTCCTCTGTGGTGCCCCCAATATCCCCCAGATGGAAACCCAGCAGCGAAGTCCCCATTTGGAGATCTGGGTGTGCAGCCACTGCACCTACAAGTACTTGCACCACCTCATGCCAGAGCTCATTTTTTATCTGCAAGTGGAAGGCAGCATTCCCCTAGATGAATTCTGCTTCTGGGGTGCCGAATGTGGCAGACCCGACATAGATTAGATGGAGATGGAGATGGAGATGAAGATGGAGAGTAGATGTAGATGTAAAGATGAAGGGAGAGCAGTTTATGGAGAAGGGGAGAACAGATTCATCGAAGGAATGGAGGGTGCAGTAAGAGGTAACTAAAACAGTGAGATAAATGGAAGAGACTGGTTACATGTCAGCCCAAACTGATTTTAGAACTGTATTCAGCCATTAGCAACTTAGCCAAGGAGTGACTTAGGTGAATAAAAACACCCTTCCACTGCAGTGCCCAGGATAGGTGTGCCCAGTCTTGTCTAGAATCTTGGCTTTGGGCTTGGGACCACCTCCAAACCTTCACTCTGAATGCATGTGCTGTTCTCTCACCCCTTCTGGGTGCAGAATGTGGGTGCAGAAATGTGCCTTGCCACCTCTTTCCCTTCTCTTTCAGTGCCAAACCTTCCATGGACCATCCTGCTGCACATTTGGAATAGCTCTGAGTGCCTTCATTCCCCTTTCCATTGGAAGCATTACAAAATGATGCATGTGTGTATGTGTGCATGTCTGCAGAGTTGCTTCACAGTGCTCTGCATGTTTTAGGTCTCAGAAATGCATACAATACATGGATTTTGTAGACCGCAGATTTTTGTCCATTACATTGGGAGAGGACCCCGGGGTGTGCCCAAGATGTTACCACCCCAAACCAGCCCTATAGCTGATGGGTAACACAACCCTGGTGTGCCCCTCTCTCAGCAGGGGCACACAGGATTTTGAGGACTCTCCCAGCCTGGTAGCTGAGGGGGAGTCACCACAAAGAGTGTTTGGCTGACACACCTGACAATACAGACTCTAAAAATGCCTGACTGACAGCCCACCACTGCCTGCTGCAAAAGGCCAGTCCTGCTCTGTCAGGGACAGGTCTTCTGTCTGCCCTCCCTGGGGCATGTGAAGATCCTTCCCTTGAGGAGTGGAGACCCCTCAGGGTCAGTCCTCCACACCCAGCAAGGGAGATTTGCCCCCGTGTGTTGGTCTGTGTGAGGAATGTCAATCCCTACATAATTGCTTTTGCTGGCTGTAACATAATTGCTTCAGTATTGCCTCACATTGGACACATTAGAGTTTGCAAAGTCAATGCCTTTGGAAATGCTTTATTTCAACCGAATGTTTGTTTGCTTCAAAATTTGCCAAATACCCTTGTTTTCTGAAGTGTGACAGTAAAAGCATGTTATTTAACCTCCTGAGAACCTTTCTCCCACCCACTGCCAGGCAAGAGATGGTGGGATGAGCATCCTCCTCCAAGGGCTGAAGAGCTGCCAGTGGATGGAACAGAGCCGAGATGACCCCTGAGCCTGCAGAGACCCCCCAGCTGCCCCCAGCCCTCAGTCCCCACTGGAAATCAGACCCAGCCACATCTCACTCTGGTCCCTCAGGATCCTGCAGGCTCTGTAACATGGTCAGCCCTGCTCCTGTCCTTCCCCAGCTGGACAGAACACAAGGCCAGGGGCATGGCACAGAGCACCCCAGATGGGGCATCCATCCTGCCCAGAGCCCTGCATCCTTCTCAGTGCAGGGAGAGAAAAGGGGCTCCAACAGCCCTTGGGGGTTCAGTTCTTGGGGGAAGGAGAAGCAGGTGTTGGGAATGGCTGTCCCGGCTCCTGCACCACTGCAGGGACCCTTCTCATGGGCTGCCCTGGGGGAACACTGCCCACTGCCAGCAGCCTGGCCCCGGTACCTGGGACCCCCATGGGGTGTCAGCCCACCCCTCCCTGCCTCACTGCCTTGTGGGGCCATCTCCAGCCATCACAACCTCCCACGGGAGGCCAGCAGGGCAAGCAGCGTCAAGGGTGTGCTGGGCTTGCCTGTCCCTGATTTTCTTAACGAGGAGATCCACCTCACCATCTCTGGCACCTGTAGAAGGTGCAGGTGAGGATGGTGCTGCCCCTGGAGCACAGCCAAGCCCTCAGCTGCCCTTCCCATCCCTCCCTGCTGCCTTAAAGTGGCTTCAGGGGCAAAAGACCCCACAGTTTGGTAGGGAAGGAGGGCTGAAGGGCAGGACAACCCTGCTGCAGGTGACTTACAGCCTTCAGACACCAGTGTGGTTCTTCCCAGATCGCTTCCAGCACACTCATGGGAAGCTGCTCCCTGTAGGGACATAGGAAATCTAAGGTGGTCCCGGCTGTGAGGATGATGTCTTTCCTCTTGGAAGCTCCAAGTGGTTTTCCAAAGAGCTATGGCAGGAGGGAAGAGATCCACGCTGAATTTGGGACCCTTTGCTCACACCAATCCCCTAGGGATGCAAGGTATTGAATCCTGGGAAATAGGGACCTCATTACCTTGACAGTCTCCTTGATGCTGGGTGATCGCAAGCACCACATGAGCCAACCCATCCAGTGCCCATCAAATGGCTCATTAGCCTTTGTCTCATTAGCTGCAAACACAGACGTGTTGGTGAGCCACAGCAGCTGTGCCACTGAGCCACCAAACCCTGGCAACAAACTCAGTAAATGCTGAGGTACTTAATTTTTTCTCATACAGACTGGCAAACAACTGTCAGAGCTTAAGGCAGGCCTAAAATGTTTTGAGTCATGGTTCCCTACTTGCCAGCACCAGATGACACCTTTGAACTGCTCCAAATATAACTTTTCCCTCAGAACTCAGAATTAATTTGCTCTGAAACCTCAAGATGAAATAAACTGCCTCATGTGCTTCTTGGTAAAACTTGAATTTTCACACACTAATAAAAAGAAAAGCTGTAACAGCACCTTCAGTCTTATCAACAGACATACACTTTGTTTAAAAAAACCAAAAAACAACAACAAAAAAAAACCACTACAGCAGCTTAATGATTTCCTTCTTCAAAATAAGGTTTTGTCTGTAACATTTCAGTATGCAGAAATTGTAATGCCCAGGGCAAGTATTGCTATTATTCCATTCAGAATAAAACACCATTCAGGGACACTTCTACCTTGCAGCAGTCCCATTTCTACGAGATGCTTCCCACATGATGTGAACAGCTCATCACTGCCTCTGTTAACAACGCTCAGGTCTCTCAAGTCCACCAAAAATCTTTAATTTTTCTGAGGGTTTTTGTTTAGCCAAGGGTGAGGTTGTGTTGCAGCACAGCAGAGCTACAGCCACAGCCTAAGCAAGTTTTACAGCAAAGTGTCCAGTTGTACAAGAGCTGTTTGTAATGCAAGGTCTGAGGTGCAAAAGAAGTTGATAAGACCCTGCTGATTTGGTATTTAGCCTCTGCTATCTACTTGGTGCAAAAGCACAAGTTGTTTCATTCAAGTGCAGCGTTCCCATATCATATACTAGAAGAATTATTCACTTTTGTAAACTGGGCATCTTTTAAACTACTTTATTTGTTACTTTTCTGTGCTAAACCAGTTTCTCTTGTGTGAAACAGTCAAACCAACCTAAGCAGGGAAAGCTTGTGTAAGAAACAATTTCTAGCTTATGCAACCAATTATGTCCCTTAGAGCAATTAAGCCATAAATAGCTCACAATCACTGACATAATCAATCAGATATGCTTTACCACATGTTTATATGCACAGTTGAAAGTAAAGCTATTATAGAGTCTTCATTTAATAGCTGGTATTATGCTTGCAGTGTAACAGAAACCACAATAAGATCCAAACAGTTATTAGAATTTGATTTGAGGTGATAGAAGCTCAAGATTATATATAATTATTTTATCTATCATTATATATAAATTTAATTTCTTTTATTATACCTGTTTACATGCACAACATTTCTGCAAAAAATTAATCTCCCCATAAACACAGCATCCATGGATTTCACATATGCTTCTGAATTCAGATTCTTGGTACAGACAAGGAAAACAAAACCATACCACTTTCAATGAAATAGGTATTCAAACACTAGATATAAACATGCAGAAAAGACACAAATGCAAAATTTCAATGATTTTTTTGTAATCTCCTATTTTGAACCTCTCATTTTAAAAGTACAGCTTTAAGGGTACTTCTTAGTTAAAATCCTTTTCTTTCTGATTTTTAAGGCATCGTAATTTCAATTAATACACAATTGTATAGAAATAAATAAATAGAACAGAATGTCACCACTGCAGAGAATAAAAAGCCTTTTTTTTACTTTACAGTTTTGCAATATCACCCATTAAAAATAGTCTTTCATCCCATTACAAGTAAACTTCTAGAGCTTTGAAAAACATGGCCCAAAATCTCTGATTGCACTAGGCTCTGGTAACCTACCACTTCAAATTCTTGAAGTTTGCTAGTAAAATCTTCAAATTTCATTTCTGATAAAATGCTTGCTCTTCTACATCAATAATTGTGGGGTTTCAGATACATTACACATGAATGAAAAAGAACATATGTAAAGGTCAACCATACCAAGGCACCACTCAGATACAAGAGAGTAATTTCCATTTACATGGTGACAACTGATGAAGCTCTGCTTTCTGTACTTACAATCATTTAAGTTGGAAAATACCCTTAAAGTCATCATATCCAATTTGATAATTTTGGAAATATTCAAGTGTTTTCTGACCTATTACAAACCAGGAACCTTTGGCATGAGAGGCAAATGTGACAACCACTACACTACAGAAACACTTCTTGTGTACTTGCTCACGTAATCTGGGAGCAGTGGCTGTAGTCAAGACAGTTAAAGCATAAAATTTTATTTATTTCACAGCATAAAGCTATAATTTCTCCTATTCAAATATTACACCCTATGCATATGAATGCTATATATTAGTATATTTGTTTGAGGTGACAGAAAGAAGCTCCACAATTTTCAAAAAGTTCCCTAATTTGGGGTCTCTAAGGCAGTTTTCAATATGGATTACGAAGTTAGTGTTGCCATACTTGCATTTAGATCCCACAGTAAGGAAAAAAATGCACATAAATGAAGAGCCTTATTTGAAGTTAGATCTGATTTCTGCAAGTAACATTTAGACACTTGCACTTGCTGCAATACATACATACAAAGGGTTTTCTTGACCCATGAGAAGATATAATGCTTCTCTTGCAGTTTTTAGCAGCCCATGAGAAGGTAAAATTAAATTTTGCAGTTCATTGTGATCTCTTGATAAGGTAGACCCTATTTCCATATGGAAGCAAGGGAAACAAATTTGGTGGCAGAGGCATTAACATAAAATTCTTGAGATACAACTCTGCTACAAAACCCCTGAGGTTGGTATGTTGAGTAATTTAACATTAAAGAGGACCTAGAAAAGAGATAAATGAGGCAAAACCATATGTAAATTGACAGTTAATAATTTCTTCAGTTTATGCCTTTTAAAAAAAATCTAATCTGTTTTACAGAAAACTAAAAGCAAAATAATTAATTACACCCTTTCAGGTGAATTCACCCTCAGAGTCTGAAGTAGAAAAATTCAGAGCCTCATAAAAATAAGAGCAGATGAAATAATTCACACCTCTTATATGCAGCAAAGAGAAGAAGAGCATCACTCAATTAGGTCACAGCCTCTGGAGCACTACGTGTTACCACCAGCCTGCATTGGGAATCATCAGAGATCCCTCGTGTTTAGCTCAGAGCTTAAATATAAAATTCTGTAGCATTTAAGAGTGGAGGGTTTAATTAACCCTCCTCAAAGATTTAGAGCTTTCTTATTTGCTTTTTATTTTTTTAGAGAAAGTTGTGGATTGGGATTAGTTCTTTTGATCTGCAAATTTAGCTTAAACACTAAGGGGATGTTCCTCCAATTTAATGCAAGTGGTATCTATTAGCAGCTACATTTTCTGCCAGAGCTGGAAATCTGGAAGACTAGAAGAGCCTACCAGGCTAGAAAAACAGAAGTAGGAAATACTGCCACATTCCTTCCAATTTAAGTCAATAGCCTGAAGTTCAGTTAGATGCCACTGGTCACTTGCCATCAGCACTTTGCTTTACCTCAAAGCCTCAACACTCATTTCATTACAGAGCTGAACATTTCCTATTTTTGGACACTGTGGGCAGCTGGAAGTGTGTCCCACTGTCCTGGATGCAGCATGCTGGGGATGGTTGTATTGCAAAGGGTGTGTCAGTGGAAATCCTGGAAACAGGATTGCAAAGAAAACCCACGGATGTCTCCCAAAACCCTGAGACAGTTTAGCACAGCTCTCCTCCAGCACCACTTACATTGATATCTAAGGGCAGAGAAATCAATAAGGCAATTATATTTACAGCTACATCTTGATAACAAATCATCACTGTGCTGTTGGGGGCAACAGATCAGGCATAGAAACTTCAGTGTGTGTCTGGACACAGCAGCTCAGTATTCACTTACAACTTAATTTATTACCTTTGGGGTTTGTTTGTTTACATATTTATTTACATATTTATTTATTTGAATTTTTGTTTGTTTGTGTACTACCCTCAAATCAGTTTGGAAACTAGGCTGTAACCTTTGCTTTCTTCCACCTAATGAAGCAGAAATGACTAATTCTTTACTCTTCAGCATCTGAAAGGTGCAGAAGCTGATGTGGTGCCTGTTAATGACCTTACAGCTCCACAACCAGGAAAGATATAATAGAGTAGAAGGGAAATACTCGTCTGTGTATTCCAAGACTCCATTTGACACAGCTTTTTCCACAATGCTACCAGAAAGACTATCAGAACTTTGGCAGGTTACTCACACCCCGGTCCTTCGGGCTGCACGGTTTCCAAAATACACTTTAAAGCAGACATTCCTGTCTCATGTAGAAGTCTAGCTGCAAAAAAAATTAGGTATTTAAGAGGAAGAGTTCTTATTTTGAAAGACATTTCTTAGCATTTTTATACCTACAACAAAAGGATTCTTTTACAGCTTTAGTATCTGTTCTCTGCAAGAGTCTATGAATAGAGTATTACTACTGAAAAGGAAATATATAGGAAAAGGAAATATATTAATGCTATTAAACCACTTATAATGAAACAGAAATGTGTCTATTGATAAAGTTATATTATTTTATATAAGAAGCTATTCACATTCATTTATTTTTGAGGTATATTCTTCTATTGAGCAAAGTTCTTGTGGAGCAATTTCTTAAATTAAGACACGGATTTTACAAGCTGCCAGAGTTTAAGGAGTTTTACTTTCCTCCTTCAGAAAAGGAGGGTGGAAAAATGGGGGCTTTAAGTCTCTAAAAATAAAAATTGCTTCTACCTAAAATGTTTCAGTGCTTTACCTGAACAGGTTTTCTGATGAAACTTCCACCTCTTGTATTCAGTTCACTGTTATCTTTCCTAAAACTGGATGTCCAGACTTGAATATGAGCTACTCTCCACAAACTCATATCTGCAGGCACATAGGCTTCTTCCAATTAAAATGCAACACGCTGTGGCAGTATATATTTTTACAACAAAAGTTGTGGCATGGTGACACTTTACATAGCTTGGCATTTTTGCCATAGAATAACATCTTCAAAAGTTACCTGAGATTATGAAGGAAGCAAAAATAATATTTCTGCAGTTTTATTATTAAAGAGAAAATTTTCAGAGAGAACATATAAGACACAGTAAATCTTTAAAGCAATTTTTTTTTCTATTAAATACTAGAGGGTTACAAAGCAACTGCTCGGTCTGTGGGATGAATATAAATATTTATATATCTATAAATTAGTTTATCATAATATGATTTTTTTTTCCAGAAAGAAGGTTTATATGTTAGACAGTTTAAGGATCTTCAGTTAAGGCTGCAACAATTTTTGCAGTAACCTAGACAGACTGTCTGCTAGTTACCACTTACCTGTTGCACAGCACAGGAAGCTGTACATACTTGCAAATGGTAAAATGTATTTTAACATTAAACACAACTTTGATTTAAAAAAAAAAAAAAGTATGTCCTCTGTAGCTTATTTAAAATATTTGGACTTTTTAATTAATTCATTGTCACCTTTGTACATTTTACATTAGTTACAAGCAGAATTGACCTAAAAAACTCTTCTGCATGATTTTCAGATTTTTTTAATGTTTGTAGAACCTAATTATAGAAAGTTTTGAACTGCTAATGACTCCATTTAACATTAGCTACAGATGGGATGTAACACACTTACTGAAAAGTCACACTGACAGATTTTCTTCTAATATGTCAAAATCATTACTTCTGTTCTGCATTCGAATTCAAATGGATAAATGATTGCAAATGCACTTATGAAACCTGGCATTCATTTCAGAGGCAAAAATCATGCCTTCCTTTCACATATCCGCTGGAAAGGCCAGGACAGCACAGCATTTGTTTCAGGATCTCTTCATTAACTTTCATTCTGTAGAGTTGTGTTCTCCTAAAGGAGTTGTTTCCCAAGCCTTTGACAGAATATGTACCAGCTCAGAACTGAGAGGTGTTATTGGCATCAGTATTGATGTATTATCAATGAGTATTGATAATAGAGACCTGTGCGTAAGTGCTGATAACAACACTAAGCAAGTATTAGTATTTAAACATGCCAATTAACTTCTCACGAGGGCAGGTTACTCACTGAGATCTGTGATGATGTATTAGCCTGATAGGAATTCAGTGCAGTCAGTTTAAAGCAAGTTGGGTGTCTCTGCTGTGTTGCTGTCATTTTTCTGCATGGAAGGAGAATCTGCAGAAAGCTGTCAAAATAAAACAAAACAAAACACAACAAAACAAACAAACAAAAAAACCCAAAACCAAACCCCAAACCCAAAACCAACAGGATCTTCTTTCATTTATGCAATTATACTAATAATTACATAAATAACCTGTTTTCTCTGCTCTCTTTGCTTTATTACTTTTGCTCTGGGATTTCATGCTTTTTGCCTCCATCCCAGCCACAGCTGGGCTGTCAGCTGCTGTTCTGAAGTATTTCTCATCTGGATATGAGAAATAATGTCAACTAACTGAGCATGTTCAGTAGTTGCTTCAATATCTAAGCCAAATCCTTGAAATAAGGGTGCAAAATCAGGATATGACATATGAAATGAGCACCCCCAGCATTATCAATATATAAATGTGACAACCAACATATATTATTGGAAGGGATTCACAGGCTGGTCTGTTTTGGGGCAGCATGACCTGTTGCTTAAGCCCTGCTTTTACCTAGGGAACCAAAATTCCACTCAAACTCAGCCAATCTAACATCGTTTATACTTCCCTGTGTGTTTTAGCATGAGCTAAAATAACTTTACACGTCTAGAAACACTGCTAACTGTTTGTACTGTGTGGCCAAGGCATAGGACTGTGCTGCTGGAACAAAACCCATCTTCTGGGACTGTGTTGACTGAGCCCTCCTGAGTGCTGAAAATTTGGTGGCCAGCAAAACACATACACATTGATGTTTTCAGTTCTTTCCAATTACAGTATCCATCTCTGGAGTGATTTATTAGTGAAAGAATACCATTACACAGGCTGTGAAAAAAACTGTATTGATATCAGGGCTGGTTTACAAATGATAAATAAAACAGTAGCAGAATAAGAGTGCAAAAAGGGGCACCTTTTGGTTCTGTGTCATTGCCTTGATTTTGTGACAGGCTGGTAGGATTTTTCCAAAACCCCATGAGGGACAGTGACAGTCACAGGTGTGATACTGGAAAATGGTCAGAACGCTGAAATGAATCAGAAAATACATATTAGGTTTTTAAATATCAGGGGCCCAATTTCACAAAGCCCTACCCGAGACACTTTCTGAGGTCCAGGTCAGTTTGATTAATTGTAATCTGTATTTCTGGACATAATACTTGCCTGTACATGAGATCAGGGACGGCTTCATGGCTTTCTGTGAATAATGAAAATAATTAAACACAAGGAAGTGAAGGTTAACAGCAGAGGGTGAAAGCTATTTCATTTTTTAATAACTTCTTGAAGATGGAATTATATTCTTGCCCCGAATACACTCTATCTCATGTGCAGAGAACGGGGGTTTCTATAACAAAATCCGCTACCTTTCATGAGCTAAGATAACATATTTTCATGTGTGTTATATTAATAACCAGCATTCACCAGCGGGTGGGATTTTACTGTAGGATTTTTGGATGCAAAGCAAAGTCAAGCAAAAGCCACACGGTGCCGCTATTGTGTCAAATAACAAACATTTCCCGCATTTTACCTGCCCAGTAAATCCAGGACAACAGGAAAAGCTGCAGTGATATCTAAAACTGCAGTTAGGAGACCTGAGGAATGATTTTGAATCCAGATAACTCTGCCTGAGGAAATTACAAGGTATATCATGGTATACCCATTAAAACGAGGAGTGAAATTCAGCACGAACAGAATTACAGAAGGGAGTAAAACACAAACTCCAAACAACTCTTTCTTTCCACTCCATCAGCACACAAAATCCTGATCTGATGCTTTAGCCTATGGTGCAATTAGTGTGTACCATATTTAGGCAGGCTCATAACATTTTGGAGTTGATTTCCCATGATCATGATGCTCCACTTGTTATGGTATTATGCACAGACTTCTCCTTTCTTTAAAAACTGTCTCCTGCTTTCTGGCAGCTTTGTCCTTCTGTACATGGGAAGTATATGAGGCTAAGTAGTTAATGGCTCTTTCCAAAAAAAACACTCTGTACTGACTGGATAAATCCACGAGGAAATGGCCTTGGCAGAGATAAGCTCTCCTTGATCAACAGAAATTATTTATTCAATTAATTTGTAGCCAAAATTGCAAGTACCTTGTTCAGGAAATTACAATGCTGTGCAGTTGCTTCTTGCAGTGACCCCAAAGTGATGAAATGCTTCCTCAACTGTACAGTCATTTTGTAATAGCTTGCAGTGATAATTTTCAAGATTAACACATTCTCCTAGTTTTCAGTAGCTACTTTGATGAGGAGGATTTAATTCCTTCTCCATGAACTGCTGTAAAACCACAACAAACAGAAGCTTGTCCTACTTCAGCTTCCTTTAGTACCTAATTTATTTTTCTTTAATTCATTAAGTTCTGTTGTTTACACTTCTCATATTAGTTCTCAGTTAAGAACTGGAACCTTCCTCCCATTCCTTTTACTGAGGTTCTGACGTAGGAATGGAAACCAGTCCTCAGCCCCTCCTCATGGAAATGCAAAACCAACGTCAAAGCTAAATAAAAAATTGCATTTCTACTAACTTTACTATAGGTAGGACACTGGCAATATTTACTTCCAAAACAGCTGCTAGGAACAAGTCACAGAGTGCCACAAAGAGGGATCAGTTAGGTTAAAATATACCAAAACCACCTATGTAGTATTTGGGATTAAAAAATTAAAGGGTGGCAAACACTAAAACAAGTATTGAAGCATAAACAGGTAAAATTACTTTAATCTTGCACTTATTGCTATATAAGTGTATAATTACTGTCTTTACAAACTTTCCACCTGTCTACAACTAAATATGAATATCATTAAGACAGACTGTGCTTTGATTGTGTTCAGTATACTTCAATATTTCTGGTATCATTCTATAAAATTCTGTAAAATTACCCACCCCTCTTATACTATCAAGTAAATGTAAGAGTACTACTTCTAATAATAACAAATATAATAATAACAACCCATTAGATGTCTTATGTGCACACCATTTCAACACTTAAAATTAATCAGAGATGGAAAATCAGTGTGAGAAACATTATACCACTGAACTAGAGTCTTCACTATATTGGCATACAAGATCAAAATACCACTAAGAAAGGGAGGACTGTAGATTATTTATTAGGGGTTTCTTTAGTACATATGTCATGATATTTATTAGACTTATCATCCAGCCCTTTTTGTCAGGAAGCAAGATTTCATAGCACCAAGGCTCAGTTAGGATTCAATGACTTTCAAGATTCTTTCATTGCCAACTATTTAATTGTCCAGTTTTTCAGCCAATATTAATTCACATCCAAAGAAAATGTCTGTGTGATGTCACTCTGCATCCATACTAGGACACTGTAGTTATGATTAAACCTAAGATTAAAGGTACTTAAAACTTTATGTGGCCTCATGAAAACCCAACAAACACAAGAAACATTTGGAATCTCATTATACTACAGAACTGCCATGTAAAATGGCATATTACACCTGCAAAATTTGATTCCTCAATGAATTTACATCTGCCTGGTTGAAGAATCACAAGCACATTTTGAAATACTTTTATCTATACTGGTTATAAAATTTGAGTCATGGTGTGTTGTTCTGTTCTGACAAACTGGAAGTCCTGGAACAGATAATTATATACAATCTTTGAGGCTCAATTTTGCCTGATGACAAGCACTCCACTGAGCTCAAACCAAAGGAACGTCACAGCATATCATCCAGATCTTATATTTTTCCTTATAAGGAAAAACTTCTAAAAAGAGACCTTGAATGCTGCATCTCACACATGTCAGTTTAATTTGGTTTTTCAGAGCAAAGAAAGAAGTTACTACAAATAACTAACACTGCGTTTTAAGTTCATCATCCAGATTTGCTACTTAATCTGTTATTTCATTTATTTGATCACTACTATTATATTGACCAAATATTATGCACTATCTCTAGCACCCAACCATGACTTAAAAATCTGTAGGGTAGACTAAAAATCTGTAAAACTCTTCCAGTCCATACTTAACACTGTTTTCCCAAGATACTAGTTTTCTACTAGTTAACAGGAATACAGTAAAATAGGAGTCCAGTTCTTCACATTTTACCCCAAACTGCACATGAACAGGGTAAGTTTTGTGCCATGTCTGAGAGATTATTAAATTTGATAAATCAGGGAAGAAAATACTATTTAATGAGGAAGCTCTGATGGAGTTCCTTTTCCATGTAGGCTGACTCACCAAATTCCTACCCCCACAGCCCCACTTAAGTCAAAATTAGAGTTCGGCACTTTCTTTTTAAACTTTCTGCTTGTTAATTTGTCCTTTGCAGGGCAGTACTAACCCAGAGGTTATCAATTATCCTTTCCTACTTAGGTATCTTTTCACCTTGTTCAGAACAACTGTTTGAAGATCTCTCAGGCACCGACTACTTGCACCATTAATTTCTGAAATACTGAAAATAGCTGTCTTCAACACTAATAGAAAGCACTTCAAAGACCTTCTAATGAACTGCATCATTGAAAATGAGAATCTTAGCTGCATATATAAATAAAAAAGGCCACATTTTAGAGATTGGTATGACAAGATCTGGCCAAACCAGAGAAGTGAGAACTGAAAATGAAAGAAACAGGAGAAAATAAGACAGAAAATAACCCCCCATCCTCCCTCTCCAAAAAACCCAACCCAACAAACAAACACAAACCAAAAACCAAACAGAAAAAACACATACACACAAAACAAAAGCAAACACCAACAAAAAGAAGTACTCAACCCATTACATTTTCATTTGGACAGCAGCATTAGTGGCCTTGAATAAAGAATTTGCAGCTTAAACCAGCAGCTGAATCTGTGTTTGAAGATTCAGTCACTAAGAGAATGGAAAGAAAAGGAAGAAGAAAAAAAAAGAAAAAGAAAAAAAAGAAAAAGAAAGAA
>JAXCLP010000256.1:0-15484 GCA_035584035.1 Lepidocolaptes lacrymiger | reverse complement strand
TGTCCCTCCATCCCTTGTCCCCAGTCCCTCTCCAGCTCTCCTGGAGCCCCTTTAGGCTCTGCAAGGGGCTCTCAGGTGTTCCTGGATCCTTCTCTTTTCCTGGGGAACATTCCCAGCTCTCCCAGCCTGTCAATCTTGCTTTGAAAATTACATTCTCAGGGTATCACATGGTTGTGATACTTGGAGAGGTATCAGGTGTGGTGCTATCAGGTTGTTACAGTGCCTGTGCCTGGAGAAAATTTGGGGTTACTAAAATGGGCATTAAATACTTGAACGCAGCCTGCATTAATGTGCCATTTAACATTCCTGCTGGATTTTTGGAGGTGCAGCTTGTAGGGTGGCACTGGGGGCCTCCTGAGTCAGCCTGTGCTGCCTCCCAGCTTCCTCCCTTCTCAGTTCTGGGGAACCATCCCCAGGGCATGTCCACTGGGTCTTTCTCAGAAACACTTAGATCTGTGGCATCCTCAAAGCAGAGTAAGATGCTGCTGGTGCCACTCTTTGGAAACAAGCTCCATCTGGTGCTCGTGGGAGCCTGTGGAGTGTCACGTGCTGGATGGGAAGGTCTCAGCTGGAAAGAGGCAGGAGTTGAAGTGTAATTAAGGCTTGTGTTAAAGGCTCAACAAGGAGGATGGGGAGATTTGCTGAATTCAGAAAGGTGGGGAAGAGCTGAAATGCTGACCCTCTTCATCCGTTTTCAGATGGAATAACCCCAAATCCAGCATCCAGCACATTGCCTGCTGGCAGTTTTGGGTGCTCTGCTCACAGGCTTGCAAAATACACCGTGAACATCCTCTAAATGTGTTTTGGTTATAGCCTTTCTTTTTTCACTTCTGTTTTGCAACCAGCCTGTGGATGTGTTGGAGGAGGAGCACCATCTCCACATGCTGGGTTTGCTTGGCAGTGGTTTGGATGCTGGGAATGCTTGGAAACAAGATGCAGTTCCAAGGCAGTGTCCAACAGCAGTGTCCTCTTCGGGCTTCCTTGCTCCTTCCCTCATTTGATCTTTAATTCAGTGTCGATGGTTCTTCCAAAGTTCCTCCTACCCTAAGAAAACAAGGAACTGGAGACCATAAATTTTCACGTCCCCACCAAAATGGCTCCAAAACATCCCAGCTCAGCAGTGCCCATGGTTTTCCTCTCTGCTCCTCCCTCAGCTCCCAGGATCTCCCAGGCCTTCCAGGCACGGTGTAAATTCCAAGGGCACTTTGGAGCCCTCGGTGCCCTCAGCCTGACCTTGCTCAGCCCCTGGGCACAACCGCTGGGACGGGGCTCCCCAGGGCCCAGCCGTGCCAGGGAGGGCGAATTCCTTCACAGACTATTTATCCAGATTGCTAATTCCCTGCACAGATGGCTCTGCAGAAGACTGTGTGGGAGAAGAGTGGCTTTTTAAGCCAATTAAATAGAAACCTTGTCCAAGAAGGATTTTCGAACTGCTTCTGCCTGTGAATTCATGACGTGTTGTGCTGTGTGTTCTGGCAGAGCTGCTGCCTCAATAGGAAGAGAGGGAGGGATGTGCAGAATTGCCTTGGTTTAAGGTCATCTCTGATATTTTATTATTTTTTTTTAAAGAAAAACTCCTAAAAGAACTTCCAGTTTGGCAACATTGTGGAGTCTTTTAGATATAGGAAGAAGAGTCTTTTGTCATTTCTGTCCATTAATTCTCCCTGCCAAGCTCTCCAGCCTCTCCTCATGGTGTAAAGCAAGCTATGATTTGTGATAAGACAGATGAGAGGAGGAGAAAGAGAGAAAAAAGGGTATTAAATGACATCCAAAGGGGGAAATACTAGTTAATAACATTAATATTTCTTTATTACTGAAACATTTGGGCTCAGTAATCCAAAAAGCTGCAGTAAAAATCCATCCAGTTCAAGGACAGGGAAAAACACCTTAGAACAGTCACTGGTTTATGTTTGTACTGACAGAAACTTCAGTGTCCCCACGTTCCCGGGTTGCTGAGGGAGCTGGGAGGGCTCAGCCTGGGGAAAAGGAGGCTCAGGGGGGACCAGATTTTTGTCTCTTTTGTGGTGCAGTCCCTGGCTAATCTCACTCCTTCCTCGTTTTCTCCTTTCCCTCATCTTCTCCCTCTTTTCATTCTGTAAGTATTCGAGGAAGGGACCGTCCTTTCTCTTGAAGCCATCAGAGAACTCTGAAATCATAATTGCAATAATAAAATAATAATAATAATGCAACCAATCACCGAGATGGAACTAATTGGCCATACAGAGTGGTTTACCAAGAAGATGTATCACCCAAAAGGTAGCAAAGACCCTTTTATTTGGGTTCAAAGTCTGGACTATACATCACTGCTGCAGCAGCTGACACAGATTTAACAGAGTTGGAGACTCAGAATTAATGGCCTTCAGGCACAAAATTCATAATCTGCGTCCCTCAAACGTGGTGTCATCAGAGTCCTGCGTGGAGGAATCCACTGGATTCCTCTACAGATGCCCTGGGGCACATTTGCATCAATGGAAAGCAACTCCTACAGAAACCAGTCCCCAAAAATGACGTGTGAAGATGAGTCACGTCGGTGACGGGCGTGTGTGGTTTGTGAAAGGAACGTCTCACACATCATACACATTCTGCATTGTGAGAACGTCAGGAAGCTCCTCCTGGGAGGGCTTACATGAAGAATCAGCCAAGTGGGATGGTCTGTGTCTGGATTAAAGGACTTCGGGCATCAGGGGGAGGCTGGGGGTGGGTGGGAGGGAAACTCCTCTCCCCTGGTTCCCTCCCTGTGCTGCCCATGGCCGTGTGACAGCTCATCACAGTGGGACATAATCCAGGGACAAAGCAGGTCAGCCCAGCCCCAGCACTGGGCAGATGTGCCAGCTGTGCTGTAACACATCCATCGGGTCTTCCTGGGACACCCAGGACACCTTGGGGTGCTCTGACATCTCAGCCAAGTCCCCAGTGCTCCCCCTCAGGGCTGTCAGACAGGGGAGTCCCCAGAGCCACCTTCCTGCTGCTGCCACCCGAGCACAAAGGTGCTGTTTGTTTTGTTCTTGGGTTCCCCCTGCTCAGGAATTGCAGTTTGGATGAGTTCCCACTTTCTGGACAGCTTTTATTGTTGAAATCTGGATATTTCCTGTGACAGGCAGACTGGGTTCATCAATCTACTTCTCTCTTATACCCGTCTTTCCTCTTCCCCTTTTTTCCCCTAGATATTTTGAGTCTCAAATTCATCCTGACCCAAAGATAAAGACTCCTTTCCTCCCTTCTCTCCCTTTCTCCACTTGTTTCCCTCTCCTTCCTGTTTTCTTTCTCTTTTTTTAGTGCTCTGTTTATCACTTTTCCCTCCCTTCTCTTTTTCTCCCTCTCCCTCCCCCTCCTTGCTAATGTGCCTGACCAGATGATCTCCAGAGGTCCCTTCCAGCCCCAGCCAATCTGTGATTCTGTGTTTTGGTTGATGTTTCCCTTTCCCTCAGTGGAATGACCGAGCCACAGGACATTGAAGACAACACAGGAGCCTGTTGAGCTGGTGCTATTCAATCACAGGAGTTGGGAAATGGTGGCCCTATTACAAAGCAATTACCAAAGTCCTTCAGTCCTTCTCTCCTCCTCCCTCTGGGGCTCTGCCTGTGCCCAGTGAGCACTCCTGGGGCTCCCACCCTTGTTGGGAGAGGGGCTCCCCTTGCCTTTGGCCTCTTCCTTAGGGCTTGGGCAGCGAATTGTCCATGTGTGTGGGATCTGTGGGAAATGAAACAGGAGGGAGGTGAGAACAAACCAGGGCAGCAAAGGCTGCTGGAGGAGCAGGGCTGGACCTCGGCAAGCCACACTGCCTGTCCAAGCTGGCCCTGTCGTTATCCCATCCCACATTACACATGCAAGCTCTGCACAGTCATTTACAGATGCAAAGAGAAGAAACGGGGTCAGGCGAGTCTTTGGGAAGGGGGAAGACATATGACAAACACAAAAATTAAAACACTCGGGAATAAGGCAAATACTGCGAGTAAGAAGTGGGAATGAGACAAATATTGGATTAAGACAAATACTGCTGCAGATTCCAATGTCAATTCCGCCAGCGGCAGCCAAGTTTGGGGTGTGTTGACAATTGAAGATGAAGGGCTAAGGCAGGAGGCAGAAAACCTCCCAGACTCCGGGCTGGTGTCATTGTGTTATTTGACTCAGCGACTGAAATTATTAGGATATAACCAAATAAACCCAAGCATGAACAGTGCATTTAAATATGTGGCACTGCAGCAAATTAACCAGCGTTTTCATAACCACAATCTCATGGATGTGACAATTTCCCTCTCTGGGTGCTCCTGGATTTTTAGTTAGAATTCATTATATGGGAGCACATTCAGAATAGGCTCCAAAAGCTATTTTATTCCTTGTGTGTCAACAAGGTGAACGATCATTTGCTGGGATGGAAAGTATGGACCCACTTTGTGGAAAATGTATGATGAGAAAAAGAGGGAAATCCATTTTTTGACAGCATCAAATCATTAAAACATTATTGAGAAGATTGCTGGGCCACTTTTTAAGTGACATGTGGGAATGACAAAGGCTGGCCTTACCCAACAGTTACCTGGAGTGTTCCAAAGGTAATCTCATTCATCCAGAGCATTTTAACTTTTCCAGTGCCCTCGGTGCAGCAGCGTGTTGAGTTTGGCCAAAGTCAACTTCTGTGGTCTTCAAAGGTCCCCTTCAACCCAAACCATCCCATCCTTGTGTAAAATCTGGCTCATTACAGATCCAGACCATGGTGTTGTCTTACGAAGGCTGAGGAGAGAAAGAATTGGTGTCCTGGTAATTGCCGTTCACGGCTTGTCATGGAAATGGAGAAGGTTTTCCAGTTGTTTTGGAGTCTCCTTTGGAGATGTTCAAACCCCACCTGGATGTGTTCCTGTGCAACCTGCTCTGGGTGTCCCTGCTTTGAGGGGTCCCTTCAATCCCACCTACTCTGTTGTCCTGGGATTCTGTACTGCCTGCTGTCTTTGGCAGGGGTTTAAATATCTGTATTGGGTGGGGTTTTTCTGTTTTGGTTTCTTTTGAGGGTGTTTGTTGTTTTGGGGGATTGGGGGAGGTTGATTTCATTTTTGTTTTTCTTGTGGGGCTTTATGTTGGCTTCTGTTTTCAGAGTCTTTTGGGGGTTGTATTTACACACATACACATATATATAAATATATATTATAGTGCCACTGAAGATGCTCTGTGTCTCCCTGCACTGTGGAGCAGCTTGGAAGGGTCAGTTCCCATATCCCCCACTATTTCAGAGTCCTTTAGAAGGGAGTGACACTTCCCATCATTCCCAACTCGGAGCTCACACATCCCAGGGCTGGGGACAACCACCCTTGAAGGTCTGCACAGCCCTTTCACCCTTGGGTTCCACCTCCCTCCCCTTCTCCCACTCTGCCCTCTCCATCCCTACAGCTCCTCCTTTCCCGAGCAGAATCTCCAAGGAATTAATTCCTGCTGGCCCTGGGAGCTGTTTTATTCCATCCCTCTGGAATGGGCAGCTGCCACACCCTGCCCTGCAGGATCAGCAGCCCCTTCCCAGCTCCTCCCCAAATTCTGCTCGGCTCAATATTGGTGTGCATGGGATTAAAGGAACGGGGCAATGGGATTACACTGGGAAAGGGGGGAAGCAGGAGGGTGCTCAGGCTTCTCAAGGACTCCCAGGGGGAAAAGCAATGACTCCTGTAAGTCTGATATTTGTACCAGTAGATTAGGAAAAGAAAGGGAGAATAACGTGGGCTTTAGCAGGAAATGGAAATATTTTTCAGCCTTCTCTCCCCAAACAACAGGATAAGAGAAAATAAATGGGATATCATAGACCAGTGTAATTCTGTTAATCAGACAGACCATTCCTTCCCTTTTTCTTAAAATTTATTTTCTTCTAGTCATTTTCAAATAAAGGATTCAAGTAAGGATATTCCTGTTCAGGAATAATATACAAATATAATATTAATTATTCAGGTTTCCCTTATTTTCAGTCCATAAACAGAGATATTTTTAACACACAGACTCTTCTGAGCTTTTACTCCAGCATGTGTAAACCATTTCTTCTGGTCTTCCAATGGATTTGGAGGGTGTAGGGCCTGTGTTTCATTTTAACAGGGAAGAAACACCTATTTGTGTTGGAATTAGAGCACAGGGACTGCTGAGCTCCTGTGCTCCCTTTAGTGTGAACACCACAAGGGAAATATGAGTTTTCAACATGAGATGCCTCTGGTTGGCTCTGCCACCCTGCAGGGCATGAGATTTTGGGTGTCAGGCACCGAAATTAATAATCTGTCAGGGGAAAAAAATTATAAACAGTGGCTGAGGTACTCTAGAAAATGTGATAAAAGTTCTGAAAGGCTGCAGATATTTTAGCACAGATTTAAAAAATCAAAATATATCGCTGGGTGATAACAGAGAGTTATCTATGACCCTGCACTTCACTACATACAGCAAGTACATCAGTCCTAAATAAAAATGTGCTCTGTAACAAAGGAAAAGGCACTGAAAAAAAAGAGAATATTGGTCTTGTTTTGAAAAATTCTGCCAGGTGCAGAAAGATTCAGGTACAGTTGTGAGTCCTCAATGCCATTTTTCACATGAAGGAGGATTTCAGTGCTCTTTGTGCAGGTGAGGGTGCCATGGACGTGAAATATGTGATGGTGTGGATATCCTGTGACCTTCTTTGGGGCTGTGGCACAACGACACCCTGCAATCAATATAAATAATATTAGAAGTAGTCAAAGAAAATACCAATTCATAACCAGTTCCATTAACTGCAGGGATTTAAACAAGCACTTGTGTAACCAACAAGTTGGCTGCTTTTCAGCTGCCTGAATTAGTCTAATAAGCTGTATCTTCCCATAAATCTTGTTTCTCTTTAATTAGGACATCACTGAAGAGCTAAAGGCACAGAAACTTCCGGTGCTCGAGCGCGTTGGGCTCTGTGAAAAGCAGAGACAGGCAGAAAAATCTTCCCAGGAAGGGGGGAGAACACATTTGTAATAGCTTTGATAAAGGTTCGAGCGACTGAAACTGCAGCAACAAGAGTGGGAAACATCTCCAGGAGGTTCTGAGAGTGAATGAGAAATTGATGCTGTATTTATTAGACTGCAATCACCCTCCTAATATGCCTGAAGATAAATGGGGAGGAATTCTTTCAGCCAAAAGGAAGCGTGGCAGTGCTGCCTTTGACACGGCGATTATTGATAGCGATGATAAAGTTCAAAACATCCACCAGTGAAAAACCCAAAAGCAATACTAAAAATGGTGGGGTGGAAGTGGGAAATGATGTGAAATGTTAGGGATGTTTCATTTCAGTACCTCTGCCTCATTATACCATCAGCAAAATGTAAAATACATAGACTAGATAAATGTCTCATTAAGTATTTCCCTGCTCATTCTGGGGGTTGGAGTGTGCTGGAATAATGAAAAATGGAGAAGCACCTTTGGCAGGGGGAGGGTGGCAGGAGGAGGCACCTTGTCATGGGGATGGGGAGTTAATTCCCTGGGGAGCTGGGAATGTCCAGCAGTGAGGTGTGACAGTGTCACAGCCACAGAGACACTGCTGGGGCTTCATGGGCAGATTCTCCATCAGGAGGGTTAGATCTGCCTCGTGTCATGGAATCACCGAGCCTGGAAAAGCCCTCTCAGCCCACAGAGCCCACCCTGTGCCCGATGCCCACCTTGTCCCCAGCCCAGAGCTCTGAGTGCCACGGCCAGTCCTGCCCTGGCACAGGGTGGGCAGAGAAGCTGTGGCTGCCCCTGGATCCCTGGGAGTGTCCAAGGCCAGGCTGGAGCCACCTGGGACAATGAAAGGTGTCCCTGCCCATGGTAGGGGGTGGCACTGGATGGGCTTTGAGGTCCCTTCAACCCAAACTATTCTGGGATTCCACAAGTGCAAATCCAATGGCTCCATTTAACTCAAAGTTCAGGGAATGGTGTGGAGAGCAGGGGCACTGTCAGGTTTGTACCTTGCAATGTTACCCAGGACTATTCATGCACCTAAAATTATACTGTGAATTGGCCGTGATATAATTGGTAGATGCATCATTTGCACTTTTAGAAAGGTTATATAAAATACAGAAAAAACAGTATGTGATATATATATATATATATGTATGTGTTTTTTATTTTATGCCTAAATGTATAACATAGAAATCCTTTGTAGGTCAAAGCAGAGCATGTGGTTTCCAGCAATATTTTCTGGCATCTCATGATGGAGTGTTCCTTTTTTAAGCAGTTGGGGAAATTTTCCGTATTCCCAAATCTTTTAGCTGCCTGCAATGGGACAAACTTGCAGGGGCAGGGCAGAAGCAGCACTGGGGCAGCCTGGGAGTGTGGCTGAAGTACTTATGGAATCCCAGAATTCCAGACAGGTTTGGGCTGGAAGGGACCTTAAAGATAATCTCATTCCATGGGCAGAGACACATCCCACTATTCCAGGTTCCTTGCATTTTTTCCTTAGTTTGGGGAAAAAAAACCCAAAACACATAAAATCTGTATTATAATGAGTGTGGTGAGGATTTATTAGTCTTGAAGATACTAATAAAATAAAAAATAAATCCAGAAAAATAAACCCAAAAGCTAAACCCTCTTCCACAAAGCTGTGGGAATGTGCACAAACATCAATAAATGCCGTGGTATCCCAAGGGCTGGGAGTCCCTCAGCCCAGAGCTCGTGTCAGCCTGGAAGGAGAGGAGGAGGAAAGAGGGAAGGAAAGCAAATCCCACGTGTTAGGATTCCGGAGAGCACAGCAATAGGCTCCCATTATGCACTTTATGAAGATGCAACATGGTTTATTCTTCGGGGAATGGCATAATAATTAGAATTAATAAGATTTTAATGGTGATCGCCTAAGTGCCAAATCTTCTCAGTGGGAGGTTTGAGTGCTGTTGCCACAGGAGCATTTTGCACTGTGAACAAGCTCTGCAGTCCAAATTACCCCATTACCACAAAATGGAAACACACTCGAGGTTCCAGCGCTGTCCCCTCGTCCTGCCCGAGCCCCCAGAACCCTCCTGGCCCTTGGGGAGCTCCTGGCACAGAGTAGGATTCCCTGGAACACCCACCACATAAACCCTCCAGCTCCTCTCCTTTCCCCAAATTCTTTCATTTCTCCCTGAGATGAGCTTTAATAGGAGCTGCTTCCAATTTGTGGCACTGCGAGGGACTGGAATAATTCAGGATTCTCAATTTATGTCACTATAAACACTCTTAGGACGACTGAGCCCTTACATAAGAAGTCCTTCACAAAAGAGAGCCAGGGCCATTATTGCCTGTCTGTGATATATTCCTGCTGGATGCATCCAAACCAACATTTTCCTTGGAGCTGGCAATACTCTTAGCTTGCAGAATAGCTACATTATTTTGAAATATTTTGATATTTGAAATATTTTGACGGTTGAGATATTTTTATTTTTGATTTTGTTTGAAATGTTTTGATGTTGAACCAAAATATTTGATTTATTCATTTTTTTTTTCTTTCAGGGTGGGTTGAGTTTTAATGATGATAATCCAGATCAGAAAGCACATTTAATTTTTATCCATCCACTGAGGAAATGAACCTAAATTTAGAGATGTAGGAGCATCCTGAAGTACCAGGATCCTCCCTGGAGCTTTTCAGCACTTGATGTGGACACACTGGGTTCAGAGCCCTGTGAGGCCTCAGAAAATGTGGTTTACTGGAGAGAGAGAGCTGGAATTCCCGATGTCTGGAGACATTTAAGCCCCAGCTGGATGCCCAGGTGTGTGGGAGCAGGGGGATGCCCAGGTACCACCTGATCCCACCAAGGCAGAGGCTGGCACAGACCCCTGACATCCCTCCACCAGCAGCACGTGGGGAAGGAACTTCGTGAGCCCTGGGAAGGCTGGTTGATACAAACACAGACAAAAACAGTACCAAAAAACCTGCCTTTTCACTAATTTAACTCAAAACTACTCTGCAACACCACCTAGTGCTGAGAGGAGCGTGAGCCCGGGTGGGATGTGCTGCTCCCCCAGCCCGGGGGGCTCTGGAGCAGGAATTGAGGAATGGGGGTTCCTCCCTGGGAGCCAATTAGCTGGGAAAAAATCAGAACAGTGCAAAGCTCTAAGAGCATCCCAAACCCCTTCATGCATTGTCGGATTTAGGAGAAAGTTGTCTTCTCTGCACCTGGAGCAGCTGGGGAGTAATTCCTACTCCCTGGAGTGTTGTGTCCATGTAGTGGCCATCGAGTCCTTTAAGTGCCAGTCACATCACCAGCACCTCTCCTGCTCTGCAAAGATGGGTGGGTGATGGATGGATTTTTCTTCCACCATTTCCACTGGACAGTCTGCAAAAATTAGAGTTGTTTGGATGAAGGTGCTGCACTGAAAGGAAATAGGGCAGGAGGTGATTCCCAGAGTTTCTGCACCTGATCTGGGAAGAGGAGCAGATGGAAACCACTCCACCTCCATCTCCACTGCCATCTCCACCTCCATCTCCATCTCCACTTCATCTCCATCTCCATCTCCATCTCCACTGCCATCTCCACCTCCATCTCCACTTCATCTCCATCTCCTCTTCCCGTGAGCCTGCTCTGAGCATCCCTACTTGGACAATGGGTTCACATCCCCTTGAAATCCCCTCCAAAATGTGATGGGGGTTCTGGAAATGGAGCTGGGCACTTTTCCCTCCCATGGGAAGGCGTGAGGGCAGCTGGGATAGCTGTGCTGCCAAATTTGCTTCCCTGGGGATCCCATCCGGGCCTGGGTGAGTGGGATGACCCCGAGCATCGCTTGGTGAGGGCTCTGCCAGCAGGAGGTTGTGTCGGAATGGGAGATGAGTGGGGAATGAGAGGAGAAGGAAAGCTGGAAGATCTCAAGGAGACAAGAGCAACCTGTGAAAAAGATAAAAAAAAGCTCCTTTCCAGCCCCCAGCCCCAAAGAAATGCCAAGTTACATCTCCCAGACCCCCCAAATTCCCATTCCAAGGAAGGGCTCCACGGAAGGCTCGTGTTCCCTCCTCGGGGCGGCTGCTGAGCTGGACACTCCGGCTCCACAGAGAAGCAATTCCAGGCTGCCATAATTAAAGTGATGAGCATAATTAATCCCCCCCGTGATTACCCTGAAGGAGAAGTGTTAATGATGTAAATATGATGAATTCCAAATGCAGGTGGAGAAAGGCTGTGCTCAGGATTTCGGGATCAGAGCCCTGGCAGGGCTGGGGGGACAGGGCTGAGCTTTGCCCTGCTGGGAACCCCATGGGGCAAGTCTGACTTTGAGGGGAAGTGACATTTTTTAGGGTAAGTTAAATTTTTAGGGTATTATTTTAGGGTGAATTTAATTTTCAGGATAAGTTTAATTTTGAGGGTAATATAGTTTTTAATATGTGTATCTTTGTAGGTTAAATTTATTTTTCAGGGGTATATTTTAAGGGTATATATATATTTTTTGTAAATATTTTACTATGATTAATTTTTAGGGTGAGTGTAATTTTTTAGGATGAGAACTTTTTAAGGTATTTTTGGGGGTGAGTTGATATGTTTAAGGTAAGTTAATTTGTAGGGTATTTTTTGGGGTAAGTTTATATTTTTAAGGTAAGTTAATTTTGTAGGGTATTTTTTGGGGCAAGTTTATATTTTTAAGGTAAGTTAATTTTGTAGGGTATTTTTTGGGGGTAAATTTATATTTTTAAGGTAAGTTAATGTTGTAGGGTATTTTTTGGGGCAAGTTTATATTTTTAAGGTAAGTTAATTTTGTAGGGTATTTTTTGGGGTAAGTTTAACTTTTAGGGTAAGTTTAGTTTTTAGGGTATTTTGAGGAGTAACTTTAATTTTTAGGTTAAGTTTCTTTTTTGAGAGTAAGGGACTAATGATGATCTTTAAAATCATGGACTGATCTGGGTTGGAAGGGACCTCGAAGCCCAACCTGTTCCACCCCCTGCCATGGGTGGGGACACCTCCCACCATCCCAGGTTGCTCCAATCCCATCCAACCCGGCCTGGGACACTTCCAGGGCTGGGGAAATCTGGTTCCAGTCACCCCGTGAGGAGAGAGGGAAGGAGGAACCCTCCACCCTGGTGATGAAGACGTGTCACCATTAATAAGGGGCCTGTGTGGGACATCAGGTGTAATTCACTGAGTGGTCCTGGCTGCTCCAACATCAGGGGCTGTGGAATGCAGGGAACGTCCCTCCCTGTCCCCACGTGTGACATTTGTGGCTCTCAGATGGTGAGAACCCCCAGCCAAGGAGCAGGAGGTGTCCTGGTGGGTAATTCCTCTGGTGCTGTCCCTCATTATGCTGTCTCTCCTAATGGAAGGTGTCTCTGCTGCCACCGGGCACGGATCCGTGCTGAATAAGCTGTCAGGTTTAATTGGGCTGTACTGGGGAAATACACAAATAAACCCTTTAATAAATAAATAAACCCACTTCTCCCTGAGGCAAAAGGCACTGGGATGTGCACCCTCGGAATCCTAACCTGTTAAAAAACCAAATTTTCAAAATAATGCTATTTTAGAGGAAAAAAATTAAATTTGTGTTTTATCTGAATTTTCTACAGCCTTGTGAAGAGTTTCTGGCTCTCTGGCTGCAGACACAGTTAATCCTAGAGCTCAGAATGGCTCCTCCTCTCAGATCTGGGTGTTCTGGGCTGTGCCCACACCTGTGCCCACACCTGTGCCACTCTCAGGGCAGAGCTGAAGTCTGGTCTCACTGGGGTTATGTGAAATCACGACATCTGGATTTAAAAATGAAGTTTGCTTTTAAAATGTGGTCCTGGGACTCTGTCAATTAGAAATGTCCATCCTGCCAAACTTCTCCTTTTTCCCACATGTGGCACAGCTGGGAAATGATGGTTTGTATTCCTGGCTGGGAGGGTGGGCAGGGACTGGAATAGATTTCCCAGAGAAGCTGTGGCTGCCCCTGGATCCCTGGAAATGTCCAAGGCCAGGCTGGATGGGGCTTGGAGCACCCTGGGCTGGTGGAATTGGTGAGTTTTAAGGTCCCTTCCCACCCAAACCATTCTGGGATTCTGTATACATCCTTAAGTCTAGTAAGATTAAAGTGCAAAATATACAAAGTCTATGTTGAAGTATTTTGTCCAAAATAATTGTTTCCTCACTTTAACAAGGTCAGAGAAGACAGGAAGTTATGAACTTCTGGCTGCAGTTCATTCCCAACGTTATGTGCTCATCAATAGGGCTCTGAACGTGATGGATTCATCAATAGGGCTGCAAATAAACTTTGGATTGTGTGCTCAGGACTTGGGGAGGGAAACTGTGGTGACCAGAATCAGCACAAACCAGGTTTGATGAAGACAGAAGGAGAGATAAAGGGAAAAATTGTAATCAAGCTGGGATGAAATGGGACTGGAGTCGTGTTTAAACTCAAGGAGGAAGGAAGGCAGGGAGGGTGAGGCTGTGGATAGGTTTGGGAGAAGGAAAGTCTCATTCTCCTGGGTAATATGAGAGTCACAGAACACCCTTAGTTGGATGGAACTCACAAGGATCATTGAATCACAGAATCACAGGATCATTCAGGGTGGAAAACCCTCCAAGATCATGATGCAGAATTGAACTGCTTTGGTGCGTGCAGGTTGGTGGGCTTTGTGCATCCTTCTCCTCAGTGCTTTCCCTCTGGCCTTTGACCTAAGCTGGATTTTTTTAGCTGTGGAAAACCTGCACGTGTCTTTATCTAACTTGTCATTGCACTGTGATTGTTTAAGGTTTGTCTGCCCACTGGCACATGAACCTCCCTTGGCAAAACTCAAAGCACCATCATGGTTTGTATTAAAAATGTGGAATTTGTGCTTTGCCACCTTTTCCTTTCCCTAAACAAGTGTGACTTTGGGTGCTAGAGGGTGAATTGCTGCCAACACCACTGCACCAGCCCTCTGGCTGCTGGGAGGGGATGGAGGAGCCAGAACTGCCCTTTCCCTTGGCAGGGTGGGTCCATCTCTGGTTGCCCAGCTCACAGACACGGGAACACAAACACAGGGAGCCTCTCAGATGCTCCCTCTCCCCTAGCCCTGCACTCTTTGAATTCTCTCTGTGGGGGAAATCAAAGTGCAGAACAAACGCTGTTTTGAAATGGCTTTGAAGATGGTAACAGCCTCTGACAGAGGGGAAGAAGGCTCTGGGTCTGCAAAAGAGCAGTGATTGACATGACACAGAGCCCAAGAAAAGTTTGCCTCCTAATGAGCAGCAGGACCTGCTCCAAGAGTGCTTTAGAGGGCTGAAATCTACCTGTCCCCTCATGCAGCTCCCCCTCTTCAAAGCACTAGCATCTCCTGAGGCAACTGAGCAGATGTTTGGATCAAGATCCCCTGTTTGGTGAAGGTTTGTAACTTGTTCACTCTCTCATGAAGCTCCCTGTGATGCTCAGCTCAGGTGGCAAAGCCTGTCTGGATGCTCTGGGAAGTGTTCCATGAGGAAGGGAGGCAGGGACAGCCCCAGAGTTCAGCAGGGGCTCCCTTGGGGGCTGCTGACCAGATAAAAGCTCAGGAAGAACTTTTGTGTGAGGTAACTGGCTGAGTTTGAACCTAAATGTAGGACCAGGCAGGGAGAGCAGATCTGCTTCATTTCTCTCTGCACCATCTCTGGTCCTCAGCCTCACCAACCTCCTCACTGCTCACAGGAGCATTAACTGGGTTTGTAAATTATGAAAAGTGGGCACATCACAGAAGCAGAGACAACACATAGGCAAAAAAGGAATTTTTGTGGCTCCCAGGGCTGTACCTCGTCCAGCTCCTGCTGGCACCCAGGTATAAGCACATCCATTTGCAACAAGCACCCAGGTAGGGCTGGGATGGTGTTTTGAGTCCCAAGCCTTCATTAGACATCTCCAGTGCTGTCTCCAGGCACTTCTCACGTCCCTGATGAGGTGTCAGAGATGCTGCAAATTCCCCCTCTGGAGTTTCTCACACCAACAACAGCTGAGGGTGAGCAAATATCCTCAAGCTCAGGTCAGCTCTATCTTTTTCCTTCCCCTCCATGGAAATGCTGGTGATGAAGGGAGCAGTGTTGGGGCTCCCTGGCTGAGTCAATGATGCACTCACAGGATTTCCTTTAATTCCACCGGTCCCCCAGCCTGGTGACAGAGGGATCACACTCTCTGCCATATGCACTCCCATCTGGCACTGGAGCTGGGTTTGCTGGCACAGGAGAGGGCAGTCACTACAGGAGGAACAGGCAGAACCAAATGATTATTGGGTTGCCCATCACAGCTTTCTGTCTTCCTTCAGCCACTGTCTTCACCCCAAACTTACCTGGCTGTGCAATGGGGCAGTCTAATTTTACATTGACAGCATCAAGCAATGTGGCAAAGAGGAGGTATCGTGGCAGGTAACACTCCTAAGCCTGGGGATGTTGTCCAAAGGCATCCAGAGGGTACTGATGAGGAAAGAAAGGCCAGTCGTGTGGGTGGACATTTTACTGATGTCTCGCCATGGTTGTGTTTCCATCCTCTGGAGGTGTAGAGAACCACAGAATTCCATAATTCCTGAGGCTGGAAAAGCCCTGCCAGCCCAGGGAGCCCACCCTGTGCCCGATGCCCACCTTGTCCCCAGCCCAGAGCT
>JAXCLP010000255.1:0-15502 GCA_035584035.1 Lepidocolaptes lacrymiger | reverse complement strand
TTTCCCATGGTCATCAATATCTAAACTTTACTGTTTTGTATCAAATCTTCCAGAGACCCATGCCCTTGGTCTCTCAACCATTCCTCAGCATCCCTGTTCTGAGCAATCTGCTCCCTTGGCCAGATACTGAAACACGTCTTACACAAAGTTTCCATTATGAGATACTGCTGCATGAGAAATTAAAAAACAAATCTCAAAGACACACAGGGCTTAAGTATTCATCCGTAAAAAGGAAGGACTAAGCAGAAGTAAATATTAATAGGCTTACTAGAATCACTGAATGCTGGCCAATGCTTTAAGACAGGATTTGAAATCCTAGAATTTTATCCGTGTTGAATGCAAGAAAAGGCATCACTTCAGTCAGAGTCTCTAAAGAGAGTCTAGATGGAAGAGAGCTTTTGGGGAAGAAATATTAAAAACTTTACTTAAGCAAAATAAAACAAAGATCAATATTATCCAGTTATATGTAGAATAGTATCCAGGTGGAACAGTTCAAATAATGCTTTTCAGGGTCAAATATACAGAAGAATATTCACTTTTGCAATATCAAGTGTCAGAGGGACACTAATCATGCAATCCTGTCTTTTTAAGATTCCTAAAGCACTTCAATGTACCCCAGAATACATAATATATTAATGTTCCAACCCCTGCAACTTTAAATTACAATCACAGTTCAATGAAACACCAGAGGCAAGTCCAGGAAGAGTTTAGGAATAACTTCTAAGCATCCTGAACATACTGACCTTCAGAGCAGTCACCACTCAAAAGTCCCTGAGTAAATGAGGAACATAAATTACAGTGAAGCTAAATCAACATCCAGAGATAATCAAATAGCTAACACTTTGTTGTTTAGGAAATGACAAAAGTTTAAAAAGCACTACAATACTGAAGCAAAGTTTGCTGTACTGTA
This sequence comes from Lepidocolaptes lacrymiger, assembly GCA_035584035.1. NCBI lineage: Eukaryota > Metazoa > Chordata > Aves > Passeriformes > Dendrocolaptidae > Lepidocolaptes > Lepidocolaptes lacrymiger. The sequence continues at coordinate 14,592 of JAXCLP010000255.1, read as the reverse complement.
ACTTGCTTAGAGCAATTTAGAAGTTTCTTGTATGGAACTGGCCTTAATCCTGTGAAAAGACAAATGTTTTCTATCAAAGATAAGAAGGAGACAGGAATTTCTGAAAAAAACAGCAGTAAAACCATAAAACACAAATTTAAGTAATTTACAGGATGTTTTTGTAACTTAGAAAGACATGTAGTCTTTTAACCATTTGTCTAAGCCCTAAAAATGTATGTCTTAGGTAATCTACAAGATGTTTGTGTAGTTTAGAAGGATGTGTAGTGATTGGTGTAACTTAGAAGGATATGTAGCAATGTATAACCAAGACCATTTGGCTATCAAAATCACTATATAAGGAGGGTGAAGCTTTCCTTCCGTGGAACTGCATGTTAGCAGCTTCCCTGCAGGTGTGTAACAAAGGCACTCCGTGACTTACACTTTGGGAATCAATGTCTTTGAATCAACAGTATTTCTCTCTGCCGTAGTTGGAATCTGGACTTCATGGGATCTGGATACACACAGCAGTAACTAGGACTGGTAAGTAAAGACTGTAATGTAATCACAGGGCAGACACACTTTGTCCCAGTTTAACTCAATGGAAGAAGTTATGATTCCTATTTTTCAGGAACAGGGAAAACTGAGTAGTGTTTTACTCCTGCAATGCCTAATAAAAGACCGTTCTCTCTTGCAGAAGCCCCAACTACCTTTTCCCTGCTCCACATTATCGGACTTGTAACACCAGCCCTTTATAGTTCAGAGTTGTCTATCAAGTGTCAAATGGCACACTCATTTGTTCCAAATGTGTTCTGAGGTGCTGAACAGAAAAAGGCATGCGATCTCTAACCTTAAGGCCTTATGATAGGGCAAATATTTATATTTCAAATACATAAAACAGAAATTAGATCCTTACAACTAATTATTCCATAAATAGTCTAACTTACATGAGGGTGCTTATACTAAGTTATGTCACACAACACAAAATAGCAGAACAGATGTTAGGAGAGGACACAGAAGAAATGAACCAGAAGAGGTTCAATGACAAATAACAAAATACATTCATCTTCCTGCATTCTTTAGAAATAGGTAATTTATATTCATAGACAGACCACAAAAGGAAGCTCTGAAGTTGCTGTTCCACTTCTGCTCTCAGCTTTTTTATACCAATCTGCCAATGTTCTGATGCTTTTGTAAGACATTCTTTTTCCAAGACACTGACACATTAGTCATCAACACACTGGTCTGCAATAGGCTGACCCTCTGTTAAAAGAGAGCTGTATATCAACGACACATGGAGCAATCCTAAACAATAGCTAACCACACACTCTTGTGATGATTTACACATGTAGCACGCTTGCTTTATCATGTAGTAACTAATTAAAATATTTTTAAATCTGATCTTTCATTTGTGTTGTTCTAAGAGTCTGATGTTTGATGGTAGAAACTTCCTTTGTTCTAATCTCATGTCTGAGCATGAACAAGTCATCTTACAACACCTGTCAGAACTGAGAGATTTGTAACACCAGCTAAATCTGTTTATCTGCCCCAGCTGCCCCCTCCACCTCTCCAGTAAGTGTTATTGTTGCCAGGCATCCACTGTTTGTCAGGCCCTGCAAATCCTACACCATCAGTCTTCAGTCAAGTAGAATTATGTAAACGAACTACAAGTTTGACATAAGTTGCCCTTAAAATTGCATCATCTAGGACTGCCTGTCTAAGCCAGTCATTTCTCATTTTGGGAGCAATAACTTTAGGAAAGATAAGTTAATACAATACACAGCTTGAGAAAAAAAAGAACATTTCTAAGTATTTTCAATATGAATTTCTTGTGCAAATGACCTTCGGAGTGTTAATTACTCTTTTGGGGCAGGGGGCAAAGGCCATCAGGTGGCAGACGAGCAGCAGATACAATCACGGACCAGAAACACCTTAATAAATGCACTTTGTTTGGTTTGGAGATCTTAAAAATAATGACCTTATTAAAAGGACTACTCCACAAACAGATACATTTTGATGTCTAGTTTCTGTTGTAAATTCTGCTACTTAAACAATAAGCCTAAGGGCTAGCATAAGTAAGAAGCTTAAAGTGCAATCTGGCATAAGCAGATGGCCATCACCTGACTGGCATTAAGATAAGAAACAACTAAATTAAACACATTTGTTATAAAGTTGTGTAATTATAACTTCAAGTAGTAGTAGTCTTAGGGACTACTAATTATATTATAATTACATTATAATATACTGCAGCAGTATTTAAAATGTAGTGTAAAAAAGATTACTAACCAATCAAAAGTAGAAATTGTTTCTGGTATCAAGCCCTACAGCACAGGTGAGGAGAAGTTACCAGGTTTAAGATCTAAGGTTAAACATGTAGGGTAATACATTGTCTTAAATACCATTAATGTGGTCACTATATATCACTTTAACCAAATGTAAAGTCCAGAAGTTGCAAAGGCTATTTTTCCATACTGCAGTTGACTCCTCAACCACTTTTTACTGTGCTTTCCTCATGCTGTCTCTGGAATTCTCAGTTGCAGTATGAGCTGTTCAGGATCTGACCTGATTGAAAATCTCCTTGACTAAAACTGTGAGGACACAGAAACAACACTGCCAGAATAAGTGGCTGAGTGCAGAGGGCAGTAGCAACCTAGAGTAACATCAAATTCGACTTAGCATAAAACCACAGCTCTGGTCCCTTTAGACAACTGTTTTTGCCAAAAAATGTTGTCTGGCATCAGAACACCATCAAATCACAGCAAATTAAACTCCTAACAAGTAAAAACTCCAGAGAGGTCAAAATATTAAGGCTCTATAATCTGAACTGTAGCACAGATTTAAACAAGGAATGAAGCAAGATTTCCAGTGTGGAAGCACATTAAAATAAAACCCACTAAAGTTAGCACAGTGTAATAAGGACATCTCTAGCAGGTCCCTGCAGAAGACACTAAGCAGGAGACAATAGTGATTTCAAGCAGAACCTGGACAGAGTTTAACCAGGCCTGGCCTGCAGAGACCCATGTGTCATGTCAACATGAGCAACACTAAACCTAAGCAGACACCAGGCTGCCTTTAACTCATCCTGAGATGTGCAAGAATGCAATGTCTTCATAGAACCTCAGTGACTGCTAAATGAACTTGGCTCACTGACCACAGAGAAGCCTGTACTAGGCTCTCACTCAGTATATGTAGATTACACCATCCACATTCTCTGCCTTGAGATTAGCCAGTTTATCTATATGCAACATTCCTTCACTTGACTGCAGAAATGAAGAATAGATATTTACTTGTAAGAAAATTGTTAAGAAGGCTCTAAGGACCACAAATGTGAACCCTCACACCCCTAGGCAAGATCTGTGCAGCATGCTGATCACTATGAAGGGGTTGTCTCATGCTGTGACAGCCAGGTGCCTCAGCATCAGAAGGGATAAAAGACTGCTGCTACCTTTAGTAGGGCTACTATTCTTTATACAATAAACCAGTTAACTAGCTTTGAGAACCCATGCCTTTCCTACTGTGATCCCAATCCTCGGTGCAAAACAGCATCCTACCTTTGGCTCAGAGTCTTTTGGGGGTGCTACATGTGACCCACCATGTGACTGTTCCCTCATCTATGATGGATGCCTTTGGTGTCATGGGAATAGTCAGCAGCAGCCTTTGTCACACAAGGGCACACACTTCAGTTATGTGCTAAATATGCATTTATCATATGACACCTATATTTTGGGCACTGGGTAAATGAACTTTTCTGGCAATTCATCCTAAAGGAGGCATATTGTTACTATACACTAATGTATAGTACCGTACTGTAGTATACTAATGTACTGTAGTACGTTAAACCAGTTGTATATGAAAACTTCATGGAAACTTAATTTTTTTCCCTTGAAGGCATTAAGTGGCCTGTCAATCTGAAGCTGAGCAAGAGCTCCAAGAGTTAAAAGTTAGCTTAAAATACCGACACTGAGAACTCTCTATGAGAAAATGCTTAGTTACAGACAAAATTAAGGTCAGTATGTCCCTAAAAAATGTGCACATGGACATAAAAGGAGACAGGGAGGATGCACTGAAGAACAGAACAGGAACACTAAAAGTGATAAGACAGGAACAAGGGCCTAAGTACAAGATTCCTTGCAAGAATCAGCAAAAACAGAGCAAGTTGAGAAGTTCATGACGAAGAGGAGTGAGGATACAACCCCCTGAAGATGAAGGCAACAGGATCTCCCACCACAAAACACCCCAAAAGAGACAACCACACCCAAGGTCCACCTACTATCCACCTCCTCTCCACCTACTATGAATATTATATTCAGATGTTGCAATATTATGAATATGCATGAGAAGACGTAATCCTTCATAAAATTGTATAAATAGTCTTGCTTTTCACTGAGAACTTCGGAACTCTTTGTCCAGCAGGAGCTGGGAGTTCCCCAACATTGCAATAAATACCTTTACTGTTTATAGGCTAAAAACTCTGTCTCTAAACAGTTCTATCAGGCCTTTTTGGGCTCCAAATCTAGACCAACTACTTAGTTCAAATTTGCAGAAAATACTCCAAAACCAACGCAGATACATGGAAATCAATGTGATGTATGCCAAGCCTAATGTTACGTTTAACTCTCTTGCCACAGAATATTAAATTCAGTTTGAATGAAAAGATTAAGATTAATCACATTCTTTACAAAAAACTGGTTGATATTCCCAGAGTACGTTACCAATCTGCAGTTTAAATAATCATTCAAATTATACTTCCACTGTTATTCCACTTTATAGGAAATAATAAAACACTTATTTGCTACATCAGGGCAACTATAATCTTATCTTCAATGCTTTAAGATAAGAATAAAAATCACAGACTAACCATACTTTTTTACAGCTATTTTTCTTTTATCTATCGAATGAAATATTTTATCCCTACGTTGTCTCTAACTCCATTCTAAACACAAAGGAATCTGACATAAAGGAAAACACAAAGCAAAACACCATTCTCTGTATTTGCTGGGGTCAAGCAAAGACAGGGGTCCTCAGCCATCTCTCCACATCCAGAGCTGTCAGGGATCATCCTGGTACCTACCTGACAAACATCATTACCCCTACCAATCCCTGTCATCGTCAAATCCTGTCCCTAGTCCTGTAACTCCTCCAAAACTGTCACCTCTGCCAAATCCTGACACCTACCCTGACACCCCAAACCCTGTCACATCTGTCAAGCCTAGTCCCCTCTCCTGTAGCTCCTGAACTCTGCCAAACCCTGTCACCTGCACTGCCACCCCAAACCCTGTCACATCTGTCAAGCCTTGTCCCCTGTCCTGCAGCTCTTGAACTCCCCCAAACCCTGTCACCTGTCCTGCCACTCCACCAAACCTGTCACCTGCCCTGTCACCTCCAGCAAACCTTATCACCTGTCCTGTCACCCCCACCAAACCCTGTCACCTGCCCTGCCACCCCTACCAAACCCTGTCACCCTGCCAAACCACGTCAGCTGCCCTGCAGTTCCTGAACTCTGCCAAACTCTGTCACCCCCACCAAACCCTGTCACCCTGCCAAACCATGTCACCTGCCCTGCCACTCCACCACACCCCATCACCTACCCTGTCACCCCCACCAAACCCTGTCACCCTGCCAAACCATGTCACCTGCCCTGCCACTACCACCAAGCCCTGCCACCCCACCAAACCTGTCCCCTGTCCTGCTATCCCCACCCAACCCTGTGCCCCCACCCAACCCCATCCCCTCTGCTGCAGCTCCCCCAGCCCCTGCCGGCCCTGGCACTCGCTGCCCCCCGCCCTGCCCGGCCGTCCAAGCCTTGCCGAGCCCCCTCCCACCCTCCTCCCGCTCCGGGCCCGCCGGCACTCACAGGTCCAGGAGCAGCCGGACCTCCTCGCCCGCGCCGTCCCAGCCTCCGCTGAGGCGGCTCATGGCCGGGCCGGGAATGCGGCCGGGACCGGGAACAGGGCTGGGCCCAGGGAATGCGGCGGGCCCAGGGAATGCGGCTGGGATAAGGAACACGGCCGGGCCCAGGGAACAGGGCCGGGCCCAGGCAATGCGGCAGGCCCAGGGAACAGGGCCGGGCGGCCGCCCCGAGCCCGCGGTGCCGGTGCCGATGCCGGTGCGGAGATGGCGATGGCGGCGCCGGGCCCGGGCGGCATGACGGGAGATGTAGTCCTGGGGCGCCGCAGGGATGTGCTGTCCGCCAGGTCTGTCTGCCTGCGATCTTTTGTTTGTTTGTTTGTGTGTTTGTTTGTGTGTTTGGACCTTGCTGCTTGGGCAGTGTGGTGCGGACAGGGAGCGCCCCGGCCTTATGCGCCAGCGGCATCGCTGGTGTGTCCGCACTGCAGGGCTGCCCGCAGAGCCCAGAGCCGCCACCTCTGCCCTGTGATCGGCTGATTAATGAAACCTCTGCTCTCACAGCACCAGCTGAAGGATCCCTATCTAAGAGGGGGTTGCTGCTCACACCTGATAACTTTGTTAAAGTTCACAGCTGAAAGGTCTGCATTAACAGATAAACCACAAGGATGCTGATACTGCAGGAACACACACTGTAGTTGGATAATTCGAAATATGCAGTAGTAGGTAATTGGATTATTCTTCTGATGCCCTTTTAGTGCAAGCTATAAAGCCCCCTAATGAAAAATTGCTTGCATGTGCCCAGTTTGTCTGGGACATCTTATGCACAAAATGAAATATGCTATTCAGTCATCATGGGCCAGTTGTGAATTTTGTGACAGGAGCAGGAGGCACACAGGGCCATCAGAGTGCGCTTGGTTTTAGCTTTCCTCTCAGCAGCACAGACAGGATGTACTCGAGCAGCCTGAGCACCAGGAATGCTCCAGGAGCAGGCTGGCCTTGGCTGCCATGCAGGGGTATTTATTCCTTGATGCCAGAAAACCTTGGCTAATAAAAGCCACTCAGAGACTTGTTTGCATCTTCAAGTAGAAGGTATTTGTTATTTACAGTACCGGGAGGGAGAGGAATAAATTCACTAAACTAGCTCGCTTTCCAGAACAAAACTTACATATTTATACACTTTAATAACAGGAAACTATGAATAGACAGCCTCTTTTCTTCGCATCATTTTACACTTCTGATTACATCAGTCTTTCTGTTGGAGAATGTGCAGTAAAGAACTCTGGTGGTCTTTTCTGTTTCTTCCTCACTTCGGTGGTCTCGCAAAGTAGTGTTCATCACTGTAATCTTTCAACCTTATGTCTCGACGCATGCTCTGTTCACTTGTTTTTCACTGTTTCTCTACTTAGACAATTCCATCTGGCAGGGCATCCTGTTTTTCTCTTTTTGCTACATTCTGATTGGTTACAAAGATTCTATAGTGAATAGAGTTAGTAATATATATATCCTTTCTCCTCTAATTTACGTGACCAAAAGCACCTTTGCGGACATCCTATTATGTGTTAGACAATTCATAAATTCTAATATAGAAATGGCCTTCTTATATCAAGTATATAAATGGATTAATAATTCAAATATTCTAATACATAAATGGCTTTCTTATATCAAAACGAAACCTCTGTTCTCACAAAACCAGCTGAAGGATCCCTATCTAAGAGGAGGTTGCTGCTTACACCTGATAACTTTGTTAAAGTCAACAGCTAGAAGGTCTGCATTAACAGATAAACCACAAGGATGCCGATCCTGCAAGAACACACACTGTGTGTCTGGATAATTTGAAAAATGCAGTAGTAGGTAATTGGATTATTCACCAAAGGGTATATCATACCCTTTTAAGTGTAAGCTGTAAAGCCCCCTAAAGAAAAATTGCTTGCATGTGCCCAGTTTGACTGGGACATCTTATGCACAAAATGAAATATGCTATTCAGTCATCATGGGCCAGTTGTGAATTTTGTGACAGGAGCAGGAGGCACACAGGGCCATCAGAGTGCGCTTGGTTTTAGCTTTCCTCTCAGCAGCACAGACAGGATGTACTCGAGCAGCCTGAGCACCAGGAATGCTCCAGGAGCAGGCTGGCCTTGGCTGCCATGCAGGGGTATTTGTCCCTAAAGAAAAAAAAAGCAGAAGAGAGCTGATCTCGCTTGAGTGGCATTTTAGCCTTGGGAAGGCAGGAACTCCCATGCTGGTAGTGCTGGGTTGAGCACGGAGCTCTGTCAGGCCTTCCTGAAGATACCTTTCCTGGCATCAGAAGACAAGATAAAGCTGCAGCAAACCGTGTGGTACTGACAAATTGCGTGTGCCTGTGTGACAGATCTAAACAGCACACAGTACCTGGCTGATGAGCAGTAAATTCTCTTACTCTTTTTCACGCAATTCACTTCATCACATTCTCCCATCAGTAAGTCTGGCAATGCTAGGGGTAGGTTTGCTGTTCCTCGGCTTCTGGGCTGGAAATAATTACTAGCTCAGTGACAGTCTTTAACTGTTTAACCTCAGGAGTTGCTTGTGAAGCAGCTCATGAACTGCCAAACTTCACACACCTGTGACAAGCCACCCTTAAGGGGAAGCGAGAACACACACACAGGCTGTATCTCCAACTGGCATCAGGCTATCCCAGGAACCAGACACGTGCTGCTCTTTTGCTGGTTTGGCTGCAGGCAGCTGCAGGAAGGGCTTCAGTTACATCAGCCTAAACATGGTGAGAAACTACTGATAAAACACCAGGCTACAAACAGTGACTCAGGAAGTGCTTGAATATGGAGTCTCCACAAAGAGCCAGGGCCTCAACTTTTATATGGGGTTATTCCTCCCTAGGTGCAGGAAAGGACCTGGCTGAACTTCATTAGGTTCCTATCTGCTGATTTCTCCAACCTGTCAGATGTCTGTGTTCAAAGGGACATCATCAGGTACATCAACCACTATTCCCAGTTTTGAATTATCTGCAAACTCGTGAGCATGCACTTTACCCCACTGTTGTGTAACATAATGAAGATGTCAAGTGATATGACCTTAGTAGGGACCACAAGGGACTGGTGTCTAGCTTGTCTTTGTGCTGCTGATCCTCTGAACTCAGAATCTGAGGCTGTTTTCAATCTACCTCACCACACAATTATTCAGTCCATACTGGGTTGGATAGAAATCTGGTCAAGTTCAATAACAACCTTATCTAGTTGAACATGTCCCTGGTTATTGCAGTGAGGTTGAACTAGATGACCTTTAAAGGTTCCTTTCAGTCTAAACTATTCTATGAAGACTAAGGCAAATAAGGCACTGAGGATCTCAACCTTTCTGTGTCTGCTTTGCAGTGTGAAGTTCTGGTAGACTTCAAAAAAAACCAAAAAACAGCGAAACAACAACCAAACCAAAAAACAAAACCTTGAGATGCTTAAGAGAAAAAGGTGTTTTTAGAAGTTACAATAGGAAGTCTTATGTGTCTCTTCCAATGCTGGGAAACACACAATGATGCAGACCTGGACAGTCCTCTCTGGTAGAGCCAGGGCTGTGCAGAATTCTTTGTGGGGAGCTTCAATAGCGTCATTGTTCATCACATCTTTACAGTATTCTTCCAAGTAAAACAAATCAATCAGTCTCTTATTGTACAATACTGAGTATTCTAGAGGGTACACTGGGGTTTGCTGAAAGCATTATGCTTTTACACATTCCCGTGGGAACAAGCCCTTACAAAAAGTACACACAGTTACTTACAAAAAGTACACATTGTTAGTGGCAGTACATGGTGTAAGCTCAAGTTCAGCAATCCCTCATACTAACATATCCACATCTACAACCAAAACCTAGTTAAATTCTTCCTAAGATCTGCTTGAAATCACCCTCTTCTTTCCAATACCTTCAGTGGTGGCCCACTGCAGTATAATTTTTCACAAGGTCTCAGCCTCACTCCCCAGCCCCCAAGGAGTGGGTCCACATTTTCAATTGTAGAAACACTCCTTATTTTTCACATCCCTTTACCACACTCAACTCCAGATGAATTTGGGTTTCCTACCCCCCATTCTTGCACACTTGGATCTATTCTTTCTGAGTCACCTGTGCTTGTGTCCATCTCCTGCATGCTTTCTTTTCATGCTTGTACATCCTTGGAGGCCTTCCTGACATATTTGCAGGTTTTCCTGCACACCAGAATGGACCACTCTTCATTGTCAAGCTTGTAGAAAGTGATTCTTTTTGGGGTAAAAAAACCCCAAACAAACAAAACCCAAACAGCTCTTCTGGACCTGTCTTCTTTTCAGGATCACAAAGTGAATTCAACCCAGGAGATACCTGAACAGGCTGAAGTCTGGCCTCTTGAAGGTCATGACAGTAGTCCTGGCTTTTGTCTTCTTCCCTTCTTTTGAGATCCTGAACTCCATTTCAATTAGTTCATTTCCAATAAAAAACACTCTGTAGTGTTGAAGAATGCTGAGACCAGCCTGACCAACAATCCTAAATGAAACCCATCACAGGAGTATGAAAGACAGATGTTTCCTGACAGACTGACACTGTTGAGGATGTGAAAAACAGAGGTTTACAGAATGAAGAAAAACAAACACGTGACAACATCTTATTTAAAAATAAAGCATGTTCTGTTGAGTTGGCATGACAGTGACTAGCCTAGCAACATATGACTGATAACCAATCACTTTGTACTATCAAGGCACAGTCCCATTTTCCAGCAGGGAGGAGTTCTAGGAGTGTGTGTGAAGGTTCCTCCCTTGAGTGGGGACACCCTTCAAGTTTACTTCTTGAGCCTGAGCAAAATATATTTGCCCACAGTCATCAGTATGGGTAACATCAATCTATTTGGTAATTATTAAGACATTTTGGAAACTGTTGCATTAATAAGTAGGGCACTTTAATTAGTTATAACTATCTATATTGTGTAACAGACAACTCTGGTGACTGTATTTTTCTTTTTCCTCATCACTGGCATGATCATCATTACTACAATTAAAACATCCACTGTACTCATACTAATATATTTCATTCATGATATTTACTCATCCAGGACAAAGTTGGATATGGAATCAATTACACATATCACATCTGGGGTTAGGACTGGATCCATCCACACCTGGACTCCTCTTTGAGGAGTTTAGAAAGCAAGGGGGTCCTTTCTGAATAAGCATATACTCAGTGACACCCAAGTCAACGATGATGTTCCCTCTGTTTGCATAAGCCCTGGTCCTTTGATTCCAAAAAAGCATGGGATAAATGAACTGCCTAGAGACAATTTGTCTTTAAGCAGCAAAATGTATTTATTGACAATGTTGGGGAACTTGCCAGTTCACACTGGGCATGCTAGTTCCTAGGTTCCAGTGGAAGAGGAGGTAATTTATACAGTCTACGTACCTGATTACAACATCTTAACATAGATAGCCATGCAATTTCAACAGCTAATCATCATATTCCTAACAGGCAGGGTTTAGGCAGAGCTTGGGACGGAGTCTTCCAAACCTTCTTTTGGCAGGTTTTGTCCGTGGTGGTTCCAGTTCTTCATCTTATTCTGGGGGTTGTCAGCTCTTCCTGGTTCTGACCTTCTCAGCTCTCTTTGTTTCTCACCCTGGTTGCTGATATTTGCAAAATTTCTTGACTCATGTCCTTCCTTTCTTTGCCAAATCCTCACTTATCTAAATTCGTGGCTGATGGCTTCCCTCAAGTGCCCACCTTATCTTAGTTTATACCTACTTATGTTGACAATGTAGCATTCCTAGCATTTTCAGTAGGCAGAACAGAACAGGCTATCATGTTATGTTTTAACACAGGCATCGCTCCTCACAGCCTGGTACTTTACTGACTCAGTTAATTCTTTTCAGGCCTGGCTCTCATTTCACCTTTGCTTGATAACCTCATCCATGGCTTCTTCATTTGATTGTCATCCTCTCTTTTCCCGTCATTCTTATTTTAAAGCTCTTTCTACCAAGTTGACTATCCTGTTAGCAAAGATGCTATTCTACCTTAGTCCAGTGTATCCCAGCTTTTCCAAGAGACATTCACTCATCAAAGAGCATGCCATGGTCATGGAAAACAAACCCCCATCATAGCTGACCAGCAGGGCTGAGGACACACCAGAGGCTTTCCATGATATCATAAATCCAAATCCATGAAAAGCAGCAAAGTCCCCCAGGCAACAGGTCAGCAGACAGACCTGTTCCCTACAGCAGAGGGTCAGCATCAAGGAAGCAACCCCCAGTGCCTCCTTCTGGTGCTCCTGTTCCCCAAAACCCAGGTATAGAGAAACTCTCAAAGACCATTTCTTTTAGGGGAAAAAAGAATTCTTTTAAGAATATTTTCTCTAAATTGTGCATACCTGAGTTACAAAAGCCTTCTGCCTTTATTCAGTTACCTAATTAACAATTCAAACATTACCTAATCCTCTTTCTCTCCTTGACACACTTCCCATTTTTAGTCAGTGGTCCTTCATGACTCCCTGGTGGTTTTTGGTAATTTTTTTCACATTGTCCTTTTCTTGACCTCTCACTTTGGTACCTCTTCGTACCCTTTGGACTGTAATAGAGCACAAGGACAGTTTTGACTTGGCCTGCTAGCTTTGCGTGCCTTTTATCAGTTCTGCTTCAAAATGAGACTGTGATTTCAAAAATTCCTTTCTGCTGAGACCATCAGCCTTCAGTGAAAAGCTATGTAGATCAAGCTACATGGTTTACCACATAGTTTTAAGCTACATTAATTATTCTATACAGCTATACTCCTGCAAGAATCAGGCTCAGCCAGCTCAGATGGTTCCCTTGAGAGAGCTCCCAGTCTCTTTTCTCCAGGCACAGTGCTGAATGTATTTTCTAGTTACAAATCATCAGGCAGTGCATAAGCATTCGCCCTAGCAGCAGCAATCACAAGCTTCCAGCTTTCACCATCCTGAGAGTTTTTACTTCCCACTCTGAGACTCAGCCTGCCCCTCCTTCAGTACATACCTCCATGGTTTCTTGAAAATGGAGAATCTCAGAGAAGATTCAGTTTCTTTCACAACCTCTGATGAAGCATAGCACACTAACTATCTCCTGGACCTTCTTTGCTTAATAAAACATTTCAGGCTAAAGAAGAAACCACCCCTGCCCCACACTAGCAGCCTCCTTCTGAAGGTCTGTTTTGGTTTGAAGACCTCTAGCATAACAGGAAAAGTTTTTCCACCAGCTGTTCAGGGCAGCAGCTTATAGCGCACCCCAACCACTGCTGAGGAAGTGTGTTCTGTTATGAGATAAAGCACTAGCTCTCCCCCTACCAAATGTCCCCAAAACCTGTGTGGTTTAGGCCCAGATCTTATATAGCCCTCAGTTGGAAAGGGTGCCAGATGCTCCCTAGACAGTGTCAGCTGAAACAAAGCCTCCAAGGGCCCTTGAAACAAAGACAGCTGGCAGAGCTCATTAGCTCTGCTAGACCTTGCTAAAAGTCAAGACCTCTGGTAGCTATCCCCAACAGCAGCAGGTAACTTTGAGCTCCTCAAAGGCCTCCCAAACGAGTTCCCAGAGCTTCTCTGACAATGATCCCAGAAGAAGGTCCCAGTAGATCTAGAAGCAAGAGTGCAAAAAATGCTGTGCTAGCTATTCACTGCCTCTTTTAGCTGTGCTAAAAAGGAAGATTTTTGCATATATTAGATTTTACTTGCCATGGTGTTGTAGAAAATTACATTGTTTATTAATAGGGAAGTAAAAGTAGGGTGTATAAGCAAATATTGTAAAAGTCAAACCACAAGGCTTGCAAAACTGCTTGAAACCGCTTGGCTTGCAGAATGTAGCAATACCAGGAAAATGTAAAAACGAATAAACAATACCATATATAGTCATATGAAGAAGAGACCGCTCAACGGACACAAGAGGAAGACAGCTTACTTCAGCCTCACGACCACCAGACGACTGATGAAGACCCCCTAGCAACAGGAGGAGCATGCGCAGAAGAAAGACACAACTACGGAAGTAAGACTGGATATAAGGACTCAATCCGTGTTGCCTAGCACGGCAGTTGGTGGAGCGGAGACTCCCCTGTCGTCCAGTGCTGCTCTTTGCTCGTATCTTACTTGCTATAATTAATAAAACATTTAATTGGGCACGATCCTTTGTGTTCGCAATTTATGGCAGTGTTAAATCGTGTTATTGCCCAGTATTAATGTGACTGCCAATTAAGTTGGCAAGGAATGAGGTACCAGAATGCATGTTGGAATAGTAGTTTGAAAGAGTTGAAATGGTTGTGTAATAGATAGATTTATAATTTGCCAAAATCAAACGAATTAAGTATTTTTTTATTCTACTGAAATAGAGGTTTTAGGAATAGTTTTAGAACTAACTGGATGTTGAAGTTTTGTTTAGAATAGATTTAACCTAAAGTGTTATCTCCTATCTCTCCCTCCCTTCTTTGGTATGCAAACAGAAAACCTTCTGTTTGCATTAACACTTAAAAGGAGTCTTTATATCCCCTTGTTAACTGTCCAGAAGGAAGAGAATCTAACTTTTTATTTCTCAAGGCAGCACTAAATCAAGCAAAGCTATCCTGTGCTAAAACCTAGTTGACATATTTAAGGGAACAATATCACCGGTTCACAAGATCTGTTTCTTTTAAAACCTTATCTTGTCTCTTCTTTTGATATTCACCAGTGCAACCAGGAATTTATGGTGTTCGTTTCCCCTTCCTATACATTCCCTTATCTCTTACAAGCGGCAGCATTCCTTCCCTACTCCCTTTTTCCTTTCTTTTAGCCTGTGCCAAAAC
>JAXCLP010000254.1:0-15519 GCA_035584035.1 Lepidocolaptes lacrymiger | reverse complement strand
GGAGCACCCTGGGCTGGTGGGAGGTGTCCCTGCCCATGGCAGGGGTGGGACTGGATGGGCTTTGAGGTCCCTCCCAAACCAAACCAGTGTGGGATCCCTTTTCCTATAGTTGAATTTTGAGTGTGCTGAGTGAGGAGGGAGACATGGATAAGGAAATGAAGTGTTGGAGGTCTCAGACTGAAGCACTGAGTCAGAATTGGAAATAGAGCTGTGAAACCTTTGGGTGGGTGGACTGTGGGTCATCTAGACTGGGATGGTCCTGGGTTCAGCATCGAGAGGGAGTCTGAGAGCAGGTTCAGGTGAGGGGGAGCAGCATCCAAGGGCTCTCCATGTCCAGCCCACCAGCAGCTCTGCACAAACATCTGAGCCCTCTGGAAGGAGCAGGGAGGGGACCTGGCTGGTGTTTGACATGGCAGGTGAGTGCTGTGTCTTGTGCTCAGGGCTTTCCTGGAGCCAGGGCTGGGCTTGGGGTGCTCCTGGACTTCTTCTGCTTGTTCCTGAGCTGCCCTGGCCTCAAAGCCACCACCACAACAGAGGGATGGGGCTGAGCCACCATCCATCCCTACCCCCAGAGAGGACAGCAATGCCAGCTCTGGGATGTCCCCTGAGAGGAGCTCCACCTGAGGTGGTGGAAGGAGCAGCTGTGGAGAAGACAAACAGGGAGCTGGAGGTGCAGGAGTGAACCTGCAGCAGGCCAGGGAAGGGAGAAGGGAAGGAGGTGCCAGCACTTGCAGCATGGCCGTGGCTGGCAGAGACAGGGTTGCTTAGCAATGAGCAGCAGAATAAATAACGTTCTCCTAGCGACAACCGTCACCACTTCCCCTCTCAGAGGCTTCAGCTCCGTCTGAAGGCAGCACATTGCTCTGGGAATGGAAGGGCCATCCTGAAGGACTCGGCACTGCTGGATGCAGCAGAGCTCAGGGAGCACCTGGGCTGGGGGATCCTGGCTGTGGCACCTCCCCAGACCCCCCTTTTGCCCCCCAGCCACCGGTGTGGGGTTCAGCTGTGGCTGCCCCATCCCTGCAGTGTCCAAGGCCAAATTGGACAGGGCCTGGAGCACCATAGTTTGGTTTTTCTCCTCACTGAATACCTGTCAGACACCAGCAGTGCCCGTTTGAAGGGTCCGTTAAATACTTGTGTGATGAAAAGCCAGTGCCTGGCTGCTTCTCCACTGTGGCACTGCCAAGAAGCTTTGGAGCAGCTGGAATTGGGGCATTTTAGGAATGCCAATATCCCTCCCTGCTTCAGAGCCCCGTGTGTCACAGACTGGGGGTTGTGTTTGGGTGAAGTGCTGCTTGTAAGCTCTTACATTTATATTATATTACTGAGATGTAAGTGTGGAACTGCAGCCTTTGTTTTCTTGTGTTGTAGCAGAGATGGGAATGGCCCCCCGGTGTCCTTGGAGCTGCAGAAAATCTAATTAAAGGGAAAAAAATGCTCTGCTGTGCCTGTACAAGGTTCCAGCTTAACACCTTGATATTTGGAGTTTACTTTGCTAATGCTTGCAGAGCCTGAGCCCCTGGGGACACCTTTCCCCCCATCCCAGGGCAGGGTGGGCTGACAAGAGCCCCTTTAGCAAAGGGCTGCTGCTGCTTTTGTACCTAATCCTGCTGAACTTCCTTGGGAGTGGTTCTTTGTGTGCTGCTGTGGAATATTTAGGGGTGGAATTATTAAAAAAACCTCCTGGCTGATGATGTGCTGAAACCCAAGAGCATCATCTCTGGCACTGCCTTCTCCAGGACGTGACTGGGGGTTATCAGAGGCTACCCCAGGCCTGGAGGAGGAACTTGGGGTGGGGAAAACAATCATTTAAACCCCTTAAATTAGAGGTTATGAGAAAATAAAAAGGGAAGCCCAGAGATATGATGGAGGGGGGTCTGAGAGCAAACCAGAGGAAGAGTTCCCTTGATGTGTGCAGGGGGAACAGTTGGGAATTGGAGGTGCCATCAGAGCTGCCTCTGGCCAGGGCAGCACCTCCCTGTGCCACAGTGAGCACTGAATGTGGATCAGGCAGGTTTTGGTGCATAATCTGTGCTGAGGATGCTCTTCAGACATAACCAGTGCCCTGAGAGAAGGTATTGAAGGCACCTCAATACCCTCATGGTACTCTGGGTGTGCTGCAATGTGGGCACATCCTCCTCCTGTCTGGTTTTCAGGAGAAGGGCCAAGTCTTCTGCAGGAGACAGGCCCCTGTGGCTCTCAAATGCCGATAAAACATCTGGCTAATCCTGCAAGGAGGTCTGGGACAGTCCAAGGAACATCACCTGAGTCAGGAGGACACCTGAAGGTTTTCCACTCCTGATGAGGGCAGATCAGGAAAAAAGGATAAACATTCCCCAGTCCTGAAAATAGGATGCAGTTTGGTTGGATCAAGTGTTAAACCTTGATCTTTTCTGCATGAAAACGCCCATGGGATTTTCTCCTGTTTCAGGGTAGTTTAAAAAATAATAGAAATTTGAATCTATGAAGTCTGAACCTGTGGTTTAACCCGCAAAAGCTGGATTGCATAGCTAATTAGGGCCATTAATATTGATTAATGAGCAGTGTGGAAGCTGGATCCAGTCCCAGCCCCAGCCTTTGTCAATGCTTTCTGTGTAAAGGATGATCCAGGTGTGAGTGAACCTTTACAGCTCTTTGCCCCACAGGATGAAGGATGGCAAGCCAGATGTATTTATAGAAATAGAGATGATTTAGTATGATAGTGATTACACAAAAGATCTGCATCAGGATTATTTATTGCACAGTATAGGAGCTGTAGCAGCTATTATAGTATAGTGGACCAGGAAGGACCAGGGAAGCAATTGTATGAAGTAATTGTATTAGAGCAAAAACAATTAAGTAGAGATTGATGTCACTCACCCAGACCAAGGACCGTGGGCAAATCCCTTTGGCTCAGCCTCCAGGAGTGACCTTGAGGGGTGTCCCCATGGCAGGAAGGAATCTCTACACACACACAACCCCCAAGAAGGGGCAAGTCAGAAGATTCTGCCCTAAAATCTGGGACTGGGCTCTCAAAGTGCTGGGCTGTCAGTCAGGTGTGTCCAGGCTGTGCCAGCTTTAGAGAAGTTCTCTGTGGTGTCACTTGTTTGTTCCTTTCTCTGAGGATTTCCCAGCTCTGCCACATCTTCCCCTCTGTCCTGGGATGTTTCACTTTGGGATTAGGAGTCAGGCTGCTTTCAGCTTGGTTCAATGCAAAAGCAGGGTGACCCCCTTCATTTACCACTGAGCACTTTGCAAGGAGGGTGTTGTTGGAGTTGTTTCCCCATTCCAGGCAGAGCATCCCACTGCAAGAGCCTACACACTGCCACCCTGGGACTGGGGACAAGGGCATCATCCTGGGGACATTCCCCAGCTGTTTGACTCACTTTGGGGCTTGGTGTGAGTAAAACCACTGAATGCCCCCAGTGACCCTCAGTTAACAGAGCTGGAATAGGAAACCTTTGTTTAATATTTATATAATATAGAATAGGGATAATTTCTGCCTGGAAAGGGTGGTCAGGCCTTGGCAGGGGCTGCCCAGGGAGGGTGGGAGTGCCCAGGCTGGAGGTGCCTGGAGTGTGGAGCTGAACTTGTGTGGTGCCTCGAGGAGCTGTCAAGCCCTGGTAGTACAATGGCTGTGGAAAATGGATTTGGCCATTTCCTTGCTGTAAGTAGAATCCTCCCTGCAATTCAGTTTTTTGCTGTACAGAATATATCTTCCCTAATTCTTTTCCTTCCAAGATGGCACTATTTTTAAATGAGGCTTTTAATTTCCTAATTAACCATGTAATCATTGCCTTTCTGTTTCTCAGTTGTGTTGGTACATTTGAAGGCATCTCATTTACGTTTTGTTTCTGCTCTGGCTTTCCTGCAGCTTCCAGAATTCCAGCCAATGTTTCACAGCTGATGGAGTTTCAGTGCTGAAGTTTTCCCCTTGGAAATAAATCAGGGGACATTTACCTGGGCAGCCTTTGCATGGAATGCAGCTGACACCTCTGGTGGCTTCAGAGCTGCAGGAATATTGATCTGTGGGACAAAATAAGTTCTTAAATTCTTCTCCTCCCTTTTTGCTGGTCCAGAAGCCACCTGGAGATTTTTCTGTGTCAGGTGTGGGTTTGCTGTGGGCAAAAAGCAGATCATGCCTTGATTTATTGTCTGCTCAGGGGTGATCCCAACCAGTCTTGCCCATGAGACCATCCCAATTAACCTGTCCCTTGGTGTACTAAATGCTTCTTGCAACCAGGAGCCCTCAACTGTTCCTAATTTTATTTAGAAAGTAATAAAAAATTTATTTTTATATGGGGAAGGGGGGTTTGCATGTTAAGGAGTTTGCTGTAGAGAGAACTGATTCTCCTTTGAGAAAACTTAAGGCAACTAGTAATAGATCCTTTTAAATTATTGTATTGGGGTTTGATATTAAATTCTAACAACTGTAGTGTGCTTTGCAAGAATGATTTGGAAAAATTTGGCTGAATGATTTGGAAAAATTTGGCTGAATTCTTGACGTAACCTTTCTGCTGTTTTATTTATGGCTCTGTGAATAATGTGTTGGTTGGGCTCGATGGTCTTACAGGTCTTTTCCAAGCTCAGTGATTCTGTGGGACAAACCCTGCTACAATATGATGTCTGTGAACAAACTTCACAGCTTTGCTCTGAGCAATGTCACTGTCCTGAGCTGAAGTGATGCCCTGTGTGAGCATCCCTGATGTGTTTGGTGAGATCAGGGTGTGCTGGGCTGCCCTGGGGACCGTGTGTCCCTCCTGTCCTCTGTCAGCCTGGCCACCAGTGTCACACAGAACATGCCAGGCTGGATCATGGAGTCCAGCCCTGGTCACAGCCTGGGCAGAGGGGGTATTTTCCATCAGGACTGGGGCTGGCACAGCCATGGGTGGGCATGTTTGGTAGGAATTACAGAATCATGGAATGTGCTGAGCTGGAAGGACCCACCAGGACCATCCAGTCCAACCCTCAGCCCTGCCCAGGCCCAGCCCCAAGAGTCACCCCCTGTGCCCCAGAGCATCATCCAACCCCTCCTGCAGCTCTGGCAGCCTTGGGGCTGTGCCCACTGCCCTGGGCAGCCTGGGCAGTGCCCACCACCCTCTGGGGGAAGAGCCTTTCCCTGAGATCCCCCCTGACCCTGCCCTGGCACAGCCCCAGCCATGCCCTGGGTGCTGTCCCTGGTCCCACAGAGCAGAGATCAGAGCCTGCCCCTCCCCAAGAAGGTGTCCCTGCCATGAGCTCTCCCCTCAGTGTCCTCTTCTCCAGCTGGACACCCCAAGTGCCCTCAGTGTCCCCTCAGGTCCCTTTCCCATCTCCATTGCCTCTTTTGGACACTCTCTAAGAGCTTAATCTCTTGTGGTGTGCAAAACTGCCACCCTATTCAAGGTGAGGTCAGAGCAGAGCAGGACAATGCCCTCCCTCAGCCTGAGAAAAGCAATGCTCCTCACACCTGGCAGGGCTGCCAAGGCTGAGCACACCCCATCTGTGGGACAACATTCCTCCTTGGAGCTTGGGTGAACACCTTGGACAGCACAGTGAGAGCTGTGACAGTGTCAAACAAGAACTGGTGACCCTGGAAGTCTCCAGGATTTGATCCTCTGTGTGCTCTGGCAGCACATCAAGTGGAGCTGAGAGTACCAAAAGCAGCCTGGGTCTGTGAAGATGTTTTAAATTTTCAGAGCAGCTGGTCAGTGAGAAGTGGCCAAGCCAGGCCAGGCTTCAGCCAGGACCAGGTTCCTTAGCCCCAGTGGGCTCCTGTAGGTGTTTGATGCCCAAGGCACCAAGGATGCCAGGCAGCATGGCAGTGTGGGAGCAGCAGTTGCCATGCCAACCCTCAATGTACAGCCCTGTAATGCAGAGCAGATGCTGCTGCATCACAAATAGAGGTTTATGTTGTAGTAGCGATGCTGTTCTACATGCTGAGTTTGTGTGGAGCAATGTTTGGGACCCGGATACATCCAAGGGCTGGTGTGAGCTGTTTGTCTTCCATGAAATAACAACGAGGCTTCCTCGGGCTGGTTGCTTTGCATGGCAAGTAGCAAATGTTGGGGTTTGATGGAGCACCCCCCTTTGCCTGTGGCTCAGCAGTGTGGTCTGTGCCACCCACCGTGCCCGTCACTCACCCTGTGCCTTGGTGGCATCGCTCTCATGTTCTTGTGTTGTTTGCCAGGCTGGCTGTAAGGCTGACAGCCTGTGTGTGAGGTGTGTGTGTGAGGCAGAGCTGCAAATAGACACCCTGCCTGCCAGAGGGGGAGCGTGGGACAAGCTCAGAGCTCCTGCTGCCAGGGCCTGGCGAGCAACAGATGTGCCCTGGGGAATTATCCTGACCTCAGTTTCAGTGGGTCTTGGCCTGAGATGGCATTTTGGGTGTGAAAAGGCACTGGGACGCGTTGGAGATGTTGCAGAAGTAAATCAGATTCTCTGTCCTAAGAGGAATGGTTGGGAGCTCTGGGAAGGACAGGTTGTCACCCTCAGTAGGGACTTCGGGGGGAATGTGGCACCTGACCAGTGTAGGGGTACAGAATGGCAGCTCTGAGCTTTGCAGAGGGGTTCATGAAGCTCTGCATGTTTTCCCTCCTCCTTCCTTATCCCTGGTAGCACCACCCTGGTCATCACATGCTGCAGGTCCTGGCACAGTCAGCTGGGTGTCTCTGATCGCAGCTGCCCCA
Organism: Lepidocolaptes lacrymiger; assembly: GCA_035584035.1. NCBI lineage: Eukaryota > Metazoa > Chordata > Aves > Passeriformes > Dendrocolaptidae > Lepidocolaptes > Lepidocolaptes lacrymiger. The sequence continues at coordinate 8,872 of JAXCLP010000254.1, read as the reverse complement.
AATTTCTCTGCTTTGCTCGACACCTTGGTGTGCCAAGACATCCACAGTGCCAGCAGCTCCAGGGCAAGGGTTTTCCAGCTCCCTCTAGGAAGCATCAGGGGCATGGATTTATACTGTGGCCTCACTGCTACAGTTGGATTTAATTCACAGGAATTGGTTGGTTTCCAGTTTTACATCAGCATTCTTGGGTAATAACAAAGATTTTCCTCTTCTGTGTCCAAAGCTTTCAGCTGTCATGTGGGTACTTGCTGCAATGGGTACTTTGTCTCCCTGCTGAGGTGAGCAGCTCACACCTCTCAGGCACTTTGTCACTTCTTCTGTGTCTTTGTGACTTTTTCCTGCCAACAGCAGACAATTCAGCAGCAAAGATGGCCCATGGAAAGTGTAGGTTTAACTGAGTTAGGGAACATTGGATGGCAACTTGAATTTTGCCTCTTTAGTTCCTTCTTGTGCTTGTGTGAAAAGTAAATGAGTATCAGTGGCTCCAGGCAGCTGAACACCAGTTCCTAAATCCCTTTTTTTAGTTTTGGGTTGGGTGATTACCTGAGTGCTCCCTTTTTCCCATCCTGGCTGGTCCCATAGAATCAGGGTGCTCCTTCTCCTTTGGCGCTGCTTTTGCTGTTCACAGATGGAATCATGCATAAAAATATTGTGGGGAAAAGTTGCCCAACTGCAAAAAACCCCCAAAACAAACAAAACCAAAAAAACCCCAAATTTTGGAGGAGGTCCAAAAGGTCTCATTTAGGGAAAAGTGGTGGAAGTGTCAATTTGTACCCTAATGTGTGAGCAGCAGAAGGGGTCAGGGGATGGGATGTGCTCTGGGAATGTTCTGGCACAACCCAGCACTTCAGAATTCTTTATTACTAATTGTTAATTAATCCTGTGCAAACTCTACACACCCCAGAAGCCCCGAGCCCTCCCCACAGGCCCTTCTGCACTTGTGGCAGTGGGAAATGGCCCTTTTACCCAGAAATGTTCAGTCTTGCCAGGAAATTTGCCCCTCACTGGGAGATACTCCAGATTTCTGGTGTAGTTCAGAAATTGTGGGCAATATTAAGGTACCAAAAGGTAATAAGAAAAGGAGATTCCATGATTCTCCTTCCAGTTGTGTTGAGGTGCCAGCTCGTTTCCAGCAGCTCCAACCACTCCTCCTCACCCCAAAACAGGCCAAGCAGGGTTTGTTTCTAACACTGTTCCAAAAGTTTATATTTACTGTGCTGTCACATTTCCTTTTGCCAGCTTTTTAAAAAAGCAATTAAAAAATCCTCTCAGCCAGCATAGGTAGGGGAGGGGGAGTGCTTAAAAATTCAGCTCGTTTGGAGTAATTTTTAATCTCCCTCCCTAATTATTTAATCACTGAGGGAGTGCTGAGGATGTGTCATAAATAATGCTCCGTTTCTCCTTCCCTGGGAGCTGCTTTCTTGGCTGAGGCACAATGCAGGCAGGCAGAGCTCCTTCATCTTTTATTCTGACTGATCTGAGCTCCCATTACCCACTAACACCAAAGCAAGGTGGAAAGGAACCCAAAGGCACCCTGGTGTCTTCTCTTGCTTGAACAAACAGTGCTGTGGTGAGTCAGGGTGGGGGACAGACACAAACACTGGGCATTGCTGCCTCCTCTGTGGGAATCCTGTTGTAAATCAGGAATTGGTCAATAAACTGACACAGGGGGTGATGGAGGAGGTGCAAGTGGGCTGTTTTTTGGGTGGCTGGGGCTCAGCTGCTCCCTGAGATGCTGCCTTGGTCCCTCCTGTGTTCAGGCAGATGGGCTGGGAAAGGGAATGGCACAGAGAGGCAGGTCTGGGGAATCAGCCCAAGTCAGGAATTCTCCAGCTCTGGGACTGCTCTCAGGATGCAGAGCAGCATCTGCAGCCCTGGGAGGTGCCAAACCCCTGCTGAGCTGGTCCCCAGTCCATCCCAGTTGGGTCCTGTGTGACCAGTCCTGTGGCTGGGGCTGAGCCTGAGCCCACTCTTGGTGCAGGGGGGCTTGAAGATAAAAATCCAAAGGAAAAGCAAAGCAGGGCCTGGGGAGCTTCCAGGATCCTCCCATGGGTGTCCTGCTGGGCTCTCCCATTGCCCCTCCACCACAGGTGGGCTTTTGTCTGTCACTGCTCTTCACCTGGGGTCCTTCTGCTGTCTGTGGAGCCCTACCAGAGATTTATTGCCATGTATTTATGTATTTTAATATTTATTCTTGCTATTTATATATATGCATCTTAGATATTTATAGACACATATGTATGCTTTATATGGGGCATGTGAAAAACACTGAAGACACTAATTCCAGGACCATAAATAACTTCCTAAATGCAATTCTCACAGGGATACTTGAGCAGGGGAGGTAAATTCTTTTGCAGGATCAATGCACTAAACCCTGGGTTTGTGTATTTTTCTGCCAGTGAATTCAGCAGCAAAAGTGGTTCATGGAAAGTGAATGAGGGCACAGTGTTTGGATCTGTCTGTTGAACCCACAAGGACATAATATCTCCAGTTATTGCAGAGACACTTTTGGTGCAGGAAAACTGATTGTTGTCCCTTTTAAGCTCTGTGCAGTGTGTGCAGTGTGTTCTCCAGGCAGATGTGGCTCCAGCAGGAGCTCTGGGCAAAGGAGGACTGACAGCACGTGCAGTTCCACTGCCATGAATTAATCTTTCTCAGAGCTCTTCAGGAACACTTTAAATTCTGCATGAAGGGCTCAGGCATCAGTGGAATCTTCATCTAAATTTTGCTTTGCATTTCTGTGGTGTGTACAGGCTCTGGATGCTGAAATGCAGGTTTGATGTGTCTCAAACACCATAACCTGGAGCAGGAGAAGTCCAACAATCCCAGTGCAGGTGGTCAAGGGACAGAGCTAGGAAATAGTGGGGCCTGGAAATATTTCCTCCTCCTGTGGAACAGAGGTGACAGCTCCAAGAGTCCCAGGAAGGTGCAGTTTCCCCTCCCCTCCTGCAGGACTCCAAACTCCCAGTGAGCAACCAGACAGCAGTAACTCCCTCTCTGAGCTGCTCTGGCTCCCAGGTCTCTGCTTTCCAGGAATGCAGCTGAACCCATGGCAAGGCGAGTGTGTCGGATTAATGGGAAGAGTGTGGCACGGATCCAATCTCTTTTATAGGAGCCATAATTCCCTTATCAAAGGTAGCGGCTGTGCTGAGTTAAGGATGCTCATCCATCCTGTCACTGCGGGCTGGGCTGGACTTTGGGCGTGGGGTGGGTGGGATTTGTGGCATGACTTAGATCTGCCTCTGGAGAGGAGAGAAGGGAGAGGCTGCTGCGAGGAGCTGCCCTGCCAAAGAGGGAGACTCTTGTTCTTTATTAATCATTGCTGAAAATCAATTAGCTGGCAGAGCCAGCCCAGCAGGTCTCTGTAGCTATGGAGACAGGCCAGGGAGGAAAGTACAGTGTATTCAGGAAAAGTGCAAATTTCATGCTCTGGTATTTTTAACCTTTCAGAGACAATTATGAACTCTTTTAATTAGCAGTGTTTATCAGTGGCTGGACAGAAGGAGCTGCCCATGCCTTGCCTTGGCCCTCTCCCCAGACCCCCACTCATCCTGCTTGGATTTACATATGGAAGGTGTGAAGGACTTTCAGTTCCTATTAAAATATCCATTTTTCACGGGAAGCCAAATGAGCAAAGCTGCTGATTTAAGCAAGGAGTGCAGTAATTAGTGCCAGGCTTGTGTTGTGCTTGGTGAGGACCCCCTGCATTCCCCCAGTCTGGCACCAGCTGGAGGTGTTTGCTGGGCAGGGCTCGCCGGCAGCACTGGGTTTGAATTGATTCCTCCCATTTTCCATCTCCTGGGCTGGGAATAAAGGCGTGCCCTGTGCTGGTGCCTTGGCCCAGATCAGCTGGGGTGGTTTGTTCAGGTTGTGCAGGAGGAAAGTGGATGTCACATTGCCCAGTGTGGTGCTGGGCCACTTCTGGAGTGCAGGAGGGGCACAGAGACACAATGACAGCTCAGTTAAACCCCAGACGTGCCCCTGCTGTGGGCACACACTTGGCAATGTTAGGGGGGCCTGAATGTGCTTCTTGAGGTGGGACATGGAGGGTTCCTTTCCTGGCATCAAGCCCAGCTCCAAAGGGTCCATGTCTGCTCCCTTGGCAGCTTTCCTGCAGCCTCCTGGCAGAAGAGATCACACCTTCTCTGACCAGGGACTCTGGTTTGAGCATCTCAATTTTTTCTAGCACTTTCCAAAAAGGGGAAATCTGGGACATTTTGTTTTTTTCAATGTGGCAAAAAAAAAAATCCTTACAAAATCTTCCATGGGAAAGGAATTTGAAAGGAAGCTGCTTCACTTTGAAAACTCCCCTGTAGAGAACTTTAAAATTTTGCATTTAAAGGTCTGGGTTTTATTCTCTTTGATACTTTGATTGGAATGCAGTGCATGGCAATAGGGCTGGGATCCATCTGAGCCTCATCCTCAGCATCCAGGAGGGCAGAGGGATGGGATGGGTGGGATGCTGGGGAGGGGTGGCTGGCCCTGGAGGTGTCAGTGGGACTGCACTTGGAAATGCCCTTGGAAGGAGTGATGGTGGGGCAGGCCCTGCTGGCTGTGGGGTGTAAACCCATGTGGGAGGATGTCCTGGACTGTCCCCACAGCTGGAGGTGTCTGAGCTCTCCCCAGCCCCCCCTGCCATCAGCACCCTCTGTGCTGGGGGGATGCAGCAGAGGTGACCCCAGGGCTGGTCCCTCTGTGGGTGGGGGGACAGATGGAGCCCCTGCCTTGTGTGAAGAGCCCAGCTCACCCCCACAAACACCGTGGTGTTCAAATCAAGGCCAGAGCAACGTGGTGGGGAAGGTGCCATCTCGGGGTCCTGGAGTTGCCCATCCCAGGGTTCCACATCCCACATCCAGCCCCGCTGCCTCGCAAGGCAGAGCATGCTTTTCTCTCAGCTCTCTGTTTGAACCTGGCCATGGCAAAGCAAGATATCTCCTCACACTTCCACCTCTTCAGCAGCAAGTGACAGTTGGGTTGCAAACGTAGGGAAGCCCCAGCAGGGTGGAGTGTGCAACTCCAGGGCCTGCAGCTATTCCTGGCAGCAGAGCGGTGCCAATCAGGAATCACAGCCTCGGGAGAGCATTCCCACAGGGAGCAAGGTCACAGCTCCAACCCTATTGCTTCTGTGGAGATAAAAGTAGCACATTTCTCCTTGGGGGAAGGAGTTATCTCCATCCCTGGGAGCAGATTCGTGTGTATGTGTGTCCAAGAGAAGAGTTAGTCTGGTTTTTATCAGGTGATTGCCCAAATTTACTCCTGAAGACTTCCTTAAAAATTTTAATGTGAACAAGCATGTGTTGCCGTAGGGGAGAATTCTCATTTTAACCACTATGGAATGAAAAAAGGGGAAGATCCACTTCCCCTCCAGTTTGGCACTTTGGGCTCTTGGGAGGAAAACTTGGATTATTTGCCTCTATAATATCACAGGTACATGGTCTTTAAAGAGAATTCTGATTTTGTTACCCCTCCCTCCCCAGTTTTGAAGAGTGTCCTTGGCTATTTCTGTAGTGACTGGTGCCAAACTTGGGGCAGGACACAGGGAATGGTTTCCCAGTGCCAGAGGGCAGGGTTAGGTGGGATATTGGGAAGGAATTGGTGGCTGGGAGGTTGGGCAGAGAAGCTGTGGCTGCCCCTGGATCCCTGGGGGTGTCCAAGGCCAGGTTGGACAGGACATGGAGCACCCTGGGACAGTGGGAGTGACCCTACCCATGGCAGGGGGTGGGATGGATGAGCTGTAAGGTCCCCTCCAACCCAAATCCCTGGGTTGGTGAGCTCATCTCTCCTAAAATCCCTAAAATTCCTGCCTGTTTCACAGTCCTGGAACAAGCTGCAGTGGGCTCACAGCAGCCTCAGGAAAGGAGAAAGAATAGAGGGGGAAAACCTCAGATGTAATTACTTTCCACTAAAAGCAATTAAATGCTGAATTTGTCCCAGAAAGCTGAACCCTTGTGGGATAAATGCTTCACACCTCAGAGTGGCAGCTCCTGCCTGCTCTCACTCCATGGCCCAGCCTTGTTTTGTGGCTCTACCTGACAGATCTTCCCAAAGTTAAATACAGGTCAGGCATGAGACCATTTACTGAGTGAAAATAGGGTGAGCTGGAAGCATCTTCCTGCCTTTGTAAAGAATAGGATTTGCTACAGAGCCCTGAATTGTCAGACTCTGATTTTGCTCATATAGCCACTATTGTGTGAGCCTTCCTAGCCTTGCTATCTTACCTCTTTTTCTTCCATCTCAAATAAAATTCCATTTTTCTCTGCCTGTCCATTAATGTTTTCTCACAGTGTGGCAGCCAGAGGGCTGTTGGGCAGCTACAGGGCTGAGGATTGCTTAAAAAAGACTAAAAAAAGCATCCTTTTCCCATCTCTGGAGCAAGCTGGGGATGCAGTTTGTTCAGGGAACAAAGAGGCAGCCTAGACATTAATGATGAAAATCCTCATTTCACTTGGCAAAGCTGGTCTTGTGATTGCCAAGGTGAAGAGCTGGTAAAAAAAGCAGCTAAAGGTGTTGTTTATGTTCCCTAATTTGGTGATAAATATCTCAGGGCACTTGGAATCCTCACATGCTTTGTATCTGCACTTTCCCCCCTTGCAGAGCTGCTCCTTCCATCCCTCATCCTTTCCAGGCTTCACTTCCAGCCCCTTTTCAGGATCTTTCTTCCATCTGTGTTATTTTATATTTATCTACCTTGAATTTCATCTTGGTTTGTTATTAGTGGTCTGGACACCAGAGACTCTGAATAAGGTGCCTGTAAAACCTGTTTATAACCACAAGATGCTTCCCCAACTGTTTCAGTGCCTTTCCTTGGAACGAGAAGCTGTGGAGCTGAACTTCTTGGGTTCTCACCCACAGCCACTGCTCTTGGAGGGAGTTATTCCTCTTCCCTTTGTTCTGCAGCCTTTCTGGTGCTCTGTGAAAACCCTGTGTCTGCCCCCGGCAGCTGGAGAAGGTTCTCTCCACCAGGAGCCTCATTCCAATGCTCTTCACACTCCAAACTGCTCCCTGTTTTCTGTCTGCCCTCAGTGCAGCAGTCCTTGTGGCACAGCTGGGGTTTCAGGGCTGCACATACAAATCCAGGAGTTGTTTGATCATCCCTTCAGAGATGATGCCCAGTCAGCAAAGCCTCTCAGAGCTGCCTGGGTGGTGGAGCCCCTGGAAACACCAGCCACGGGTTTTAATCCCAAGGGAGAGCATTTGATTGGAGCTTTGGGCCGAAGGGAAGCATCACCTGGATTTTAGATTTCCTCCATCTGTCCCAGGGCTTTCATTTCCCCTCCAGGTTTACAGAATAAAAGCCTGTGGGGTTCTGTCTCACAGGCAGTAATTACACACTCCTGGTCCTTTCTCCACAGCACCCCTTTCCTTCCAGTGGCTCCTGGTGGTGGATGCAGAGCACGTTTGTGTCCCTGGGCTGGTTTCACTTGGATGAGCCAATTCTGCTGCCTCTGTTTGCTTTTAATGCTGTGGGGCAAAGTAATTCCTACACACATTTAGGCTCAGGCTCTGACCTTGTAGCAAATGTAACTCCTGGATTGGCATAAACTGTTGTTTGACTTTTGTGTGTTCTTAGATGTTTTGGGAGAAATATATATATTTATATATATAGTCTGTGCCTCTCCACTGAGGGAAATCGAAAGGCAGGAGTGAGGATGAGGATTTCTGACTGCATGTAGGGCTTTCCCACAGCTCCATGCAGGCACAGAGCTGTGTTCCCATCCCCTCCCAGGCTGGTAAGGAACACTATGAGCCACCAGCAAGGTTTATCTGCTCAGTTCTGTTTCAGTGGTCAGAGAGGTTGGGCAGCATCTTCAGACCTTCTGGCTGCCCTGTTTTGTACCATGAATTTATGAACAAACAGGGGTTTACTCTCAGGAGCTCCAAGCAGAGGGATGTGACAGCAGCACGGGAAGGATTTCCCTGTCCCTGTAGGACCGATGTAGGGGAACAGGGGGAGCTCCCTGGCGCACCATGGACAGCGCCGGCAGTCCCAGCTGACCTGGCACTCCTCGAGTGGGTTTTGCTGGAGAATTGGACAACTGGGGGCACCTTTACTGGGGCACCTTTCCTTCCCCTGGCAGCCCCTGTACCCCTCCCCGCACAGCAGTTGGCTCAGTGGATGCAGAGCCACGTGTGCCCAGTGACACTGCAAGGGATGGCAGATGGATGGGCTTGTTATCCCATTGTGTTGGCATCTCTCCCCTCCAGCCCCTGGGAGTGTTTTGCAGCTTGGAATTGGCCCTGGGTGCCATTCTGCTTGGCTTGGCCTCAGGAGATTGCCCATGGGCACCCAGCAGGGAGAAGGGTGGAGCTGCTCTGGCCTTTGGGGACCTTCTTGCTGCAGAACAGCAATATTACAGTCTTAGCTCTAAAAAGGCTCTTTTGGGAGGACAGGAAGTGTTTGTATTTACTCTGTGACTCTGGCACTGTGTTCTTGTCTCCTTCATCCCCCACCTTGTTCTTCCTTAGCCCTAAGGAGGGCTCTGGTGCTGTGGACTTGTTTCCTCCACCCTTGCCTTGCCCTTCCTGAGCTCTGGGGGTGGTGCTGGGCTGGTACCAGGATTCTGTGAAGAAAAGAGAGGTGGAAATGCTGCCCAGCTGGGTTTAGCCTTTGACTGGGCTGCCAAATCTCGGGCAGTGGGAGTGTGGGAGCCTTGTATGGCCCAGGACACTGCTTGGGGCAGGAATGTCCATCCCTCAGTGCCTTGTATGGCCCAGGATACTGCTTGGGGCAGGAATGCCCATCCCTCAGTGCCTTGTATGGCCCAGGATACTGCCTGGGGCAGGAATGTCCATCCCTCAGTGCCTTGTATGGCCCAGGATACTGCTTGGGGCAGGAATGTCCATCCCTCAGTGCCTTGTATGGCCCAGGACA
>JAXCLP010000253.1:0-15629 GCA_035584035.1 Lepidocolaptes lacrymiger | reverse complement strand
GCACCCACAAATTCTCTGGGAATTCCATCCCAGCCCCTCCCCACCCTCCCAGCCAGGAATTCCTTCCCAATATCCCACCTATCCCTGAGAAGCCTCTCCCTGTGTCCTGTCCCTCCATCCCTTGTCCCAAGTCCTTCTCCAGCTCTCCTGGAGTCCCTTTAGGCACTGGAAGGAGCTCTGAGGTCTCCCTGGCTCATTCCCTTCTCCAGGCTGGACATTCCCAGCTCTCCCAACCTGTCTCCATGCAAGAGGAGCTCCGGCCCTTGGAGCATTTTATATCATTTTTATTGCCCACATCGGGCCACCCATAAAGCCTCGAGACCTTTCTCCAGGTCCTGCATCCAGTTTAAGGTTTCCTGTGGTGTTCTGGGTTGTCCATGGGTGACCCAGGTGTTCCTCATGCCACCAGTACCTTCACCCAATGATGTGATCAACACCTTCCCTAATGACACCATCAACACCTTCACCCACAAACACTATCAACACCTTCACCCAACGATACCATCAACCCGTTCACCCAATGACACCGACACCTTCACCCAACAACACCTTCACCCAATGACAACATCGACACCTTCACCCAACAACACCTTCACCCAATGCCTTCACCCAACAGCACCACTGAGACCTTTACCCAACAACACCTTCACCTGACAATGCCACTGATACCTTCAACCAACACCACCACTGACACCTTCACTCAACGACATCATCAATACCTTCCCCCAACACCTTCACCCAGTGACACCATTGACACCTTCACCCAGCGACACTATTGACGCCTTCACCCAACAACACCATTGACAGCTTCACCCAACGACACCATCAACACCTTCCCCCAACACTTTCACCCAACGACACCGTCAACACCTTCACCCAATGACACCATTGACACCTTCACCCAACGACACCATCAACACCTTCCCCCAACACTGCCACCACTGTGACTCTCCATGGCTATGCAAGACTCGACGCTCCCCTTTCACCATCCCATGAGGACCAAACCCTGGGCAAACCAGAAGCCCCAACATCTTCATCCACCTTCCACCCCTTTCCCCCAAAACACCGTACAGCTCTTTCTCCGAGCTCCGTAGCCAGTGGCTCCAGTGGAAGGTTTCCCTTGGCCGCCTGTGGAGGTGAGGTTGGAATGAGATGATCCCCAAGGCCTCTCCCAACCCAAACCATCCTGATCTGAGCTTTTCTCTTGGATCAACCCCGGAGGAAGAGCGTGAGGAATCGGAACAATCCCGTTCTTTCTCTCCGGCGTTGACGGGGTCGTAATTGACGGCCTTTCATGGACGTTCTCGTAAGAGCATTAAGGAGCAGAGCTTGGGCTTAATGCAGAATTAGAGGTGGAATTTGCATAAACAAATTGCTGTCGGGATTAGCGAGGACGGCGACTGATGCCGGAGGAGAGCTCGTTCGGCTGCGGCGGCTCCGCTCGGGTCGGGGGGATGGATGGATGGAAAAGCTGGGTGGGTGGGGCAGGAGATGGTGGGTCGTGGTGGGGTTTGGGGGGTCAAGGAGACCCTTGGGGGCAGATAATCTCTCTGGGGTCTTACGAGGTGAGGGTTGGTCTGGTCTCCCCAGATGAGAGGACACAACCCCAAAACCGTGCCAGGTTGGACATCAGGTGGGATTTTGTCATGGAAAGGTTGTTAGACATTGGAAGGGGCTGCCCGGGGTGGTGGTGGAATCCCCAGCCTGGAGGTGTCCGAGGAATGACAGGAGGTGGCACACAGTGCTCCAGGCTGGGTGACAAGGTGGGGATGGGTCATAGGTTGGACAGGGTGATCTTGGAGTTGTTTTCCAACCAAAACAACTCTGGGATTTTGGGATATTTATCCCTAAGGTGTCACTTCAGAGCTGACCGGTCCTTCAGAGGAACGGTAACGGGCGGTGCTCACTGGATGGTGGTTCCCGATCCATCTCCGTCCCGCTGGCTCGTTATGGGATTTGGGGGTGTAGGGAGAGGTGGGGACAGGTCTCCAGCACTGTCCCCTCAACCCCACTCCGGTCCCAGCATCTTCTCCAGGTGATAGATGGAAATGGGAATGGTCTCGGGTGGCTTGTCCCACACCGGGCTCATAAAATCATGGAATGGTTTGGGTCGGAAGGGACCTTAAAGACCATCTCATCCCAAGCCCTGGCCATGGGCAGGGATGCCACCCACTAGAGGAGGTTGCTCCAAGTCCCATCCAGGGTGGCTTTGGGCACTTCCAGGGATATCAAAGCCTGTAGAGCTCCATCAGACTTGGCCAAGCTCAAGGAAGATCCCACCTTGCTGATTCCCTCGTGGAATTTCATCCACATTTTCCTATTTGCTGCTGGGGCTGGAGCTGGAGAAGTCGTGGTGGGGGAAGAGTCCCTGGAGGTCCCTTTTTGGGTGGAAATCACTCAAAATCAGAGCTTTTCCCAGTTTTCCCAGACACCCCCTCCCCTCCAGTGAAAGGTCTCCCTGCCCATGACCGTGGGCTTGGAACGAGATGATCCCAAAGGTCCCCTCCAACCCAAACCATCCTGATCTGAGGGTTTCCTCACGGAGCAGCTCCTTTTTGGGATATTCTCCCTGATCTTGGGGCTTACCTTGGCTTTCTCCTTCTCCTGCAGGTCCCCCTTATTGAACCAGACACGCCCATCGCCCCAAGGTGCCAAATCCCAGCACGGGCAGGCGCGGTGGAGGAGCAAAGGTTTCCGCTGCATCGGTGGCGTCCTGTACCGAGTGTCGGCCAACAAGCTCTCCAAAACCTCCAGCACCCCCCTGAGGAGCAGGGACCTGAGCACCAAAACCCCCAGCAGGGCAGGTGAGCGGTGGGAATTGGAGCTCAGTTCGTCCAAAATCCCTTGGGTGAGGTCTTTTAGATGTTTCTTCCCAACCCAGGGGTTGTTGGTGGTGCTGAGGCCTCGTAGGAGCCCAGGTGGGAAGGGGATGGACATCCCATGGACAGCAAGGGCTGTTCCTGCTTTGCAGAAGGGGGAGAGACGTCAGAGAAATGGAAGGTTGAAGGAAATGGAGGCTTTTCTTAATTTGGGCTCAATTCAAGCCATTAAATTCGGTGCTTTTTAGAACCTGAGCAAGGTCTTGGGCGAGTCCAAATGGCACCATCAGAGATGCTCAACAAGTCCTGTCCAATGCCGACCTCAGAATTTGGGAGGAATTTTGGAATTTGCAGGTAAACCTTGGAAAAGGCACCTCAACGGAGTTCCCAACTTGTCGTTGGGCTTGGATGGAATTGGTGTTTTGGTTCCTCCCGCATTTGGTGCCTCGTGAAACACAGATTTGTGTTTAAAGGAGCTTTTTGGGTTCCATCTTGGCCTCAACTATTTTTGCTCCATCACTGGTTTAGTGACCGTTTTTGGCTAAACTGGGAGAAGCAAAGCCATGTATAAGCAAAGTATTTTTAGGATATTTCGAATTTTGCCGCCATCTCCTTCCCCTCCCACGTCGGGTTTGTCGCCGTAAAATTGTCGGTGTTTTCATGCCATTTTCCATCCCTTCCCAGAATTCCTCCTCCTTCCCAAGGGTGCGTTCCAAGGCACCAGAAGGTTTCTGTGTCCTTCCCACTTTTACTCAAAAATTAATTGAAAAGTTGGGAAAAAAATCCCGTTTTTCCTTCCCTTCCATGTGTTTGGAAGAGAGGAGAGGTGGGAAATGCTCCTGGCAGGTGAATGACTTGGAGTTCTCTTCCAATTCCACTGGATTTTCCTGGATTTATCGGAGCGGGTGTTTTGCCTCCATGACAAGGAACGTGACTCTGATCCATCTGGGATCCCACCAAGGGATTTAGGGATGGTGATCCTGGGAACGTGCTGGATCAGGATCGATCCCGAGGCTCCCAGGGGTGATGGAACATCTCCTGGAGCGATGGGAAAAGCAGGAATTGTGGCTCTTCTTCAACCTGCTTGGTCAGGGGTGGAGAGACATGGAAGGCGCTCGGTTTGGGATGAGGGAAGAGTTGCTGCAATCCCAGGAAAAAAAAATATTTGGGAAGTGTTTTGAGGCATAAAAATCCTCCTTCATCACACGTGTGGATTTGCTCCCAAGGGATTTCTGAGCCTTCCGTGGAACGCTGGGAGGAAAATACAGGGATAAAAGGATTTCTTGCCTTCCCAGCGGGATCTGGAGCTCAGATTTGGCCAAACTCCTGGAATGACCAAGGGTGGAGAAGCCTCAAGTGAAAACACCCGGCTTATCCCTGTGCAGGGCATGGAATCCCACTTGGAAAAGCCCTTTCCCTTGGGATAACCGGCATTCCAGCAGGGAATCAGCTTTCCCTTGGCAGCAGCGTTAGAAAACAGGCACGGGGGTGACGGGGGAATTAATTAAACAAGCGGAATAATTGGGTTTCTCCGCTCCCCAGGAACTTCCCCTCCCTTTCTTCCTGTTCAGACACTTGAGGAATTTTCCATGAAATCAGGGAAAGAAGGAAAAAGGTCCTGGACAATGTAAGATATCCTAAAGAAAATATGGAAGTGGAAAGGCAAGATTGGAAGCGAAAGGAACCAGATGAAGGGTTGAGGTTGTCCATAAACCAGCCCTGACCTCTGGAAGGAATTGCACACCCCGAAGTGGGGCTCAATCCAAGGGGTTTTCCAGGTGTCCAGGTTGCTTTTCCATGGGCAAATCGTTGCCTGTGGAATTTCCTCATCCTCTGGAGAGGTTTCCTTTGGTTCGGGGGCAGCAGAGGTGGGAACCGACCCCTTGAGCGAAGTGGTTTTATTTATTAAGGTTTCCAGTTTCGGGCCGTGACTGTGGGATCCAAACCCTTGGAGATGTCCAGGATTGAGCTGAGATCCCAAAGGTGGAGGTTTAGGACCTCTGGATCTGAAGGGTCTCCCACACAGCCCTGGTGGTGGCTCTGAGACATCAGGGGAACAAATTCATTTTTAAACAAATTAATTTGAGCTCAATCTTCTGGCACTTGGGGGTCTTTCCCTGCATCCAGACACATTCCCTGCTCTCCAGGGAGGTGGGACATCCCCTCCTGCCTCAGTTTCCCCACGCTGCTGGGACAGGGTCTTCGTGCTCAGCTTGGGGGGCTGAAGGTCATGGAATCGTGGAATGGGTTGGGTTGGAAAGGATCTTAAAGATCATCCGGAGGCAAATTCCTTGCTTTGGAATTGACCCCTCTGGAGGTCAGTCCCGTGGCTTCTTCAGGCTCAATCCATTGTTTTTGGGATTGCTGAAGCCCTCAGACCCTTCAGTCTCAATCTCTTGGTTTTGGGATTGCTCAATCCCTTCCCCTTTTTGAGGTCAATCCCTTGGCCCCTTTGGAACTCCTTCCTTGGCTTTGGGATTGTGGGATCTCTTCCCCCTTTTGAGGCCAATCCGTCGGCCCCTTTGGAACTCCTTCCTTGGCTTTGGGATTGCTCAATCCCTTCCCCCTTTGGAGCTCAATCCCAAGGCTCTTCAATCTCAATGTCTTTGGGATTGTGGGATCCCTTGGCCACTTCAATCTCGGTCCCGTTGTTTTGGGATTCCTCAATCCCTTGGTCTGTTTGGCTCAATCCCTTGGCCCCTTTTGAGTTCAATCCTGTTGCTTTGGAATTACTCAATCCCTTTGACCCTTTTACAGTTAATCCCATGGGTTTGGGATTCCTCAAACCCCTTTTGAGCTCAATCCCCTGGCCCCATCAATGGCAATCCCTTGGCTTTGGGATCCCTCAATCCCTTACCCCTTTGGAGCTCAATTCCAAGGCCCCCTCAATCCCAGTGAACTGTCTTTGGGATCGTGGGATCCCTTGGCCCCTTCAATCTCAATCCCATTGTTGTGGGATTGCTCATTCCTTTGACCCCTTTGGAGCTCAATCCTTTGGGTTTGGGAGCTCTTAATCCCATGGGTTTGGGATCTCTTAATCCTTTTGTCTCTTCACACTCAATCCCATGGTTTGGGAATTGTTCATTCCCTTACCCCTCTTGAGTTCAATCCCTTGGCCCCATCCCTTGGCTTTGGGATCCCTCAATCCTTTACCCCTTTGAAACTCATCCCATTTTCTTTGGGGTTCCTCCGTCCCTTCCCCCTTTTGTTCTCAATTCCAAGGCCCCTTCCATGTCAGTCCCTTGGTTTTGGAATTGTGGGATCTCTTGGCCCCCTCAATATTGATCCTTTGGTTTTGGAACTGTTTCGTGTTTAGAACTCAATTCCTTGGCTTCGTCAGGCTCAGTTCTTCCTTTTTGGGATCACTCAATCCCTTGGTCCTTTCAGGTTCAGTCCCGTGGGTTTGGGATTCCTCAAACCCCTTTTGAGCTCAATTCCAAGGCCCCCTCAATCCCAGTGCCTTGTTTTTGGGATTGGGGATTCCCTTGGCCCCTTCAATCTCAATCCCCTTGTTTTGGGATCACACAATCCCTTGGCTCCTTTGCAGTTAATCCTATGGTTTTGGGATTCCTCAATCCCTTACCCCTTTTGAACTCGATTCTTTGGCCCCTTCAATCTCGATCCCTCTTCTTTGGGATTCCTCAAACCCCTTTTGATCTCAATTCCAAGGCCCCCTCAATCCCAGTGTTTTGGTTTTGGGATTGTGGGATTTCTTGGCCCCTTCAATCTCAATCCCTCGGTTTTGGGATTGGTCAATCCTTCAGACCCTTTGAGCTCCATCCCTTGGCCCCTTTTCAGATCAATCCCATTGTTTTGGGATTGCCCAATCTCTTATCCCTCTTGAGCTCAATCTTTTGGCTCAGTCCCTTGGCCCCTTTTCAGCTCGATCCCTTGGGTTTGGGATCTCTGAATCCCTTGGTCCTATCCTGCTCAATCCCATATTTTTGGAACTGATCAGTCCCTTTCCCCTCTCGAGTTCAGCCCTTTGGTTTATGGAGCAAAATTCCTTGGGTTTGGGATTCTTCAATCCCTTACCCCTTTTGAACTCAACTCATTGGCCCTTTCAATTGCAATCCCATGTTTTTGGGATTCCTCAATCCCTTACCCCTTTTGAACTCAATCCCTTGGCCCCTTCAGTCTCAGTGCCTTTTTTTTGGGATTGCGGGATCCCTTGGCCCCTTCAAGCTCAATCCCTTGGTTTTGGGATCCCTCAATCCTTTGGTCCCTTCACGCTCAATCCCTTGGCCCCTTTTCGGCTCAATCCCTTCGTTTTGGGATTCCTGAATCCCTTAACCCTTTTGAACTGAATCCTTTGGCCCCTTCAATCTTATCCCTTTTCTTTGGGATTCCTCAATCCCTTAACCCTTTTGAACTCAATTCCAAGGCTCCCTCAATCCCAATGCCTTGTTTTTGGGATTGTGGGATCCCTTGGCCCCTTCCATCTCAATCCCATAGTTTTGGGATTGCTCAATCCTTCTGCCCTTTTGGAGCTCCATCCCTTGGCCCCTTCAATCTCAATCCATTGGTTTTGGGATTGTTCAATCTCTTAACCCTTTCACACTCAATCCCCCTGGGTTTGGGATTCCTCGATCCCTTACCCCTTTTGAGCTCAATCCTTTGGCCCCATCCATGACAATCCCTTGGCTTTGGGATTCTTCAATCCCTTAATCATTTGGAGCTCAATTCCAGAGCTCCCCCAATCTCAGAACCTTGTCTTTAGGATTGTGGGATTCCTTGGCCCCTTCAGTCTCAATTCCTCTTATTTGGGATTCCTCAATCCCTTGACCCTTTTGATCTCAATTCCAAACCCCGCTCAATCTCAGTGCTTTGTCTTTGGGATTGTGGCATCCCTTGGCCGCTTCCATCCAGCAATTGTTTCCAAATTGCTCAATCCCTTGGCCCCTTTACAGTTAATTCCTTGGATTTGGGATTCCTCAATCCCTTACCCCTTTTAAACTCAATCCTTTAGCCCGTTCAATCTCAATCCCACTTCTTTGGGATTGTGGGGGATCCCTTGGCCCCTTCAACCTCAATCCTGTGATTTTGGAATTACTCAATCCCTCCACCCCTTTGAGCTCAATCCATTGGTTTTGGGATTCCTCAGTCCCTTACCCCTTTCGATCTCAATTCCAAGGCCTTCAATCTCAGTGCCACCTCTTTGGGATTGGGGGATCCCTTGGCCCATTCAATCTCAATCCATCGGTTTTAGGATTCCTCAGTCCCTTGGTCTCTTCACACTCAATCCCCTGGTTTTGGGATTCCTCAATCCCTTACCCCTGTTGAGTTCAATTCTTTTGGCCCCATCAATGGCAATCCTTTGGCTTTGGGATTCCTTTATCCCTTAATCCTTTGAAACTCAATCCCTCTTCTGTGGGATTCCTCAAACCCCTTTGGAGCTCAACTCCAAGGCCCCCCCCAATCCCAGTGGTTTTTCTTTGGGATTGGGGGATCCCTTGGCCCCTTCAACCTCAATCCCATGATTTTGGAATCACTCAATCCCTCCACCCCTTTGAGCTCAATCCCTTGGCCCCTTTCAGATCAATCCCTTTGTTTTGAGATTGCACAATCCCTTGACCCTTTCAATCCCATGGTTTTGGGATTACCCAATCCTTTACCCCTTTGGAGCTCAATCCTTTGGCCCCTTCAGTCTGAGTGCCTTGTCTTTGGGGTCATGGAATGCCTTAGTCCCTTTAATTTCAATCCCTTGGTTTTGGGATTGCTCAATCCCTTGCTCCCTTCACTCTCAACCCCATGATTTTGGGATTACCCAATCCCTTACCCCTTTTGAACTCAATCCCTTGGCCCCTTCAATCTCAATCCCTTGATTTTGGGATTCCTCAAACCCCTTTTGACCCCAATTCCGAGGCCCCCTCAATCCCAGAGCTTTGTCTTTGGGATTGTGGGATCCCTTGGCCCCTTCCATCTCAGTCTCATGATTTTGGAATTACTCCCTTAGCCCCTTTGGCCCCTTCAATCTGAGTGCCTTCTCTTTGGGATCATGGAGTCCCTTAGTCCCTTCAATCCTAATCCCTTGGGTTTGGGATTCCTCAGTCCCTTGGTCCCTTCACGCTCAATCCTCTGATTTTGGGATTTCTCAATCCTTTACCCCTTTGAAGCTCAATCCTTTGACCCCTTCAATCTCAATCCCTCTTTTTTTGGGATTGTGTGATGCCTTACCCCTTTTGATCTCAATTCCAAGGCCCCCTCAATCCCAGAGCCTTATCTTTGGGATTGTGGGATCCCTTGGCCCCTTTAATTTCAATCC
The DNA here is from genome assembly GCA_035584035.1 of Lepidocolaptes lacrymiger. Lineage (NCBI taxonomy): Eukaryota > Metazoa > Chordata > Aves > Passeriformes > Dendrocolaptidae > Lepidocolaptes > Lepidocolaptes lacrymiger. Next base: position 6,545 of record JAXCLP010000253.1, on the reverse strand, counting down.
ATGGTTTTGAGATCTCTCAATCCCTTCATGCTCAATCCCTTCGCCCCTTTTGAACTCAATCCCTTCGTTTTGGGATTCCTCAATCCCTTGGTCCCTTCACACTCAATCCCATAATTTTGGGATTGTTCTGTCCCTTAACCCCTTTTGAGTTCAATCCCTCTGCCCCTTCAATCTTAATCCCTTGACTTTGGGATTCCTCCATCCCTTTCCCCTTTGAACTCAATTCCAAGGCCCTGCCAATCCCAGGGTCTTGTCTTTGGGATCATGGGATCCCTTGACCCCTTCAGGCTCATTCCATGGGCTTTGGGATTCCTCAATCCCTTGGTCCCTTCACACTCAATCCCATTGTTTTGGGATTCCTAAATCCCTCCGCCCCTTTTGAACTCAATCCTTTGGCCCCTTCAATCTCAAACCCTCTTTTTGGGGATTGTGAGATCCCTTACCCCTTTTGATCTCAATTCCAAGGCCCCTTCAATCCCAGAGCCTTGTCTTTGAGATTGTGGGATCCCTTGGCCCCTTTAATTTCAATCCTTGGTTTTGGGATCCCTCAATCCCTTGATCCCTTCACGCTCAATCCCTTGGCCCCTTTTGAACTCAGTCCCTTTGTTTTGGGATTGCTCAATCCCTTTGACCCCTTTACAGTTAATTCCATGGTTTGGGGATTCCTCAATCCCTTAACCCCTTTTGAGTTCAATCCCTCTGCCCCTTCAATCTTAATCCCTTGACTTTGGGATTCCTCCATCCCTTTCCCCTTTGAACTCAATTCCAAGGCCCTGCCAATCCCAGGGTCTTGTCTTTGGGATCATGGGATCCCTTGACCCCTTCAGGCTCATTCCATGGGCTTTGGGATTCCTCAATCCCTTGGTCCCTTCACACTCAATCCCATTGTTTTGGGATTCCTAAATCCCTCCGCCCCTTTTGAACTCAATCCTTTGGCCCCTTCAATCTCAAACCCTCTTTTTTGGGATTGTGAGATCCCTTACCCCTTTTGATCTCAATTCCAAGGCCCCCTCCATCCTAGTGCCATGTTTTTGGGATTGTGGGATCCCCTGGCCCCCTCAGTTTCAATCCCTTGGTTTTGGGATTGCTCAATCCCTCCACCCCTTTTGAGCTCCATCTCTTGGCCCCTTCAATCTCAATCCCATTGTTTTGGGATCGCACAATCCTCTGACCCTTTTGCAGTTAAACTCAATCCCTTGGCCCCTTCAATGTCCATCCCCTGGTTTTGGGATTCTTCCATCCCTTAATCCTTTTGAACTGAATCCTTTGGCCCCATCAATCTCAATCCCTTTTCTTTGGGATTTGTCAATCCCTTACCCCTTCTGATCTCAATTCCAAGGCCCCCTCAATCCCAGAGCCTTCTCTTTGGGATTGTGGGATCTCTTGGCCCCTTCCATCTCAATCCCATTGTTTTGGGATTTCCCAATCCTTTACCCCATTGGATCCCAACCCTTTGGCCCTTCCACCTCAATCCCTTGCCTTTGGCCTTGCTCTTTTGACCTCAATCCCTCCCCTCCGGAATTTCAGGGGTCACGTCTTGCTCCGAGCTCTATCCCACCATCTGCTGATGCAACATCGAGCCCAGAGCTCATTAATTGAGGTTTCTTCATTAATAAAACACTCGTGACCCCCCCAATTTGGGGACATTCTCAGGAAAATGGCAAAATCTCCACCCGTGGTATCGACAGCTCATCCCGTCCTTTTTGCCGGCGCCTTTTCCGGAGCGAAGGATTTGCTGCCCGGGGAGGGAAATAAATCACGGCCGGCAGCTCCGAGTGCTGATCCTGGGAATCCAGAGAACCCACTTAAATGAATAATAATTAAAGAAATAAATTTCCCGCTGCGAAACTTTGGCTTCAGCAATAAAAGGCTCGGGAAACGAATCGCTCGGCTCTTCCCCCGAAGACGCGGCAAAATGGGATAATGGGATCTCTTAAAGGAGCTGGAGAGGTCCAAGGAAGAGTTTTCCAGAGGGCCAGGGTTGTGTGGGGAGAGGATGAGCAGGAGGGAATGTGGGGAATGTCCAAAAAGCCTCTTTGTTTCCATAAATTTCCATAAATTATCCCATAGTTGGGGTGGTGGGAACAGATGGGCAGGGACGGGCTCGGCACTCGTCATTCCAACCATGTCCTCACCCTCTTGCACGTCCCTTGGCCCCAACACACCCCAATTTTTGCCATTTCTCCCTTTTTTTGGCCATTTCAGTTTTCCACCCTCGTTCTTTCCCTCCTTATGTAAGATTTCCATAAATTCTCCTGGATTTGGGGCCTTGGAAGCAGATGGGAAACAATGGGATCACCATTCAACACTTGTCATTCCGACCATGTCCTCACCACGTTGCTCATCCCTTGGCCCCAACACACCCCAATTTTTGCCATTTCTCCTCTTTTTTGGGCCATTTCAGTTTTCCACCCTCGTTCTTTCCCTCCTTGTGTAAGATTTCCATAAATTCTCCTGGATTTGGGACATTGGAAGCAGATGGGCAAAAACTATCTTGGCTCTCATCATTCCAACCATGTCCTCACCCTCTTACACGTCCCTTGGCCCCAACACACCCCAATTTTTGCCATTATTCCTCTTTTTTGGCCCATTTCAGTTTTCCACCCTATTTCTTTCCCCTCCTGTGTGAAATTTCCATAAATTCTCCTGGATTTGGGGCCTTGGAAGCAGATGGGAAACAATGGGACCACCATTCAACATTTGTCATTCCGACCATGTCCTCACCATGTTGTTCATCCCTTGGCCCCAACACACCCCAATTTTTACCATTTCTCCCCTTTTTTGGCCCATTTCAGTTTTCCACCCTCGTTCTTTCCCTCCCTGTGTGAGATTTCCATCAATTCCCCTTGATTTGGAGACATTTGAATCAAATGGGCAACAACAGGCTGGACACTCCTAATCTCAGCCAACCCTTCCCTGCAGGAGAAGGATCTTGATCTCCTTGAGCTTTTTTAGGAGTTACGGAATAAAAACCCAGTCTTGAGCCCCTTGATCGTCCATGGGGGTTATGGAATAAAAACCCAGGATGCAGGAGATGGACCTGGACCCCTTGGAGGTGTATTTTGGGATTAGGGCTGTGAAAAGCTCCTCATTAACTAACGGATGTTGGTGGAAGGTTCAACATCCGACCCGCTTGTTCGAAACATCATTTACGGCCGCGGAGCTTCGACAGGGACAAATCGGACCTTTTCCCCCTTTCCCATTAAAAGCTGGAATGTCAAGCTGTGAATTCCTTCAGAGGAGCAGGAGGAAGAGCAAAAAAAGCTGGATCTGGGCTTGGAGCTGCTGCCATTAATCATAGCTCTAATCATGCATTTAATGAACACGACAGCTCCGGCTCCCTCCGGACTCTCCCGCCTGGATTAGGAACGACAAGCGCTCGGCAACACCGGGAGCCGCCGGAGCCGCCGGATTGGGAATGATGCACCGGGACAAACACCCCCCCTTTCCGTAGGGATGCTGCTCTTCCAACCCACTGAACCATTAGGAAGAGAAATGGGATGGGATGAGATGGAATATCCCACCTGGATGTCGTCGGCTCCGTGGGCAGATCTCGGAGCTTTTCTTGTTTTCCTGCTTTTTTTATCCCTCTCCATTTTCATTCCTTGGGATGTTTCTGTCGGTTTTGGAATATCACGGGTGTGGAATCGCTCTCCTCGTGGGATGCTCTTCCCACTTGGAAAGGCGTTGAGGAGAAACCGGGATGGGTTTGGCACTGGGATGTGCCCCGTGTCGTGTGAGGGCCAAACCAGATCCCAAAGTCAAGTCCTTGGGAAGCCATTCCAGCTTTTTGGTTAATTTAAAGGAATTCCATCTCCTGAGGTTTGGATTCAACCCTTATCCTGCTTTCATGTGTCTTTGGAAGTCCCAATTTTCCCCCACCAATTCCAGTAATTGACCCTTCACTGCTGGGAAAATTAATTTATCCATTTATTTATTAATGCAAATCCTTTGGCAGTGGCTCTAACTGGGAATTCCAAGGTGGAAAATCCCAATTTAGGTTCCCTGGACCTCCTGAAAGGTGTGGAATATCAATCCCACTCTCCCCGATACCTCTTTGACCCTCACAAAACCTTCATTTGTATTTAAAATCCCTTGCGGGAAGTGAAACATCCCCTGGGCCGGGAGTTGATCCCCAGCAAGAGCCTGGAATGGCAGATCCACGTCATGGAATGGGAGAATTCCTGCTGGAAGATAAAAACCGGGAAAAAATTCCCAAAACATCATTCCATGGATGGATTATTCAATATGTAAAAGCACCCTTTGTTTATTTGCTTCTATTTCTTGGGCAATTCCATCTGTCTGGCCAAGATGATCTTTCCATCCCCCACCATTCCATAGATCTGTGATCCAACCCTCACCATTCCATGGATCTGTGATCCAAGTCTGACCATTCCATGGATCTGTGATCCAGCTCCAACCATTCCATGGATCTGTGATCCAACCCTCACCATTCCATGGATCTGTGATCCAAGTCTGACCATTCCATGGATCTGTGATCCAGCCCTCACCATTCCATGGATCTGTGATCCATCCCTCACCATTCCATGGATCTGTGATCCAACCCTCACCATGGATCTGTGATCCAGCTCCAAGCATTCCATGGATCTGCGATCCAACCCTCACCATTCCATGGATCTGTGATCCAGCTCCAACCATTCCATAGATCTGTGATCCACCCCTCACCATTCCATGGATCTGTGATCCTGCTCCAACCATTCCATAGATCTGTGATCCAACTCTCACCATTCCATGGATCTGTGATCCATCCCTCACCATTCCATGGATCTGTGATCCAAGTCTGTCCATTCCATGGATCTGTGATCCCAAGACTTGATTTTCAGGCTGTTTTTCCCAAAAGGATTCCACACAACCAGCAGGGAGTTTTCATCTCCTTTTTCCTCTGGAATATTCAATATTTCCTGGGATTCTGCTCTGCCCCGGGACCCAATTCCTGGTGTGTCCCATCCTGCTGAGCTTGGAGCACCAACCAAATTCCAGAGGGCTGAGGATGCTCCAGTTGGGTCGGGTTTTAATTTGGCTCTTCCTCCCTGCAAAGAAACCGAGTCATCTTTGGAGGGACCCGAATTTATAGAACTAAAAACGAGTTGGGAAGAAGCTCCCAATGAGCCCATGGAGAGAGAGCAGCCCCCCAAAAAATCGGGAATAAACCTCCCTGTGGTGGCTCAGAGGGAACAGATGGGGCTTTGCCGGAGTTGTTCCCAAAATCCCAGAAAGGTGGAGGTCCATAAGGAGGATCCTCAACCAGGAGGGCTCCGGGAGCGGAGTGATTTGGGTCATGGGATCATGGAATGGGTTGGGTTGGGATGGTCCTTAAGGATCATCTCATTCCTGTCATGGGCAGGGGCACCTTCCACCAGCCCAGGGGGCTCCAACCTGGCCTTGGAATAATTCCAGGGGTGGAGCAGCCACTGCTTCTCTGGGAATTCCATCCCAACACCTCCCAGGGAAGAATTCCTTCCCAATATCCCCTCTATCCCTGGGAAGCCACTCCCTGTCTCCTGTCCCTCCATCCCTTGTCCCAAGTCCCTCCCCAGCTCTCCTGGAGCCTCTTTAGGCACTGGAAGAGGCTCCAGGTTCTCCCTGGATCCTTCTCCAGCTGGACATTCCCAGCTCTCCCAGCCTTTCCTCACAGCAGACCAATTCCATCTGCCCGATGATTTGAGGGGACCGAGGGTGGCCTGAATTCCCACCAAAGGTCTGGATTCCCAGCCATGATCCCTGTTTTCCTCTCTTCCCAGTGCTGAGGTTGCACCCCAGCCCCAGTCCCGGCGTGTCTCCCTCCGGCCTCGCCAGACCCTCGACGTGCCGATACATCGCCAGGTCGGTATTCCCGGGAAATCCCCCTTATCTCAGCCTTGGAAGCACCTCAAGTGCCAACAAGGAGTTTCTGGTGGGGCTTGGGGACCTCTGGAGGTGTTTGTGAGGGAAGAGGTGGTGGCGCTTCCGATGCTGAAATGGGGCTCTGGGATTTTGGGATTTGGGCTGGGGGAAGTGTCTCTTTGTCGTTGGATTTGGGAATCTTGGAATGGGTTGGGTGGGAAGAGAAATTAATGATCGTGCAGGTCCAACTCCCTGCCATGGGCAGGGACACCTCCCATCATCCCAAGGTGCTCCAACCTGCCCTTGGACAATTCCAGGGGTCCAGGGGCAGCCACAGCTTCTCTGGGAATTCCATCCCAGCCCCTCCCCACCCTTCCAGCCAGGAATTCCTTCCCAATATCCCCCCTATCCCTGAGAAGCCATTCCCTGTGTCCTGTCCCTCCATCCCTTGTCCCAAGTCCCTCTCCAGCTCTCCTGGAGCCCCTTCAGGCTCTGGAATTGTCTCCAAGGTCTCCCTGGATCCTTCCCTTCTCCGACTGGCCATTCCCAGCTCTCCCAACCTGTCTCCATGTCAGAGGAGCTCCAACCCTTGGAACATCTTCATGGTCCCCCCTGGATCTGCTCCAGCAGCTCCAGGTCCTTCTGCTGTTGGAGCCCCGGGCTGGATCCAAGATTCCAGGTGGGATCTCACCTGAGCAGGG
>JAXCLP010000252.1:0-15637 GCA_035584035.1 Lepidocolaptes lacrymiger | reverse complement strand
ACAAACCCCAACAAAAGACCTAGCCAGGGCAGTTAATGTCTGCATATGCATGTCTTTTGTCTCTTTTGTTAGACATTTCTACCACCCCAGGGTGTTGGCTCCGAACCTCTTTGGAAGGAATTCCAGGTTCAGTTTTGAAAACTCTGACAGACCCACAGAGGGAGAAGCCCACACCTAAGCAGGTACAGACAGCTTTTCATGAGAGACTGCACCCCATGGAATACCCCACAGAGTGCAGGGGAAGGACTCAAAGTTGTGATTCCCTTGTGACTGTGGTGACGACTGTGGTGAAGCAAGCTGTCCCTTTGCAGCCCACCGGAAAGCCCCCTGAGACAGAACTGCTGCTTAAGTTTTGGACATCTGTGAATGGCTGACCCAACAACAACTGACTGTAAACTTTCCTTTTCCCTGTCCCCCACACCGTCAGTGGAAGGAAGGGGCATGGACAGACGAAGGGTTGGTGGTGGAAAGGTGTTTCTAACCTGTTTCTATTACTTATTTTTAGTTTTCAGTTTCTTAGTAATAAATTTAAGCATTATTCTAAGTTCTGCTTTGCCCGTGGTATTAATCAAAGCTCCTCTTTCAGTTGTTATCTCTAGCCATAAATTCCTAGCTGATTTTTTTTCTCTCCACTCTGGAAGGCAAAAAGGAGGGGGCAGGGAAGAAAGGCCTTGAAAGAGTTTTGCTGGACACCAGGTGTTTATCCAGGGTCAAACCACCACACGGGGTATGCGACGCTGGCAGGGGCAGGGCTGTGGGATCCCGGGGCTGCGGGTGCAGGGATGGGCACGGAGAAATCCTTGAGTATTTGTGATCCTCAGGCCAGCCCCCTCTTTGTTTGCAGGACAAACAGTCACCAGAAGAGAGAGACGTAAACGTTCCATGGTGGGAGAAATAAGTCAGCAGACAATGAAGATCTGAACAAAGCTGATGCTAAACAACAAGACAGCCTCAAAAGACAAGACAAGACCTATACAAGCACAGGATATAGGTGAATGCAGGATATAGGTGTGACATAAAAATAGGATGGAATAAGGGATGGAGATTATAATACTTTAATTTTAGGCCTTCCTTGGAGACTAGGTCACACGCTTTATATGGACTGGGGAAGTATTCCATCCTATTTTTATGTCAGCTGATATATATAAGTCCTGGGACTTATTGGGAAGGGGTTTGAGGGAGCCTTGGGGAAACTGGCAGGGAGTTTGGGGGAGGTTGGTGGTAACTGGGAGGGGCTTTGGTAGGGAATGGAGAGGCAAAGGGGTTTGGAGTGTCATGGGAGGGGGTGTGAGAAGTCATGGGGGCAAGTGGGAGGGATTTTGAGGGCCCAAGGGATAACTGGGAAGAGCTTTGAGTGGCTGGGGGTACTGAATGGATTTTGAGGAGTCTAGGGAGCAATTGGAGGGGCTTTGGGGAGTCCAGGATTGGCTGGGAAGGGACTGGAAGGAGCCTTGGGAGTCCTCAGGGGACTGAGGGCAACTGGAAGTGGTTTGGGCCGCCTTGAGGGTGCTTGGAGTGGGTTGGAGCATCCTAGTGGGGATAGCAGGGGCTTTGGGGGATCCTAAAGGGGCTGGGTCATGACTGGAAGGATGTTCCAGGGGGTCCTGCCTGGAGTGAGGATGACTCAGGGTGGGTTTAGGGATGTCCTGGAGGGTTAGTGAGAGGTTCTGGAGGGTCCAGACCCCCCCAGAGGTGCCACCAGACACCACCCACAGCAAGATGCTGATGGGGATTGGGGGCTTCATGTTGGAGTTTGTGTTCCTGGCTCTGGGGCTCTGCTTCTACCTGTGCCACAAGGGGAGAGGGGTTCCACAAGGTCATTCCCCCCCATCCCTGGAGCATGTGTGCCCTTCCAGGCGATCCCCCACCCCAGTGTCACCCCCTTTGCCCTCCCCACAGAGCTTCTGAGCTGGCAGTGGCCTCAGCCCCTCACTGTGGCCTCGGGCCCAGCCTGGACCACTCACCCCCATGCCCGTGCTGATTTGGGGGGGTCGTGTATCCCCCCATCCCTGTTTTTATTCTAACACTACCTGGCTGCTCCCACAGTTCCCAATAAAGCTTCCCAGCTCTCCCCAGTTCTGGTTACCGGGGGGCACTGGGGCCAGTCCTGGGGGGACCCCACAGGGAGGAGCTGAGGTTGGGGGGCAGCAGAACCAGCCCCAGGATTGATTGGGAATGGGGACTCCTTTGTGTGTCCCCCATGTCACCCCACTCTGGAAGGGGCTTTGAGAGGGCATCTGCAACCCAACACAGCACCCAGCGCACCCCAAAATGTACTGGTATCACGCTAAACCACCACAAAGCCCCCCAAGGATTCCCGAAACACACTCAGATCCCACTCAGGAGTCCCACAAACCCCTTTTGGGGGGGGACCTTTACGGGCACTGGTGGTGCTGGGACCCGCCTGGGTGTGGGCAAGGAGGTCTCAGGTGAGTGAGGTGGGGATGAGAATGGGGTTGGGGGGAAAGGGTGGGGAGGAGAAAGGGGATAAAAGGGGTGGTGGGACCCCCAAACTGAGTGGAAGGGGATTGGGACCTCTCTTAAAACAGAGTGGGGCAAGAAACTGAGGGTTGAAGATGATGGGAAAAGGGATGGGAGAGGTCAGAAAACTGCAGAAAAGGGGAGGGTGGAACCCCCAAAACTGATCAGGAGGTGGCTGGGCATTGGGGAATGATGTGTAAGGGGTAGGAGACGAGGGAAAGTGGTGGCTGTGACCCCCAAACTGATCTTGGGGATACCTGGGGATTGAGGGGATGATGGGAAAGAGGGGGAAATAGGCAGAAAGGTGGAAAAGGCGGGTTGGGCTGGCAGGATGGACAGTTCTGTGGGGGTCTTTGGGCACAGGGGGGTTGGAAAAGGGGACTCTGGGGTGGCTCCCCGAGCTCCAAACCTGCTATGGAGTGCTGGGGGGCTGCTGGGGTGAGGGGAGCACCCTGTGGCAGAGGGAGTGGAAGGCTTAGACAAAGGTTATATAAAATGAATTTCTTCTAATTACAAATGATCAGATAAAAGATCTTAATCAAAATTATTTACTACACAATATAAACACTAAAACTACCTGCAGTACAGTATAAGTTAGGACAGTGCACTATCCTAAAGCAATTGTTGAAGCAATTAAAGCTACCAAAAAAGAAATCATTATTAATTACCGATCGATGTAACTCACCCAGAACAAAGCTGTGGGGAGATCTCTGCTCTCAGCCTGAAGGAGTGACCTTGGGGGTGTCCCCAGCCAAGGGAGGAATCTCCACACACACCCCCCAGGAAAGATTATGTTGGAAGAACCTGCCCCTGTGAAAGGGGAGTGGACCTTTGTAGTCTAAATGGATGGATTGACAGTCTCTTGACTCCAGTGGTTGCCTCATTATCAAAATGTTAATTCAGGGGTTAACCCAGACTGGTTTCAGCCAGGAACCCCTCTCAGTCTACCACTGACATATATACAAATAGGGCATTGTTTGCTTGGACATTCCAGGGGGCGGATATGTCCTGATACAGGTCTAAAGTCAGCAAATCCGCTTATCCCAATGAATTTCCAAGGTCAGGTCTGTGTCCTGATGAATGTTCCTACCACTGTGTTCACTGAGGTGCCTACAGAGAACCAGGAGGATGAGGAGACCATCAGCCAGGTGTCTTCCCAATGTCGGTCACCAGTAATGTTGGTTACTGGGTCTGCGCCCAACATGGGTCACTGTGGATCATCCAATGTGGGTCCTCCAATGGGTGATGGAGTTGGAGCAGCAGACGATGCTCCTCCCGCAGTCGGGGCACTCTTGGGGCTTCCCTTACTGGTGGGTCCGTTGGTGTAAGGTCAAGCCAGAACTCCATGAGAAGCTCTTCCCACATTCCCCACAGTTGTAGGGCCTCTCCCCAGTGTGGATGCGCCAGTGGCTGACAAGGTGTGACTTGTGGATGAAGCTCTTCCCACACTCCCCACACTTGTAGGGCCTCTTCCCAGTGTGGATGCGCCAGTGCTTGACAAGGTGGGAATTCTGGTTGAATCTCTTCCCACAGTCGATGCAGCAGAAGGGCCTCTCTCCTGTGTGTGTCTGCTGATGCTGGACAAGATAGGAGCTGGTCCTAAAACCCTTCCCACATTCAGCACACTCATAGGGTCTCTCTCCAGTATGGATGCGCTGGTGGATGATGAGCTGAGAGTTCCTGCTGAAGCTCTTCCCACACTCCCCACACTGGTAGGGCCTCTGCCCAGTGTGGACACGCCGGTGCTTGACGAGGACATAGTTGTGGGCGAAGCTCTTCCCGCAGTCAGAGCAGCGGAAGGGCCTCTCCCCGGTGTGTGTCCTCTGATGCTTGAGGAGATTGGAATTGTTCTGAAATCTGCTGCCACATTCCAAGCACTTATAAGGAAGTTCCCCAGTGTGGATGCGCTGGTGTTGGATCAGGTCAGAGCTCTCTCTGAAGCTCTTCCCACATTCCCCACATTTGTAGGGCCGTTCCCCACTGTGGATGCGCTGGTGGCGGATCAGGGTGGAGCTCTGGCTGAAGCTCTTCCCACATTCCCTGCATGGGTAGGGACGTTCCCCAGTGTGGATGCGCTGGTGTCGAATCAGGGTGGAGCTGTCTCTGAAGCTCTTCCCACATTCTCCACATGAGTAGGGCCGTTCCCCAGTGTGGATGAGCTGGTGGTGGATCAGGGTGGAGCTGTCTCTGAAGCTCTTCCCACATTCTCCACACGAGTAGGGCCGTTCCCCAGTGTTGATATGCTGGTGGTGGATCAGGTGGGAGCTTTTCCCAAATTTCTTCGCACATTCCAAGCACCCATAGTGCTTCTTCCTGCTCTGAAGCTGCTGCTGCAACACCAAGTCAGAGCTCTGGCTCAAGCTCCGGCCGCCTTCCCGGCACAGGGTGGCTCTTTTCTCCTCACAGCACCCTGGGCTGGGTTTGGAGCCCCTCCTCCTGCAGGATCTCTGGGGCTTTTCCTCCCCGCTGACTTCCTGCACCGTGGAGCCGTTCAAAACGGCCTCTGCCACGAGGTTTTGCCGGGGGGATTTGTCCTCCGTGCTCTGCGTGCTCAGCCTGGGGCCTGGGGCAGGAAGGAAGAAGCACAGGAAGGGCATTTGCCTCCGGGCCACAGGCAAGGGCAAGGAGATCCCCCCAGACCCGGCCCCGGCAGGACGGCGTCGGCAGCGGGGTTGTCCTGCAGCCGGGGCCATGCTCGGCTGGGAGATGCAGCACAACACAGGGGCAAAGGGGCACTGACTTCCTCCTCACCTGCCTGGGGGTCCTGCAGCATCTTCCTCTTCCTCGCAGCTTCGTCCTCCATCCTGCCAAGCTTTGGGAAGGAGAAATCCTCATCTGGGGAAAAACCCAGGTGTGAGCGCATTGGCTTGGGAGTTCCTCCTGCCCAAGTCCATCTCTGGAACTCACTGGACATCTTGTGTCCCTAATACCCTCCAAAACTACATTTATGCCAAAAAAAAACTTCCCAGGAGTTCCTCCTCTCTGAAGTCTACACTTCAGCGTTATTGGAGTCCCCCTGTCAGCACTCCTGGAGGTCCTGCATGTATTGGGGATCCCCCTCTATGGGGTCCCAGTCCTCTCCAGGCTGCCAGGGATCCAGGGAATCCATGGGGTCCCCCCTCTAGGAGGTCCTACTTTGGGATTCTGGTTCCCCCCTTTCTCTGCAGTGCTGGGGGTCCCATGGGTCCTGGGGGTTCCCCACTCTGGGGTCCTGCTTAGGGATGCTGGCTTTTGGGGGTCCCAGGGGTCCCTTCTCTGCTGCCGTGTGCCAGCACTCCCAGGGCTCCCTCCTCTCTCGGCTCTTGCCTTCTCCAGTCCCTTGGGGGTCCCACCCCCCCCCGCATCGCTGCTCTCCCCCCTCCTCTCCACACTCATGGGGCTTCTCCCTCTCAGGGACCCCCCCGTTTAAGGGACCTGCGGCTCCCTCTGCGCTCCCGCCCCCCAATTCCACCATTCTGGGGCTCCCCCAGTTCTGCTATCGCCCCTCTCTGCTCTCCCCGAGGTCGTCAAAACGAGTCTCGGCCCCCCAGCCCATACAGACTGACCAAGCGATTGCAATGTGGTTCTTCCTACCCTTCTTTGTGCTCCTGCCCCAGCTCCTGTTCCTCCTTCGTAACTCCCCTTTTCCCATTTCTCCCCCTCCAGAATTTCTCCCCTTCCATCCCTTCTCCTCCTCTCTCCAGCACCAGTGCCTACCCTTGGGCCCACCTTCCCTCCAAACACATCACATCCCACAGGAACCGCAGGGATGCAGCTGGGGCAGGTCAGGTGGGGCCCCTGGCTGCTTCCATTCCCCATGGAATGAATTCCCACTGCCCTGCACATCGGGAGAGCTGACTTTGGCCTCTTCAAGGACCTACTCAGTTGATCCCATGGGAAAACAAAGACTAGGGATTAAATGGGCCCTTCCCCGGAAGGAATCAGGAGACCTGGATACCCTGAATATGGAGAAGGTTGAGGTTATTAAGGACTTCTATGCCTCAGGCTCCAATGGGAATTGTTCCAACAGGAAAGACTCCAGGACTGGGAAACTGAGGACCCTGAGCACACTCCAGGAAAGGATGAGGCTGGAGACCATCTAAAAAACGGGAATGTGCGCAAATCCATGGGATCTGGAGATCCGGAGGGAACTGGCAAAGTGGAAGATCCCAGGAATTCCAGCCCATGACCATGGAGCAGATTCTCCTGGGAAATCTTAAGGCATGTGAAAAATATCCAGTTTTGGGGCAATCCCAGACACAGCCATGGGATTGGAAACCCCTGAAGGTCTTGGGAACAACGGTGGATTAAAAACTCATCCCAGGAGCATTGGCAGCCAAGAAATCCAGCAGGATCCTGGGCTGGATCCAAAGGAATGAGACACGGAGCTTTCCCATCACCTCCAATTTGGGTCTAGGGGCACAGGATTCCCCCAAATTCTTACCAAAAGCAAGGAATGGGACATGAAGCTTTCCCAGTTTGGGTCCAGGGGGACACAGGATTCTCCAAGTTTTCCTATAATAATGAGACATGGAACATTCTCACCTCCCAATTTTGGGACTGTGGGCACAGGATCTCACACTTTTCCCAAAATTAAGGACATGGAGCATTCCCAGTTTCCCAGTTTGAGTTTGAGGGGCAAAGGATTCTCCTATTTTTCCCAAAATCAAGAAATGGGACATGGAGCTTTCCCAATTTTGGTGGGATGGCTTATGTGAGCAGCTGCAAGAAGCTTCTCCCATGCCTGGAGGAGCCAATGCCAGCCAGCTCCAGGACGGGCTTCCTGCCGCTGGCCAAGGCTGAGCCTGATGGGAATGACAGGAACGGCTCCGGGATAACGTCTGTCCCAAGGGAAAGGAAGTTCCTGTGCAGGTGAGCATTGCAGACAGAGAAGAGCAAAGGGAGAAGGTGTGAACAGCTCTGCAGACACCCAGGGCAGGACAGGGCAGGAGGAGTGGCAGGAGGTGCTGCAGGCACCAGGGCTGAGGTTCCCCTGCAGACCGTGGGGAAGCCCCCAGGGAAGCAGCTGTGCCCCTGCAGCCCAGGGAGGAGCAGGGCAGGGCACACATTCACCTGCAGCCGGGGGAGGACCCCACGCCGCAGCAGGGGGATGTCACAGGAGGCCGTGACCCTGTGGGAGGCCCATGCTGGAGCAGGGCCTGGCAGGGACCTGCTGAGCCCTGCAGAGAGGAGCCCCACGCCGCAGCAGCTTTTCCCGGGGAGGACTCGTGGCCCTGGGGGGACCCACGCTAGAGCAGTCTGTGCCCCAAGGGCTGCCCCCCGTGGCAAAGGGACCCGCGTGGCAGCACTTTGGGAAGAACTGGTGCCCGTGGGATGGACTCGCGCCGCACAGGGCGGGCAGGATTGCCTCCTGGGGCAGGAACCCCACGGGGAGCAGGGCAAGGACTCCGACTGCCCTCCCTGAGTAGCGGCACGAACAACACCCGAGCAGAACTCCCATTGCCATCGCCCTGCCCTGCCGAGGGAGGAGGACGCACAACTCGGGGGGAGGGAGGGCGGGGGGAAGGTGTTTGTCGGATTTATTTCTGCTGCTCCTTCTGCTGCGCCGATTCTGTCCGGACCCAATTTAATTCCCGTGCCCCCCCGGAGCCTGTTTTGCCGTGACGGGGATCGGGGAGGGATCTCTCCCGCTCCTTCTCTCCGCTCAGGAGCACCCCCGGCCTCCCCGCAGCCCCCGCAGCGCCTCCCTCACCATCGCCTCGGCTCGGAGCGCCGGGCCCGGCCCCGCTCGCGGATCCCTCGGCCCTCGCCAGGCAGGAGCGGAGCCCGCTCCGGCGCCAGGCCCCGCCCGGCAGCGGAAAGGCGGGGCAGGGAGCGGGGCCAGGGGAGCGCCGAGGGCCCATTGGGCTGTTCCGATGCCACTCATCCATCCGAAGCGCCCACTGGGCCGTTCTGGTGTCACTCATCGCTCCTGAGCGCCCATTGGGCTGTTCCGCTGTCACTCTTCCCTCCGGAGCGCCCATTCGCCCGCGCGGGCGGGGGGCGGGCACTCTCGCTGCGCGGGGAGCCGGGTGTGGCGGGTTCCCCCCCCCCGTGTCCCCTCGTGACCCCCCGATGGCCTCCCCCGACCCCGCAGCGTGTCACCCCCGTGTCCTCTCCCGTGTCCACCCCATGTCCTCCCCCGTCCCCCCTCATGTCCTCCCCCGTCCTCCCCCGTCCCCCCAAGTGTGTCCCCCGTGTCCCCAAACGTGTCTCCTTTGGTCCCCCCCGTGTCTCCCCGGGTCCCCTCCCCACGGGCTCGTCCTGCCCGCGGAGCCCCCGACGGGCTCGGGCCGACCTCGGGCCTCGCTGGGGCCGCAAACATCGCGTTGTGCCCCGGGCTGCCCCGAGCCGAGAGTGCCACGCTGGGAGAGACATCGATGCTTTGTTACCCCCGAGCGGGGCCCGGGACTGTTTCACAAACCCGGCACCAACTGGCGCAACTTTTCCCTGTTTCTGCAGCTCAGCAGACACAGCAGAACAAGCTCGCGAGCAGCTCCGGGACATCAAAGCTCAGCAGAGCTCGGGGCACTTTACCGTTGTTATAGATAAATGAAGTGTTTGTTCACTAAAATCCTTACTGTTAGAGAGTTAAAGGTTATATCTGTTATTAAATGTTATTAAAGCCTGCTGATACTACATGACCTGTGGTTTTACAAAAAGAGAAAGAGAAAATATTGTAATAAATGAATCTTTAAAGATAAGTTTTAATCTATTTCAAGTTGATAAAAGTTTACTGGAGTTCTGTAAAGCATTGTAATCAATTCTTACCTTGCTGTATTAATCCAAGTTGTTAAAAGCCCTGAATAACATATGGAATATAAGCTATAATAATAATGAAGCCATAAGGGCCACAAGCCACCATGACTTGGCATTTTTGAACCTCCTCCATGAGGGAAGAAGAAGACACCCCCCATGGCAACAGGATCACGGCAGGAACAGGAGCAAGCTGTGGTTGGAGAACTTGAAGGGAGCCAAGCCCCGATTGGAGAAACCGAGGCAGAACTGAGGGGTATAAAAGGGCAGGGCTTGAACCGTTGGGTGCCCTGCCACATTTGGAAGCAGGTTGCTTCAGGTGGGAGCCCAGTGCTGCATTTTGCTTGCTGTCGCTTGCTATTAATTTAATAAATTCTGATTGGACTTGGCTAATTGGTCATCTGCCTGCTCAATTTATAACAGTGGGGAATTAGGTTTGGGCTCATGGTTAGGGGTGGGGACTTAGGTGACGGTTTATGTTGAGGCCTAGGGTTAGGGGTGTTGGCTTACATTGAGACTTTGGTGAGGGCTTAGGTTTAGGGGTGGGGGATTCGGTGGGGGCTTGGGGTTAAGGTTCGGGGCTTAGGTGGGAAGGCTTAGGTGTTGGGTTCTGGTTAGGGGTGGGGGTCTAGTTGGGGGCTTATTGTTAGTGGTGGGAGCTCAGGTGTGCATTTAGTTAAGGCCTCAGGATTAGGGTTGGGGACTTAGGTGGGGTCTTACGGATAGCAGTGGGGGCTTTTGTGGGGTGTTAGAGTTAGGGGTGGGAGCTTATGTGTTGGCATAGGATTAGTGCTGGTGGCTTAGGTGGGGGCTTAGGTGGAGTCTTTGGTGAGGGCTTATGGTTAAATGTACGGGCCTAGGTTGGGGCTTAGGTGTTGGCTTAGGTTTAGGGGTTGGGGGCTTAGGTGGTGTTTTAGGTGGGGGCTTAGTGTTAGGGATGGGAGCTTAGGTGGGAGCTCTGTTTGGAGCTTATTTTTATGGGTGTGTGATAAGATGGGGCCTTAGAGTTAGAGTGGGGGCTTAGGTGGGTGCTTTGAATTAGAGGTGGGTCAAAGGTGGAGTCTAAGTTTGGGGCTTTGATGTGGGTTTAGATTTAGGGGTGGGGGCTCTTGTGGGGACATAAATGGGCGTTTAGGTTTAGAGGTGGGGGCTTAGGTTAAGGTTTAGTTCTGGACTTAAGGATAGGAGTATGGGTTAGGTGGGGGCATAGGGTTAGGGGTTGGGGCTTAGGTTGGGGCTTTGGTGGGGGCTTAGAATTAGGGTCGGTGGCTTCGGTGGGGTCTTAGGGTTATGGGTGGGAACCTTGGTGGGGTGTTAGGTTGGGGATTAGGGTTAGGGGTGGGGCTTAGGAGTGGGGTTATGTTGGAGCCTAGGGATGGGGGGGGGCCTTAGGTGGAGTCTTTGGTGGGGGTTTAGAGTTAGGGTTGGCGGCTTAGGTGGAGTCTTAGGGTTAGGGGTGGTGGCTTATTTCTGGGCTTAGGTAGGGTCTTAGCATTAGAGATGGGGGCTTAGGTCCAGGCTTGGTACTAGGGGTGGAGGCTTGGGGGGGGGCTTAGGGTGAGGGGTGGGGGCTTAGTTAGGGTCTTAGGTGGGGGCTTAGGTTTCAGGGTAGGGGCTCAGGGTAAGACCTTAGTTGGGGATTTCAGTGGGGCCTGTTGTATACAGATAACACACACAAAATGTAATAAATATTCCACCATCATCCAGCACCAGACACTGTTAAGAAAACATCCTGTTATAATGAACTGTGTCAGCAAAGCCCTACAAATAGCATCCTGCTTCTGAAGATTCTTACAAAACAAAACTTCTCAGTACTACAAACAAACATCCTGCCAGAAAATCCTGTCATTGTATAGGATATCTTATAATTTTGAACATCTGAACAAGACTGCATGCCAAGGAACCACGCGCAATCCTCTTTTGAATGCTATAAAAACTGAAGACAAACTTTGGGGAGTTAGGAGCAAGGACAGGAGAAAGGAGAACAGCTACTTCAGCTGGGAATTGCTCCCCAACCTCTCCTCACCTCTTCTCTTTGCCACCACATGCTGCCTGTCTGGCAGTGGAGACCGAGACTGTGCCAGTCTGGAGAGAACTGAGATGTGAGTTTGCCTTATCCCCCTAACTTTCCATATTTCGGAGGGCCAAGAAGGCCAGCAAGGCCCAGCTCTGCACAGATTGCTGCAGCATCCTTGCAGCGGGGCTCAGCAGGGACAGCAGAGCCCAAGCACCCTGGCTGCATTCCAGAGAGCTAAGACTCCCTGCTGCTAAAAGATAACATAGGAGAAAACAACAGTGACAGAAAAAAGCGTAGAAACCAGCTCTTCCCCCCCCTCCACACACACATACACCAATATTCTGGCAAAAAGGTTAGTTTGTGGTGATATTCTTTCTCTCAGCTTCTAAAAATTAATCTTGGCATTTTCCCAATCTTTCTTTCTTCTCTCTCTCTGCATCTCTTAGGAATTAATTAATAAAAAATCAGTTTTTGAAATAAATAGATAACTTGGTTTGAGTTTTAATTTTGTTGGGTTAAATATTTGAATCTGAAGTTCTTTCTGCAATATTTAAGCAGATTGTAACAGGACCTTAGTGTTAATGGTGTGAGCTTAGGTTTGGGCTTAGGTGGGGGCTTAGTTCTGGGCTTAGGGATAGGGGAATAGGTTAGGTGAGGGCTTAGAGTTAGGGGTGGGTTATTAGGTGGGGCCTTATGTGAGGGCTTAGGGTTAGAGGTAGGGGTTTAGGTGTGGGCTTAGTTTTATGGGTGGGGGCTTAGGTGGGGGCTTAGGGTTACAGGTGGAAGCCTATGTGGGAGATTGGGTTGGGGCCTAGGGTTGAGGGTGGGGGCTTAGGTGGGGGCTTAGGGTTAGGGGTGTGGTCTTAGGTGGAGGCTTTGTTTTGGGCTTTGGTGGCAGCTTAGTGTTAAAGGTGGGGGCGTTGGTGGGGTCTTACGTTGGGGCTTAGGGTTAGGGGTGTGGGCTTAGGTGAAGGTTTATGTGGGGGCTTAGGGTTAGGGATGTGTGCTTAGGAGGGGAATTAGGTGTGGGCTTAGGTTTAGGGGTGGGGGCATATGTTGGGTGTTAGGCAGGGGCTCAGAATTAAGGGTGCTGGCTTTGGTGGGGACTCAAGGTTAGGGCTGGGGGTTTTGGTGGTGGCTTAGGTTGGGGCTTACGTTCAGGGGTGAGACCTTAATTGAGGGTTTATGTTGGGGCCTAGGATTAGGGGTGGTGGTATAAGTGGGATCTTTGGTGGGGGCTTAGGTTTAGGTGTGAAGGCTTAGGTGTGGCTGAGGTTTAGGTTGGGGACTTAGATGTGGGCTTAGGTGTTGACTGAGGGTTAGGGATGAGGGCTTCTTTGGGGGCTAAGGGTTAACGATGGGAGCTTAGGTGTGCATTTAGATAAGGGCTTAGGTTTAGTGATGGGAACTTAAGGTTAGGTTTAGGGGTTTAGATTGGGGCTTATTACAGGATGTAGGGTTTGGGGTGGGGGCTTAGGTGGGTGCTTAGGGTTAGGATTAGAAGCTTACGTGGGTGCTTAGGGTTAGGGTTGGAAACTTAGGTGGGGACGTAGTGTCAGGGGTGTGGCCATAGGTTGGAGCTTAGGTAGGGTCGTAGGTGGGGGCTTAAGTGGGGCCTTAGGGTTAGGTATGGTTCCTTTGGTGGGGGCTTAGCATTAAAGGTGGGGGCTTAGTGTGAGAGGTGGTGGCTTAGGTGTGGTTTTAGGTGGGGGCTTAGAGTTACAGTGGGGACTTAGGTGGGGGCTTAGGTCAGGTTTTAGGATTAAGGGTGGGTCACATGTGTGGTCTTAGGTGCAGGTTTAAGATTAAGAGTAGGTCAAGGATGGGGTCTTAGGTTGGGGCTATAGTGGGGGCTTAGGATTAAGGGTGAGGGATATGGTGGGGGCTTAGAGTTAAAGGTGAAGGCTTAGGTGGGTGCATAGGTGGGACCTTAGGGATAGGGGTAGTGACTTAGGGGCAAGGTTACATGGGGAGTTAGTGTTAGGGGTGGGGGCTTAGGTGGGGTCTTTTGCTAGGGCTGGGGGATTAGGGGTCAGTTTTATGGTTAGGGGTAGGGGCAGAGTTGGTGGACTAGGTGGGGGATTACAGTTTGCATTAGCGTTGACCCTAAGCCTAAACCCCATCTAAGCCCCCACCTAAGCCCCTACCCTTAAACCTAAGCACCCACATAAGCCCCATCCTAAGCTTCCATCCTTAACCATAAGCCCCCACCTAAGTCCACACCCCTAACCCTAAGCCTCCATCTTAGCCCCCAGCTAAGCCTACACATAAGCCACCACCCCTTACGCAAAGCCTCCACATTGTAGCTCACCTAAACAGTCACCACTCACTTTAGATCCCAGCAAGCCCCAACCTAAACCCAGACACCTAACCCTTAGCTTCCAAAAAAGACCCCACCTATACCCCTAGCCCTAACTGTAATCCCTTACCTAACTCCATACCCCTAAACCTAAGACCCCACATAAGCCTCCACCCCAAACCCTAAGCCTCCAACTAAGCCTCCACCCCAACCCTAAACCCACACCAAACTCCCCAACTAATCCTTCATCCCTAACTGTAAACCCCTAAGTAACCTACCAAGACCCCTACACCTAACCCTAAGCCAACACCTAAGCACCCACCCCAAAGCCTAAACCCCCACCCATGCCCCCAGAATTAACCCAGAGCCCTGACATAAGTCCCCTCCTAATACCATACCCCTAACCCTCAGCCCCCACTAAAGTCACCACTTAGACCCCCACCCCTAACCCTAAAACCCCACCCCTAAACCTAAGCCCCCATCCCTAACACTAGGCCCTCAACTAAACTCCCACCTAAGCCCCCACCCCAAAGCCTATGCCCCAAACAAAACCCCCACATAAGCCCCCAATTTTAACCGTAAGCCTACACCTAAGCCTGCACCTAAGCCCCCACCCCTAACTCTCAGCCCCCACCTAAGCCCCCAACACTAACCCTAAACTCCCACCTAAGCCCTCATCTAAGACCCCACCCCTAACCCTAAGCCCACTCCAAACTCCCCAGCTAATCCTTAAGCCCTAATCCTAAGCACCCACCTAACCCCCTACCAAGGCCCCCACCCCAAACCTAAGGGCCCACCTAAGCTCCCACAAAAAACCTAAGCCACCACCTAAGCCTTCACCCCTAACCCTAAGTGCCCACTTAAGCAACCACCATTAACCTTAATCCACAATCTAAGCCCCAAGACCCTGATGCCAAAATAGCACAGAAAAACTGCTCAAAGACATAATTTTATCCTTAAGCAGCACAGGTATTTATGGGATACAACATTGGAGAGCCCCCGATTTGCATCGGACAAAGTAGCTCTAAAGTTCCAGCGAAAAGTTAGGGGTTTTGTACAGTTTTTCGGGGTAAGTTACAACATTTTACATACATATTAATTAGGTCTAGGCATCTAATTATAATATTCATAATAGGCGGGGTTTGGGTGGAGCCTGGGGGGAAGTCATCTTTTGGGGAGGCTTTTGGTGGTCATTCCTGTTTCTTCGGCCTCAAAGGGGTCATTTTCTTTCCTCTTCATCGGTTGAACTTTTCACCTTTTCTCTACATGTCCAGGCTTGCAAAGAAAACCTCCTCATCCTGACTCCTGACCTCCTTGTCTCTCTGGATGCCCACTCTTCATGTTATCTGTTTTGTAACACAATGGGAGGCACTCCTTTGGTCAGTTAATCTTCAGGAACCTGTTTTCTCAGTTTAAAACATGGTTAGGCAAGATGCTGAGTCACCTTCTAAATTAACTTTTTAAATCCTTGCCCAGTTTCAACCCAACCCATAACCCTAAGCCTACAACTAAGCACGCACTTAAGCCCCTATCTAAGCCTTCACCCCTAACACTAAGTCCCCAACTAAGACCGTACCTGAGCCCCCACCCCAACCCTAAGCCCCCATCTAAGACCCCACCAATAACCCTAAGCACCCACCTAAGCCCCCATTCCTTTAACCTAAACGCCCACATAAGACCCTTCCTAAACTTCCATCCCTAACCATAAGCCCCCACCTAAGCCCCCACCCCTAACCCTAAGCCTCCATCTTAGCCCCCATCTAAGCCCACACGTAAGCCACTACCCCTTACCCGAAGCCCCCACATTATAGCTCACCTAAACACTCACCGCTCACTCTAACCCCTAACAAGCCCCAAACTAAACCCCAATCCCTAAACCTTAGCATACAAAAAGACCCAACCTAAGCCACCGCTCCTAACTCTAATCCCTTACCTAACTCCATACCCCTAAACCTAAACCACACCTAAGATCCCCCCTAAGCCTCCATGTTTAACCCTAAGCCCCCAGCTAAGCCCTCATTTAGACCCCACTGTTGTATACAGATAACACACACAAAAGGTAATTAATATTCCGACATCTTATCAATGGAATAAACATCCAACGA
>JAXCLP010000251.1:0-15672 GCA_035584035.1 Lepidocolaptes lacrymiger | reverse complement strand
ACTGTCTCAAAAGGTTCAGTGGGTCTTGCACTCTGCCAGGCTAGAAGATCTAAATCAGACAAATGGAGCCCTGTCACCACCTATTGACATGCTTTCTTGTAGATTATGATCAATATTTGAACACAATTATAAATTACTGTGAAGAATAAGTGGAATAAGAAAGGCTGAAATAAGGATATCAGGCGACTCTACACATAACATGCAGTCATGTCCGTCTCTGCCAGGAATGAAAATACTTTCTTGCCAGGCACACAGTATGCCTGATAAAGGCCATGACAGCAAACTTTACAAGCATAGGTGGAATAGAATTATGGTGTGCATAATATGTATACGTGTGTAAATGTTGGAAACCAAACCTTTATAGGTGGATATCAAACAAACACACTGCATTAAGTGCTCTCAGACCATGCAATAAGTTGAAGTTTTTGACAGACTATACAAAAGGTACCTGGCACTTAGAAGGTTAGGTTTAGAAGGTACCAAACTTCATATTACAACTGAAAAAGAATTAAACGAGACTACTAACAAACTAGTTACACATTTTTTTTATATCCTCTGCTTTCATTCCTTTGCAAATTCTTATTTCCCAGTCTCCTAAAAGATTTCATAAGAGCTTGTCTTCTGAGGTTTATGTAATATGACTTTTTAAAAACTAACTTGCTTACGGATTTTATGGACTTTGAAAATCATTAGATTTCTCTAAAGCATATTTAAAGGAAAACAGGTGATTTGGGAAATTTGACAGTTATTACTAGCAGATAGGGGACTCATCAGAGGAAATCATCTATAGATGGCATTAAAAATAATAAAGCTAATGACATGATCAGGAAAGCTGACCAAATGCTGATGTGCCTCAGAGGGACATAAATAAAGCTAAAAGCACTCATAAGAATAGTTCAACCAAATGAAGTAACTTGCTGTAGTTACACATGCTCCCAAAAACGTCTGTCTCCACTGAATAGAAGGTACTTAGTCAGTCTGGAGTGTGATTAGGGGTTTGGAGATCGTTAGAGTACCTAAAACCACAACAGAATCCTTAATCATTAGCTTCCAACCCATATTTAATAGAGAATTTAACATATTCTTTGGAAACTTACCCATCTTTCCTGCTTATTATTATAACATTAGATACACTGTGAGGAAAAAAATCTCCTTTCATAAATCATCAATTATGTACTGCGGCTATATGATATCATCCATTATAACGGCATATCATCTTTTTAAGATAGAAAGTTCAGCTACTTGAGAAAGCAGCATGGATACATCTGACTTTTTCAGTAAAACAGTCTTCTAAGAAACCTCTGTAAAACGGTTAAATCATAAATGCAAGTCAATGATTTAATGCCTGCAAAACACTCACTGTGTTTTTAATGATGCCTGGAAAACAGTGTCAATGTAGACTTGGTTTGGTTTTGGGGTGGGGTTTTTTTTCAGTCACTTTTTGAAAAGGAAATATTTATCTTGTAATATTGTTGCCTGAGCTTGTACCCTGACATGCTGATTAGCTGCCTTGTTATTTCAGCTCTGGGGTTTGAGCATCCTCTCACCTTGTGAAGAAAAATCAGCAGTGAGTTTGGAGGGCAGAGAGGAGGCAGCTTTTCTCTGTGGCACTGCACCAGTGCCCTGTGCTCAGCACGCAGAGCTGATGAATGCATGTACTATTCCTAAGGTGCCTGGTAGGACCCCGACCAGCTCAGCAAGGGAGGCTTCTAGAATTACTTAATTTCAGAGACGCTTCTTGTCGATTTTAAGAAAGAAAAACAGGCCCTGCGAAGGCGTCATTGTACCAAAAGGTACCGTGCTATCTTTTGCTTGACTTGCTGCTCCTATCCTCCTAAGCATAAACAGAATGGGAAAACGCTGTGCTTAGCGTGGAAGCTGTGCACCTGTGACAGCTGCTGGATATTAAGGAAGATCATATTTTATTATGGGTAAACTAATAATTTATTTCTCTAGAACTACTAATAAAGTTTAATTAGAAAAAGCCTCCTGGCAAAATTTTGGCAAGATATAGCCAGGAGGCCAACAGGTGTCATAACTCGTCATGTCTAAGCACAGTACATCTATCTGATCCTTTCTCTTCCCGAACTCACGGCCGCGGGCTGGAACTCGGCTCTGCTGTGAGATGCGACGCCGTCCCGAGGGCTCCGCATGCCGGGGCTCCCCGGGGCAGTCCCGCGATGGGGGGCGGGCACAGCCCCGCCCCAGCCCGGCCCCCCCGGCCCGAGAGCCTTAAAAGGGCTCGGCGGAGCGGCGGGGGGCGAGCGGCGGGGCTCGGCGAGCCGGGGCATGGGGCAGAGGCGGCGGCTGAGCCCGGGGCGAGCGGAGCGGGGTGGCGGCAGCAGCGCCGAGGGCTCTGCGGGCGGTGGTGGCAGTGGCAGTGGTGGCCGGGGGCGGCTGGCCGAGTCCTGGCGCCGTCTGAGCTCCCGTCGCGGCTCCGCCAAGCGCGGAGGACCCTCCTCGCCCGCGCCGCCGGTGAGTGCTGCGGAGCCTGCCGCGCTCCGGCAGGAGGACTCGCCTCTCCTCTCCTCTCCTCTCCTCTCCTCTCCTCTCCTCTCCTCTCCTCTCCTCTCCTCTCCCGTGCGCTGAGCCGGACTTTGTGGCTGTAACAGGTGTGCGAGTCTCCGGTTCTGCCGCCGCCGGGGAGCGCACCCGGAGTGGCGGGGCAGCAGCTGCGTGAGACTCGGGCTCGCGTTGTGCAGCCGAGGGGACAGGGGTAGTGGCAGTCATAAGCGAAGGACTTGAAGGCAGGTAGGCTGAAACAAGGGGTTGCCTTGGGAAACAAAGGTTTTCCTCTCGGGCAGGTGTCCTGTTGCAGGTGTACCTGCCTTCAGCCAGCTCGGTGGTGTGTGCCAGCAATCTCTGAGGGGGGTAGGGAGACACAGTAAAGGAGATGCGTGCCACAGCTCTAGATTACATATTAGGAAAATGAACATCTTGGCCACACAGAGACAAAAATTGAGAGAACAAATTGAGCATTCAAGTAGAAGGAGCGATTATTAGAGAGCTTGGCAGACCTTGGGATCAGAACACTGGTGCTAGGTGGTGAACAAACACACACAAACACAGATTTTGGATGAACTGCTCACTGTCCAAGGGCAATGTCAGTCATAGTGTGCTCAGAAACTCTGTTGTGTATCCCTACCTAAAGCAGGCTCTCTGAGGTCTGGAGTGATACGCTTTATTACAGATCAAATGTACTGTTTCAGAAATAAACACTGATTTTTAAGCTTTTGACCTGGGGGTAAGATGACCACAGGCTGAACATCAACTGGGAAATAACATAAGGGTGAAGAGACCTACGGTAGAAAGGATGCCATGGCAACAAGAAAGCATCAGAGAAAGTAACAACATTATCTCATGGAGGGGGAAGAGGAGTATTGCATTCATCTGTGCCACGCTGCAGATTAAAAATACTATAATTTAGAGTGGGGTTTTCGGGTGGTTCTTTTAGAATGCACTAACTTCCCTTTGCAATAGACACCTTAAATTTACTTCCCAGGTAAGAGTTGTATCACCAGAATTCATCAGAGAAATGCACAATACAGTCGGGGTTTATTTTTGTTTGGCTGTTTGTGGGTTTTCTTGGTGGTGGGGTTTTTTTGTGTGTGTGATTTTTTGGTGGGTTTTTGGGGTTTTGTTGGTTGGTTTTGGTTTTTTAGGAGGTTGGTTTTTTTTGTTTTATGGAGCTTGTTGAGTTTCTGTTGTTTCTAAAAGAAGTGTTTGTGGTTTACAGCTGAGATGAATCCTTACTCCTGCCAGCACACTGAACGAGATTCAGGTTGCAAATGTTTGGCTGGAATTGAAAGCTTGCAGTAGTCTTTGATTAACCTTTTTTTTTTCAGAATCTTTTTGAAACTTTTCCCTGTTTTTTCCCTAAAGCAATACTATAATGGTGTTTATATGTTAGTGGAATTGTAGTGCATTGAAAGCACTACACTCCATAAATTGCAGGGCAGATGAGAATGAGTCTGAATTTTTTAGTTTGCTCATTTGGTTCTTCTTGTGTCAGCTTTAAGAAAAAACAACCAAACCCAAACTTTTGTTTTAAGTAGTTATTTGTGTTTTGTTTATTTATACATGATTTATTTTTTAATGAGAGCATAGATTTTTTAAATCACTTTGAATCGTTTTCCAAAATGAAGAAGTGAATGATATTTGAGATGGAAAAGAGCAAACATTTTTTGGATCACACATGGGGCTTGCTCTAAACAATTGCTAAGTTTAAAGCTATTATCTTTGTTTACACTGACCCTGGTTACATTTTGAGTAAAGGCATTGCATATTGAAGGAGTAAACACAGTTCTAAATTAAGCTTTAGAAATTAAGCTTTTTCTACTGTTTTCCTCTTTCCATGATCTGTAACTACAGTAAGGGAAATCTGAGTGGAACCCCTCTGCTCAAACTGATGAAAGTTTTGCTATTGAGAACAGCACATCACTTTTTCAATCACACTACATTTCTGCCATGAAGAGGAATGTCTCAGTCTTTTCTACTAATATCTTGAGTGTTGTTTGTATTTATGGCCTCTAAATTATGTGAATTTTTCAACCCATTTTAAGTAAGGGCTGCACAGTGTTCTGGTTCAATAAAAATGGCTATAAGTGGCTGCTCTGCTGTACAGTTTCTCATCACACAACTCTTTTTCTTTTTTCTTCAAAGACAATAGGTTTTTCTTATTGCTTTTGCACTGAAATTTACCCCAGGTTATTTACAGTAGCTCAGATACAAAATGACAAGTGAGAAATGTTTGAACACATGAAATCAAGCTTTTTTATTTTGCCATTGCATCAGTGAAATTACAGCGGTGAACCAGGTCATTGATCCTGTTCTGTAGACTGAAAATCACATGGGTCAAGTACAAAAGATTGATGCAGAGAAATTGGCTCCTTTTTGGCAGAACTGAGCTATGTGTATGTGATTGAGGAACAGTGTGTATATATATAGTTTTAATCCATTTAGTGAAGAGCTGTATTTCAGAGTGACTTATCACAGGGCATACTGGTGGGCCTTGAGCAAAACTGAGCTTGATCTCTGAGTTTCACATTTGTGAATTTAAGAAATCAGCTATCATTTTCTTTCTCACTTATTGTGGCAAAAGCATCTTTGCCAGGAGGCTGGCAAGCCCAGTGAGGAGATTATTAAACTAGAGAGAGAGATTACAGCCCTGAGTTACATGAGAAAATGGTGCAGTGAGGGAACAAAGCTTGGAAATATTAAAATAAGTCAAAAGGACACCAACCTCCAGTGTGCGTGTCCATCTGCATACTGCCTGAGAGTTGAGAAGGTGGGACAAAAGCTCAGCTTGTGGTTAGAGCTGCAGAATTGCTGGGATAGCTGTGATGTGTTGGGGCAGTGAGTGATGGAGATGATGAGCCATTCGGGAGAAGCAAAGGGGGAAGAGGAGCAATGGGGCTGCCCTCCATGTGAAAGAGCCGCTCAGGTGTGTGGGGCTCAAGTCTGAGGAGAGCTTGTGGATCGGGGTCAGAGGAAAGTTTGCTAAGTGTGACTCTTTGCTGGGATGTGTTACAGACCACTAACCAGGATAAGGAAGCAAATGGAGTTTTTCTGAACAATCTGAGAAAAGCTCTGTGTCACAGACCCCCATCCTCACTTGGAAATTTTACACATCAGAGCACCAGCCATGCAGGAGATTGCTGAAGATTGTCAAGGAAAACTTTTTGTTAATGTATGGTACTCCAGTACTTGAGCAGCACACTGATCTGTGGTGGTGGTGCATCCTTTCCCCACTATCCCCCCTGCCTCAGGATGCACTATGATCTGAGAAATGATCTAGGGAATGCTGTCCACAGACAGGCTGACTTGTTTGCTCATTTGAGCTATTATATGATTTTTTGTTTTCCAGGAAACAACTGTATTTGTCTTTTCTGCTGGCAAACAGAAACAATATTGTTATAAGGACTTCTTGCTGCAGTTCTGGATGAAGGCAGGGTGGTGCAAATGCTGTAATTCTTGGTGATGAGTAGGAGCAGCCTGCAGGCTCCTCTCCTAAAATGAGTTTGTCCTGCAGCACAACACAGCTTGAAGGCCAAGTTATAAGTGCAGTCCAGCACAGCACGGGCCAGGGCGTACTCAGTTGAACATGTCTGTGGATCACTGACTTCTTGATTTGCAATAGTTTCCCTCTCAGGGTCACCACAGATGAAGAAAGTGATACAGCAACAGCAGACGTAGATAAGGCAGGTCCTTACCACTTTCTTTGTTGTCACTAGCAAGGTCTACTAGGCCTCTGCACTCAGTGACTTGGCTGGAGGAGGAGAGAAGCTACCAGCCAGGATTGAAGATCAAGTCAGAGATCGTGCAGAAGTACTCAACAACCACATGTTCCCTGGGACCTGTTCAGGCTGCACCCCAAGGTCCTGAGGGGGGGGGGGGCTGATCCTTGTACAGGAAGTTTCCATCCACTTTCCAAGACTGTGAAGATCAAGGAGGGCACCCACAACTGGAGAAAGGCATATATTACACCTGACTCCAAAAAAGAGCAAAAGCCACCCTGGATTCAAGTTACAGGCTGGCCAGGTGGCTGTCTGAGATGAAATCAAGGATTCACACCTCCCAAAGCCCATGTCACAAAATCACAGAATATCCTGAGTTGGAAGGGATCCATAAGGATCATCAAGTCCAGCCCCCCCTCCAAGAGTCACGTGTGCCTGAGAGCATTGTCCTAAAGTTTCTTGAACTCTCTCAGACTTGGTGCTGACACCACTTCTTTGCAGAGCCTGTTCCAATGCCAGGCCACCATCTGAATGAAGAACCTCATTCTAATATCCAACCTAAAGCTCCCTTGACACAGCTTCAGGCTATTCCCGTGGGTTCTGTCACTGGTCACCACAGAGAAGAGATCTTCCCGTCTTCTTACCCCCACATGGAATTTGTAACTCCAGTGAGGTCTCCCCTCAGCCTCCTCCTCTCCAGGCTGAACATACCAAGTGCCCTCTGCTGCTCCTAATGCAGCTTCCCCTCAAGGCTCTTCACCATCTTTATTGCCCTCCTTTGGACTTTCTTTAACAGAGTAGTATCTTTCTTATATTGTGGTGCCCAAAACTGCACACAATATTCCAGGTGAGGCTGCCCCAGTGCAGAGCAGAGTGGGACAATCCCCTCCGACCTGGTGATGCTTTGCCGGATGCCCCCCCGGACATGATTGTCCCGGCCTGGCCTCCTGGCCAGGGCACTGCTGACTCATATCCAACTTGCCATTGACTAGGACTCCCAGGTGCCTTTCCACGGCACTGCTTTCCAGTGTCTCATTCTTCAGTCTGTGCAAACATCCAGGGTTGCCCCATCCCAGGTGCAGAATTTCCCTTGTTGAACTTCACATGGTTGGTGATTGCCCATCTCTCTAATTTGTTGAGGTCTCTCTGCAGGGCCTCCCTGCCTTCAAGGGAGTCAACAGCTCCTCCCAGTTTTGTGTCATCTGCAAACTTGCTCAGTATCCCTTCCAGTCCTGCATCCAAGTCATTTATGAAGATGCTGCAGAGTGTAGGGCCTGAGATGGAGTCCTGTGGAACCCCACTAGTGACAGGTCACCAGGCTGATGTCACCCCATTCACTATTACCCTCTGTGCTCAACCCAGGAGCCCGTTGCTCACCCACCACATGATGTGTTTATCCAGCTGTGTGCTGGACATTCTGTCCAGAAGGACGCTGTGAGAGACAGCATTGCAAGCTTTACTGACATCAAAAAGGATTGTCACCTGGCTTCACTTGATCAGCTAGGTGAGTTACCTTGTCACAGAAGTAAACCAGGTTTGATAAGCAGGACTTCCCCCTCATGAAGCCATGTGTTGCTGTGACCAATGACTGCATTGTCCTTCAGGTGTTTTTCAATACTTCCCAGAATAATCTTCTCCCTAACTTTACCAGGCACTGAAGTGAGACTGACAAGCCTGTAGTTACTGTGCTCCTACTTCTTGGAAATGGGGACATCATTTGCCAGAGTCCAGTCAGCTGGGACATCTCCAGATTCCCAAGAATGCTCAAAATCATCAAGAGGGATTTTGTGATGATATCAGCCAGCTCTTTGAGGATTCTGGGAAGAATAGATTTGTGGCAATCCAGCCAGGGAGCAGATCCAGCAGGGTTGATGGGTAGCTGATCATTCTTGCAGTCATGGTCCTCCATCTCAGGGCACTGAGACCCCCTTGGTCCGTCATCTGTGTTGAAGGCAGAGGCAAAGAAAGTGTTAAATACCTCTGCCTTGTCTCTGTCCATTTGTGAGGTGATAATTCTCATTCTGTAACAGGACAATATTTTTATACTGCCTATTGCCATTGATGTTTTTGAAAGAACCCTTTTTCTTTCCCCCACGTTTCTCACCAGCTGCAATTCCAATTGAACTTTGTCTGCTTGAATTTTCTCCCTGCAGTAGGCAGCAGCATCCCTGTATTGTTCCCATGTCACTTTACCTTGCTGTCACTGGGCATACACCTTCCTTTATTGCCTTATCTTCAAGAGAAGATCTCTGCTCAACCAAGCTGGCCTCCTGCCTTGCCTGTTTGACTTCTGACTTTTGGGAATTGCCTGTTCCTGTGGCTTTAGGAGGTGATGTTTGAAAAGTGACCAACACTGATGTACCCCAGCACTTACAAAAACATTTTCCCAGGAGACCTTCCTTACTAATTCCCTGAGCAGCCTGAATTCTGCTCTCCTCATGTCCACTGCTGAAGTTTTGCTGGCACTTTTCCTCATGTCAACAGAGATTTGAAACTTGATCACTTCACAATCACGGTGGCCGAGATGGCTGCAAATCTCCACTTTGTTCACGAGATCTGCTCTGTTGCTGACAAGCAGTAGATCAAGGATGGCATCTTTTTGAGTTGGCTCCTTTAAGATCTGTTCCATAAAGTTTTCATCCAGTTTTTTAGGAATCTTCTGGTCTGGGCTGAGGCAAGTATGTGATGCTCCCAGTTATTTTCTGCAAGTTGATGTCCCCTGTAAGGACAAGGGCAGTTGATTTGGAAGTATCCCTTAGTTCCTCAAACATAAATCCTCATCATCATAGTCCTGGCTGGGAGGTCTATAGTAGACTCCCACAATGACATCTGCATTCTTGATTTTCCCCTTGATTCTTACCCAGAGGCTCCCAACTGTGCCATTGCCAGCTGAGAGCTCCATACATTCTAACCCTTCTATTACATATACAGTGCCACCTCTTCACCTCCTCTATTGTGCCTATTCCTCCTGCAGAGCCTGAAACCATCCAACAGGGCGCTCCAGTCACAGGAGTCCATCCTCCAGGTTTCAGTTATGCCAATGACATCAATTTTCAGGGTCTGGGACAAAGTTTTCAGCTCCTCATGTTTGTTCTTGGTGCTGTGTGCATAGGTGTAGAATCATTTCAGGTGTGGTACATTGTAGCCACTACCTCCTGTAGCAGATGGTGCTTGTTTCAAGTTTTGTCTCTACGTTCCATCACTCATCACTGGCAAACCTGATTTTGCCCCTTTTCCTCTTCCAAGATAGTTTAAATTTCTATGAATGAGCCCGACCAGCTTCTGTGCTACAATCGTTTTTCCCTTCTGAGATAGGTGCATCCTGCCAGGTGTCAGTAGACCAGCTGTTGAGAAGATCATAATGGTCAACAAACCCAATTTTTTTCCACTTACACCAGCCTTAGGGCCATGCATTGATAGGATGGGTCTGTTTATTCCTATCAATATTTTTCCTTATTACTGGAAGTATTCAAGAAGATCACTACTTGTGCTCCTGATCCCTCTACCAATTGTCCCTGGGCCTTGAAGTCTCCTTTGATTGCCCTTGGACTTCTCTTTGCTGTTTATCTGTATGTGCTTTCTGGGTGTGTCTGAGGCACATGAGGGAGCATACAGTGACAGGGAGCAAGGAACTGCCAAGGGTCAGTCATGCCTGACCCACCCCACTGCTCTCTGTGACAGATGGGGATGAGAGGAGAACAGCAGGTGTCACCTACCTCCAGGCTAGCATTGGGCTGTGACATTGCAGTCTGGGAGGGATGATGTGCCAGTGGATGAGGGCCAGTGGTGGAGCCAGGGCAGGATGGGGGAGTAGTTTCTCTTCAGCCTTGCAATTTTCACACCATGCTCATTGCTTGAAGCCCTGAGCAGCCAGGTCTGCCCCCTGCAGCTGAGCCTGCTCTTGAGAGCAGCTGGGACTGGAGACTTCCCCAAGTCCCTGCCAACCTGAGTTACCTTCGGATTGTGTAAATCAACATTACAAAGTCCTCTGAGAATTAATTTACAAGATGCACACTAGCTCGGCTAGTAACTGTTTTCTATACTCTGTTTTCTTGAAAATCTTAGAAGTGTACCTACATTGGTTATCAGATGTGAAAACATGCTTTTTAAGAAAAGCAGAAATAGTAGTTCTAGCCCAGGGCAGGGACTGGTAAAATAGTCTATTAAACTTGTAAAATGGAAAGTAACAGTCTACCTGACTGATCTCCCTGCTGCACTGGTGGAAGGATGCACCTTTCTCTGTTGCAGCCTCCCTGTCCATCCCCAGCTCCTCACTGCCTTCTCCACCCAGAGGATTCAGCTAGAGAATTTAGCTTGCTGGAGGTAGCTGAAAGCAGGTGTCCATTATATTTGAATGCAATGCTTTTCTGGTGGTTTCATTGTTCAGAAAACTTAGCAATAAATGATCCAATAAGACTGGAATCCAGAAATCTGTCAGTGGTGTAACTGGGAGGTGAGACAAGGGCTTGGGCAAAGTAAGCCTACAAGAGGAGCTTGTGCAGGTTCCAGGTCAGATTTGTGCTTCTGTAGTACTCACATCCTCAGATGAGTTGCAATAAATTTTACTACTGATCTGGTTTTACTATCTCTGATGAAAATATTTGTTTTTATCATTACTCTTTTAAAGTTCTTGTTAGCAGAACAAAACTAATTCTATGCAGGAACACTTTGTCATGTATGACAAATGGCACATTTTGTCTTAGCTTTTATTTTAGGCAGCTGCTTTCTTTTCTTAATTTTGTCATTTATAAAATGGGTTTTAAAAATGTTATATGCTGTTTAGTAGGGTGTTTTGTTGGATGTTTTAGATTTGTTTCTTTGTGCTGTGGATGAGAAACACTTTTTCTGGCTGCTTATTTGGATTCATTAACAACAAAGCTAGAAACAATGACAATGCTTCAGCTTAAATGCAGTTTCCTGAACCTAAACATGAGATTTCTGTTTTAAGAATCTCTCATGAACATATTGCCTAGTGTCTCCCTGCCACGGGCCTCTGGCGAGGAAACTTGTAAAGAAACTTCCTGTAGTATACCAGTCCTATATATTTATCCAAACAGCTGATCTTGAGTTTGTTCTTTCAGTGGTGGAGAAAAAAAAAATATATTCTGTGCATTACTACTTTGGTGCATGTGTGAGCTAGCCTGTTAAGTAGTGTGACAGCTGGATTTTTAAGGGATAATAATTTATTATGATTCTAAGGATCATGTTTTTATCAGAACTGAAAATATTTTTGCTAATGCTTGTTAACATTCCTGTGAAAGTGTCCTCTGTGGTGTGGACTGAGTACTTTCTTGATGCTGGATAAATGTTCATAATCCCCTGTTATTAGTATGACATGACTTTGAAATTGCTAAATGTTGTGCTGAAGGGAAAGTTTCAGATTTTGGATCTGAAGAATTCCAGAAAATGCCTATATAGGGCAACCCTCAGAAGTCCCTCCCATATTCTCTGACTGTAAATTATTCTATGACTGTAGCTTTCCAGAGTAGTACTCTGTACATGATAGAACAGAGTGTAGCATAACTAACTGCAGACATATGGGATAGAAGTCACTTCAGAGCTATAATGTGATTTTTAGCACAGAAGATGAGAAAAACAGGAAAAATCCAAAACCAAATGAAGAATGGGGAATGAATTCTTACTAAAATAATAAAACAGAACAACAGTTCAATTTCTACAGTTCTTGTGTGCTTTTCTCCCCTGAAAATACATCAGGGATTATCATATTGAAGACATAGACTCTAAGTACCAAGAAGTTGCCTTGCTCTTTCTTCCTTTCTTGTGGAGATAGTTTATTATTAATGTATTCTGCATCTCAAATGAAAGTACGTGTATTTCAAAATAAGATGGAGGTTTAATAATTAGAATGATAGAGTAAAACTCCATGGGCAGAATTGAAAAATTATTCTTAATTGGGGATTTCTGAATTGATCTCATTTACTTCTTTGAGGCCTGATGATTTTTGAGCGGTGGCTGACCTCCCTTTTTATGAAAAGACTTATTTCAAACTGAATATCCAGGATCAATAGACATCTTCTAAATCTTGAGCTCTTCCCATTGTATTTTGTGAATGAACTGTGAGACTGAGAGTTGTTGATGTAGAGGTGCTGTTTTTCCTGACCACCCCACAAAAAGCCAAAACAGGACTCTGAAGGCTTGCTTTCCTATAGAACATTATATCTGTTATCTGTTCTGTACACTTGCTCGGGTGTTGCCTGAAAATACTGTATTTAATTGAAAAGAGAAATATTTTTAAATTACAAGCAATAATTTAGAAGCAAGGAAAAAAGAAAAGTAGTGTGGGGAGGTGAGAAATCCATAGACCTGTGAAAACTCATGTCTAGATCAGGAGACACCTTTCACAATCTCTTTTTTGTTGTTTTTTTTTGTTGTTGTTGTTGGTTTGGTTTGGTTTTTGTCTTTTTTTTTTTCATCATAGGAAGCAGCTACTGCGAGGCATGTATGTAGGCTTTTGGAATTCATCAAAAGCTTATAGGATGTTTTATTCATCACAACATAATAGAGATAAGTACTTCTTCAGCTATTGGAAGTGCTAATATTGGTTGAGAAAACAGGAGCACATTTTAACTTGCACTAGTTAGTCTAAGACTGGCTGGGTAGTGATATAAGTATCCTATTATAACATATTTTCTGTGTTTGTAGTTGAAAGCAACTCTTTCCAGACATATATTTATTACTTCTGATGAACCAGCATTTCAACCGTCTGATAAATTTCAAAATGGAAATTAAAGGAAAAAGGGTCTCATTATTTACTGGTACATGTAGAGGTTTTTTCTTGTATTCTTATGTTCTTTATGCTTTTAGATAACATAATTGCTTTAATGACATAATGAAGTTGTTGTGTAAAGAGTATTTGAGGTAGGCGATCTCCTGGTGCAACTTTTTCAACTTTGCCATGAATTGGAGAGAAACTGACTTGTTATAAAACCATGTGAATCACAGTGACTCCAGAGATGCAGGGAGAAAAAATATAAACTATTTTGTCTAAATAAACAAGCAAATGAAAACTTCTTATTGCTAGATATTAAGAGGTTGCTCTCTAGAAATACAGTGTAAGAAGAAAAAGCATTGCCTTAAACTTCATGCAGTTGGTGATTGACCATCTCTCTAATGTGTCAAGGTCTCTCTATCCAGCCTTGAGGCACTCAAGAGCTTCTCCTAATTTCCCATCATTGGCAGGCTTATTCAGTATTCCTTTGAGTCCTTCATCCAGGTTGTTAGAGAAGATGTTGAAGAGAATTGGGCCAAGGATGGAATCCTGCAGAACCCCACTGATGACTGGACACCAGCCTGATGTCACCGCCTTTACTATAACTCTTTGTGCCCAGCCTGCAAGCCAGCCATTCATGTGACATGATCATCCAGTGGTGTGCTGGCCATTTGTCAAGAAAGATATTAGGAGAGACAGCAAAAGCTTTGCTGAGGTCCAAAGAGATTGCATCAACTGGCTTTCCTAGATCAACTAGGTGTATCAACTGTTGTAGGAAGAAACCAGGTTTGGCAAGCAGTACCTCCCCCTCATGAGGCCGTGCTGGCTGTGGCCAATGACTGCGTTGTTTTTCAGGTGTTTTTCTGTACCTCTCAGAATAATATTCTCCATAACTTTACCAGGCACTGAAGTGAAACTGACAGCCCTGTAGTTTCCAGGCTACTCCTTCTTGTACTTCTTAAAAGTTGTGACATTTGCCAGCTTTCAGTCAGCTGGGTCCTCTCCAGTTTTCCAAGACCACTCAAAAGTCATCAGGGAAGGTTTCATGATGACGTCAGACAGCTCTTTGAGGATGCTAGTGTGAATCTCATCAGACCTCATAGATTTGTAGGAATCCAGCTGAGTAATTTAAAAGTAGGGTGGTTTAAAAATACAACTAAGCAAAATCTAATCTGGAATGTTGAAATTACGTTCTTTTGGAAAAGCTGCAACAGTCTAGAATATGATTCACTATTTGCTCTCTTTCAATTTTGAAGATAGTTATTGAGAACTGAAATCTACAGTAACTTTACTTCTTTAGATTACTCTGGTTCTGCAATGTAAGCCAATCATTGTTCAAGGATTCCCAGGTACCAGAAGTTCTTAACAGTCAGCTGTGATCTAGTTAATTTCACTAAGTAGGTAATTTCAATATTGGTCCCTCAAGAGAATAGGATGCAAGTTGTCATAGGAAATGACTAACTGTGTAGTAACATCAGACGTTGTTTATGAGACAAGTGGAAAGGTACTGAGGCAATAAGGCAGGCAACTGAGAAAGATTTTAATAGGGTTAGCAGTGAAGGTAAACGCAGTGAAATTCACCTCACAGTGTGAGCTTATTTGTTCTCCCATTCAGTTACCAAAATTGTGATTTTATTCAATGTAACTGTTTTGGAGATGACAGCTTACTGATTTTAGATGTGTATTTTGATTTCAGGAAACTATTTCCCTAATGCTTAGGTTTTAGAGTTATCTTAAAAGCTAATATTAAAACACATCCATCAATCCTTTATATTGAAATGGAATAACACAGATATTGTGCTGTATCAAGACACAATTTAATCAGAATCAAGCTTTCAGCCCATATGAACAAGGACTACAAAGGCTCAAACTAATTCCTGACACACTGCATTTGAAGTGTGTGGGACATGGTTTGATACTGAGCATATAAAACCTTTAAATATAAAAAGATAAGAAAGTCTAGGGATATTAGAAAGGTTTTAGGAGTTCATGAAATTAATTCACACAAACCATTAAGAAGGCAGGCTCCCCAGTTATGATTGTTCAAATCAGTATATTTGGTGACCTTACTATAACTCCCAGGTGGTTATTTCATTGAAGTACTGAGAGAACTTTGGAGATGGTCTGTTTCACACTGTTGCATCAATTTTGTCATGAGGCAAGTAGAGCAGTAATAATTTATTCCTGTCTCAGTGTTGGAGTGTGACTGTACAGATGCCATTTCATGTTCCAAGTAGGCTGGCTTTACTCAGGCTACAGAACAGTTACACTGCTTAGAGTTGCTGAAAATCTAAGCTGAGTAATTAAGAAAATGCAAAATGCAATAGATGGGTGGAATGCACAGCATTCTTAAATGATCGTGCAGATGCAAGTGGTTTCATTAGCTGAAAAACAGTGCTGTTAACTTGAGTTTTCTGCAGTACTAAACAGAGGGTGGAACTAGCAAAATAGAAAAAAAATCACAGAAGATTATTATTCAAAACCTAATCAGTGAATATATTTCTGTTAATAGAGTTTCAGATAAGAGATTTTAAGTCAGTAAAGAAACATTTTCATAATTTTGGTTTATCAAGGGTTTTTCTCATTGTTCTGAACAAGATGGTTCTAGGCGGTTCTAGGCTATGGAGATACTCTTTTGGATTTTGTTTCCATACAGACACAACATCACTGCAGACTAAATAAATAATGACTATGAGATATAAACTA
>JAXCLP010000250.1:0-15682 GCA_035584035.1 Lepidocolaptes lacrymiger | reverse complement strand
ATTTCTGATGAACTGTTAATAATGGACCATTTGCAGCAGCTGCCCAGGGCACACCTGACCCCTCAGGCTACAAGCTGGGTGTTGAAGAACCCTGTGAGATAGGAAAGTGTTCCTGTCTTCACCACCAATGACAGACATGACAACTCCCCTCTGTGGAGTCATTAGCACCTTCACACCCAGCCTGAGGGGTCATGTCTGCTAATGGGTCATGAAAGGTTCCAAAAATATCCCATGACTCACAGAGTTAAATCACTCATTGTGAAACTCCCCACCCTGGGGGGAAGTATTGGGCATTCCCACCTGAAACTAAGCATGTGGGTTTTGGGGACTTCTGGTACCACCCATTGGATTCAGAGAAGGACCAGAGCCCCAACAGGACTGTGACTGCAACTCTCGACCAGGCTGCGACAATCATCTTCACAAACAGATTTTTCTTTCCTTTTACTTTACGCTGAGGGGGACCACGTGGCACTCAGCACAGGGACTAATAAACTCCATCCTGTTCATGTCCGAAGGTGCTGGGTTATAAATCTGGGTATTGTGGGTTAAGACCAATTTTTTCTCTGTATCATTATACTGTAATCTTTTTAGTCAATTTTAACACTGACTTCTAATCTCTCTAGACTAGGGGTCATTGCTCCTGCTGGTTTACCTTTAAACCAGCACTACTAGAAAGATTTTAATGCTCAGAAAAGAGTTGATAGTTTTTATTATTATTACTACTACTAAACTTGTATCTTAAAGTTCAGATTTTGATTAGGACACAGGTATGTCTAAATCTAAGTAAGTTCAAATTTTTCTATAAATGTCAATTGGAATATAGGTACATAAACTCAAAAAGATTTTTTAAATTATGAGTTGAAAGAGGAAGAAAAAAAACATTGAGAGTCATCATTATGAAAGAGGTGTATTAATCACTCACATAATCACATAATTCTGTCCTAGGTATTCTTCTTTGGTCTTAAATTTGTCCATTATTCTTCAGGGTGTGACAGTTAAATCTTCATTTTAATTAGACAGTAAGGGTCTCAAGACAGCAAACATCTTTGCTAATCTGTGCTATTTCAGTATTACAGTTAGAACTGTCAGAGTCTTAATGAATGTCAAGAGTATAAGTACAATATTTTATTATGACTAATTATTATTTCTACCATTTTCAAACAATGTTTTCTTATTTTGCCAAGGAAACACAACCAAAAAAAATTATAGTTTGAATTAGTTTTTACCATGAGAGGTAATATTTACAAATTACTAAATGCTCAACTGTAACCTTTATATTACAAAGTACTCCTTTATATAATTTCTATTACAGTATGCTCACTACAATCAGATCTATTATTAAAATCCTTTCTGAGGTTTAATAATACTCCATTTGGATAGCTGCTTCAGAATGAAAAAATGTTCAGTGATCTCAGTTTGTGTTTTAAAATGCACATACTCTGGAATCATACTTCTTTATGTTCTTTGGACTGTTGTACCTTTTTGTCACCTCTAGACGTATAATTTTAATTCTGCATGTTTCAGAATCTTGGGAATTTTCAAGGCAATCTATATATCCAAAGTTCTGGCTTCTCAAAAAAGACATTGAAAGTCATGTTACAGTCCAAAGAGAAACAATTTTAAGTAAACAAATTGCATTACTGTCATTAACTTTGTCATAATGGCAATGTTCTAATGTGTGAAAATGTTAATAAGTAACAGTTTGGAAAAATACAGAGATACACATATGTGAATGTGTGCATGTAAATATATACACCTACATGTACATATACATATAAAGAGATATACATTTGAGTGAGTGTTTATGTGCATTTTTGTATTTATGTATAATTGCTAAATAACTCAGAATTCCAGTGACTTTGAAAAATTTTGGAACCAGATCTTAAAAGAATGGAAATCTTTGCCCTTGGTTTGTTCAAATTTGAAGTGATCATCTGATATGGGATGGTCCACAAGATTTATCTGTAGCTATTTTATAGAGTTGCTAAACAATCACAATGAGAAGAAAAATTAAATAACTGCTTTCCTTTTCAAAAAGAATGTGTTGTTATATTTGTAAAGGCAGAAGATGTGAGTTCAAAAGGCTGAAGTCACAAAACAGTCTTTAATATACTCAACAATCTTCAGTTAGTCTATTTATGAACTCGGGCCTCATCAGCACTTAATTCAGAAGCTTCAAAATGCAAAACATGAAGAAATTAGCTAAAAAGATGATAGGAAAATTAATATTCATGACATACTATTAATAATAATAGTTAGTAGTAGCAGCAGTACTAGTAGTGATGATCATGATGTTTAGTAGCAGAGAAAAGCATAAGAATGAGATCAAAACACCATGCTGTAATCTGATATAAGTAATAATAAAAGAGTCTGCAATAAAATACAAACATCAGGAGCAAAACCATTTTAATCAAAACATATCACATCAGACACTCAGGGTTTTGGATTATTGTGAAAGTTCCTTTTACCTTTTGTCCACAGGATATACAATATCACACTAGGTAAGAATTTTCTTTTGGCGCCAAACTGGCCACAATGGTGCTTGCTGACCCCTCTAGTCACACCTCATATTGCAGTGAATTCCTACACAATGTCACTAAAATGTGGCATAAAACTCTTCTTACTTTCATGAATGGAATGAATTGTGTGTGGAGGACATTTCTGACGTGAGTTCAAAAGATTTTCTCACAGAAAGACAGAGGGAATCCTTATTAAAACAGGGATGAATCTCGATGGCTACCATCTAAAAGTTACTCATCTTTCTTAGTTATCCAGTCTCCTTCCATAATAACTGGAGACATGAAGATTCCTCCAAAGGGCATATATTCCTACATATAAAATCAAACAAATATTTTGAGGTAGGGTAAATAATATTATGTATGTTCCTCTGTCTTATTGGTGTATTTTGGACTGACTAGACATTAATTTATTGCATGGTAGTATCCTCAAGTCCACCTACATGAGAGAGGAAAAAGTTTTTTTCAAAATTAAATGGGTTGACCTTGGCTGAATGTCAGGTGCCCACCAAAGGTGCTCTATCACTCACCTTCCCAACTGGACAGGTGAAGAAAATATAACAAAAGGCTCTTGGGCCAAGATAAGGACATGGAAAGGTCACTCACCAGTTATCATCATGGGCAAAACAGACTTAGCTCCGGGAAAATAGCTTATTATCAATCAAATCATAATAGGGTAATAAGAAGTAAACCCAAATACTGAAAACCCCCTTCTTCCTGGGCTTAACTTTATTCCCAATTATCTACCACCTCCTCCTCCATCTTGGTGGTTCAGAGGGATGAGGAATGAGGACTGTGGTCAGTTCATCACATGTTGTTTCTGCTGCTCCTTTTTCATCATACTTGGAGTCCTCCTCCTTCTCCCTTGGTCTAACAAGAGGTCCCTCTCTCAGGAGACAGTTCTCCATTAACTTCTCGAGTAGGAGTCCTTCACACAGGTGGCAGTTCCTCACAAACTGCTCCAGTATGATCTCTGCCATGGAGTCCAGTCCCTCAGTATGGGTCTCCACACGGTCTCAAGTCCTGCCAGCAAACCTGCTCCAGTGTGGGCTCTTTTCTCCATGGGTCCACTTCTTCTGCTAGGAGCCTGCTGCAGCATAGGTGTCCCACAGGATCACAGACTCCTTTGCGCATCCACCTGCTCTATAATGGGGTCCTTCATGGGCACAGGTGTGTATCTGTTCCACTGTGGATCTCTATGGGCTGCCTCACTATGATTTTCACTACAGGCTGCAGGGGAATCCCTGCTCTAGTGCCTGGAGCCCCTCAGTCCCCCTCCTTCTTCTCTAACCTTTATGTCTGTAGGGTTGATTCTCTAACATATTCTCTCTCCTCTTTTCTCTGGCTGCATTTACTTTTGTCCAATAACTTTTTCCCCCCTCCTAAATATGTTATCACAGAGGCATTACTACCATATTTGGTTGGTTCATCCATGTCCAATGGCAGATGCAACTTGGAGCTGGCTGTCATTGGCTCTGCTGGACAGTGGGGAAGCTTCTAACAGCTTTTGACAATAGTTGTCCCTGTAGCTCCCCTGCTACCAAAACCTTGCCATGCAAATCCAACACAGTCTTGATTGTTGTGGAAATGTGAAGAGATCTCTTCTGTCACTGTGTTTATCTTGAGTACCTATACATTTATTGCTCTGACATTTTCACTAATTGTAATTAACACTTGATTTGATGATTCAGTTCCTACCCCTCTCT
Organism: Lepidocolaptes lacrymiger; assembly: GCA_035584035.1. Classification (NCBI taxonomy): domain Eukaryota; kingdom Metazoa; phylum Chordata; class Aves; order Passeriformes; family Dendrocolaptidae; genus Lepidocolaptes; species Lepidocolaptes lacrymiger. The sequence goes on along the minus strand of JAXCLP010000250.1, from coordinate 11,460 downwards.
TTTCTTTCAATAGGAGAAAGCATGAGTGGGTGGTGGTTAATGTCTTAACATCAAAATATTAACTTTCTGCCTTTATTCCTTCATTGAATTCTCACACCAGCAGGGTAGGCATGATTCAACTCAGCAATGGATTTTAGTGTATTTGTAACAAACTAATCTAAATTCACAATTTTTAGAAGATTTTTAAAATCTTTGACATTGTAGGTATGATTGCTCATTTCCAAGTGTCTCCCCTATCACTTCATTAAAGTTTTTTTTTTGCCAGGATAATGACAAAAAGCTTTCAATCAGGTGCACTCTCTGGTTAACCTTTATATGGGAGAAGGAGGATGGGACACCAATTGGAGAGACCACTGATACTTATGAAGTGTAGAAACAGCCAGCATATTGTCTTAGTTCAAGGAAGAACTAAGATATCTATGTTAGTCAAGAAATAATCCCTCTCCTTTAAATTTAGAAAACCGAACTTTAATTAGGAAAAATATATATAAAGAAAAAAGATAATAGTTCTTAATCACGATATGTATATATATATATATATATATATATCCAGAAAAGAACCAAACAACAACAGTTTGTAATAAACTCCTCCACCCCCAAAATGACAAGGCAAAACAATCAAAAGGTCTTTTTGGTTACCCCCCCAAAAAGGGGAAATGCAATTGTATCTACGGTGCTGTGGCACCTCTGCCGCTGGCCTCTCTCTCCCAGGGGTTGCAGTAATATTTACGGACAGCAGGTGGTGATGTCGCACCCGGCCGGCTGGCCTCTCCCTCAGGCGAGAATGGCAGGCAATTCCCAGGTTGGTTCCTGTGAGAAAATGGAGAGCAAAGCAGCAACAATCTTGTCTCCGGAGGGGCAGGAAAACCAGGGCTTTCTCCCACCTCTTTTCCTCACAGCAATCTTTGTGGTTGTTATGATCACTCACAGATGAAAACAGTCAACTTGGAGAAGGGAAAAAAAGAACACAAATCCAGTATCCAGTGATGCCAGGATCGCACTGTGTGTGCCTCCCCGTCCTCCTACTCCGCCAAGAGCTGAGCTCCCTGACCTGCGCAGAAAAGCCAGAAAACCCAATCCCTTCCCCCTCTCTCCGAGGCTGGGGAGAGACCAGAACAAAAGCCTGGACTAGGCAGATAACATCAGGGTATTCATGTCTTTTGTCTCCTTTGTTAAACATCTTTAACAACACTAAGGGGTTGGCTCCAAGCTTTTTGGAAGGAATTCCAACTTAGGTTTGAAACTCTAACACATATGCACTCCTAGGATTGATAGCAAGAATACAGGATGTTTTGATGAGCAAAATGACCTCCTTTCATAGCCTGAACTCTTTGCTAAGATTTAGTAAAGAATACTCGCTTAAGTCTCAGTGTTAAGCATGTTTTAATAAACTGCTAGCTTTGTGTGTACTCAATATACTTATACACAAATATGTCATTTTACTAATTTAAAATGCACAGATATGTGGTCTTCTCTGCAACAAAACACCTCACATACTTTATGGACCATTTTAATTGTGAATCATTGATATTTGCTAGAAGGTTTGTAATATAAAATAGAGTGGATTTATGACAGCAGTCTGCTGGCCCATCACACAATAAATACATGTCATGGGTAGAGGACACAGGGAGATTTCCAGGGATCCTACCAAATCACTGTTTACCATAAGAGTAAGATTTGTGAATGCTTGGTACTGAGAAAGACATACTAAAGCTAAGAAATGTTGAGTCCTGAAAACAACCAGGCTATTTTCAAGGACACGAAACCACACAACCAGACAGAACCAGCAAACCATGGAATCAATATACAGGTACTGAAGGGCAGAGTGCTTGTTAAAAAAGGTTATTGATTGGGATTCTTGAACAGAGTACCAGATTTCTGAAACTAAGTGCTCAGTTGATGACTGGAAGGTGACAGAAGCCTACGTTGCAATGGTCAATGTCATCTCCAGCTGGAGAGTATGTTCCTCTTCTGTATGGATGTCTCATATGCCTTGTGAACTCCCACAGGACACTGAACTTTCTTCAGTGGGAGATCCGTGAAGCTGTGTTTTGAAATCAGAAGGATACCCACAGATCTTGTGTCAGCAGTGAGAAGTCTATGCACATCTCAGGTATTCTGGGGCATCTCAAATTGCTCTAAATGTATCTGTTTAGATCTTTTAATTGCTTTCCTACATTTATACATCTAAACTAAGTTCCATGTTGATACTGAGAAATACTGTGAGTTATTCATCTAGTCTAGTCCTCCAGTGGTTTCAATTAATCTGAACCTTTTTTTTGAACTGTGAAGGATATCAGGTTGAAGTGAACCCAGTTCTAAAATGCTGATTTTCTTTTGCATTTTAGTTCTAAAGATGACCATGTTTTGACAAACAGAACATTTAATCTCAGTGGTTGTAATTACATGAATACATTTTGCATTGTTTATGGCACTATACATATCTTTAGAGACTCTGGAAAACATAGAAATTTCCAGACTGCCCCGAAGGAAATAATGTTCCAACACTAGCAGGAACATAGATCAGTGCAAAACCTCATAGGAAAGAAATATGTACAAAACAGGTTTCAGTCTCTCACACTCTCATATCTGCAAGTCACAACTCATTATAAACAACTTGTGGTTTTTGTAGAGGGTTGCTTGCATGGAGGATTAAAGGTGTTGGGTGTCAAGCTCTTCTTGGGCTCCTCCTGAGGGCATGCTGATTTTAGATGTGTTCCTTCTACTCTTTAAGAATTGACAGTGATCAGTCTCTCTATTCTGCCCCACTTCTGTGAGTCATCAGTATTTCATCCCTGTCTCTTTTTCAGAACTGATTGTCTTGAGCAGTTGTATGTAGCAGTGTGCTAGGATCTTGCTGACCTGTTCCTGATTGGGAAGTGTTAGCAACATAGGACATTTTTATAAACTTTATCTCACTCATATTTTGCCCCCATGTGCTCATATTCACTCTCTAGACACACCAATCTAGAAGATTCATGGACATTGATTTTCTAACAAGTTATTGCATCCTGATACCTGCTGGCAAAAAAACTGAAAGCCACATTTTATAGTTCATAGGTTTTCTCCTCAAAAGATTACCAACCTCTTGGTATTTCGCCTCAGCAGCAGAGCATGGTAAACTTCCAACTTTCTTGGCAAGGCTTATAAATGAAGATCACAGTTCAGTTCCTTCTATGCAGTCATTTCATCTCTAAATTCTAAATTCATCAAACCTTCATAGTGCTTCTCTCTGTTTATAGGAATCAGCTGAGCTTTATAATAGACCTTTCTACATTCTCATTTTCCAACATTCACCTTACATTATTACTTTTTATCCATGATAAGCTAGAGAAAAATTTGAGAGGAAAGGGAAATAACATTTGCCATTGATAGAACATAAAGAAATAAACCTGTTAACGGAAAAAATAATTTATTTCACTTCCAGATAGTATTCTGAATACTCTTTCAGTGACTTCCTGATCATATTTACCAAAGGCTATTGCATTGGCTAGTCAGAACTTTGTTGGTGTAACAGGAATGTCAGCAAGTGTTATGACCTGCTTCTGAGGCAGGATAAATGAGGTTCTGGTTAATGGGTCCTTTGGGGTGGCTTAGAGTAAAACAGCACTGAACGACCAGTGTATACATGAGGCAGGTTTATTTTAAAGCAATTTGGTTGCAGCAGAAAAAAGGTATATAGCCATTTTTGTTCTTTTCTATAAAAATATTAAAAAAAAATCACTTATGAAATATATAACGAAAAGAAAATGAAGGACGAGTAGATGTTGGAGAGGGGCAGTATCACCACCTTGGATCTAATGACAAGACTTAATTGTTGCAGTTTCAATGTCCATGGTTAGAGTGATTGTCACAGTCTTGATACAGTGAGGGTGGGAGCCCATGCAAGAAAGAGTTCAATGCATTATATACATTCAGGCCTGCCTGGCAATGCCATGATACGTTTCCTGGAGGAGGATTTTTACACTGTCATATACAGTTTTGCCTTATCAGAATTGAGGAATAACTTGAGTCTTATGTGTGAATGGCCTGATATCTCCCCTGGGGCTGAGTTTTACACTGTCAGCCTTACTGGGAGGGAGGAAATTGACATGTTAAAAAGCATTACTCCACGTACACGGGATCTGCTTCTTGTCAGCCTTTTCCTTTATCTGGGCAAAACTACTTTAAGACATCAGTCCTGGGTCATCAGGAAACTATTGATCACAGGCCTCAACCAGCCCATCCAGGCAGACTTTGGTCCACCACAGCTGACATCAGATAGAGACCATGATCCAAGTTCTATATGTGAGAAAAAACTTTTAATGATAAACTGTCAATGCCTGAAGGGCAGAAACATCTTGGATCTGCCTTGGCTTGGGATCAGGAGAGGCTCAACTGCAGAGAAGTGGCACTGGAGGCAGATAGTGTTTCTGCACCTGGTGTGATGCTGGCCAGTGCCAATAAGCTTGAGGAAGAGAGCAGAGAGAAGCAGCAGGATAAGTCACCCAAGTAGAAATTTACTTGCTATGGCTGAAGATGCTCTAGTAATGGTCTGACAGATATCTACCAGGTCTCTGGAGTTCTTACCAGGAAGTAAAGGGATACCTCCAGGATATAAATGACAGAGGAAGTGGGAGTGCTGCATGAACAGAGGAGAGGGACAGTCCTACTAAAAATGACCAAGTGGTCCTTCAAGTAATAGTAGATGTTTCTGGGGCTCTAACCATGCTCTTTACCTCAGAGAGTACTTTGGTAGCAAGAACTCTTAGCATTCAATGCCAAGCTGGGGAGATGCTCAGCCTAGTTGTTTCAAAGGCCTCTGTCAGACTCTAGCTTAGGTCCATTTGCACTTTGTTATTTCCTCTGATGTCATTGTCAGCCTCAGCTGCTGTAGACATGAGGCTATTTGCTTCTCCAGGCAACAGCACCTCCTTCTTTGTTCTTTGTGTGACACTCATCTGGTGTTCTGCCTTGAAGGACACTGCCACCACACAGTAGAGACACTACTGTGCAGCAGTAGAAGGAGAACTGGGTCTACTCAGAGCCCCTCAGGCTGGAGCCAGTGGCCAGGCAAAGTTTCATGATGGGTGTTCAGAGTCTCTCTGCCTATGGCAGGGCTGGAAGCTCCACTCTGGCCTCCCCTGCAGAGTGTGTGTGGGACTGTACTGCTGACCTTTCTGCCTCTCTTGGCAGCCCCCAGCACACAGTCAGAGCTGGCCAGCACCAGCACAGCCACTCAGGCTGCCTCCTCCCACACCTCTCCAGCTCCTAAGCAATGCAACAAGTCAGACCAGACCAGGTCAAACAAAAGGCTAGGCCATTCCCAGCTGCAATGCTGGCCACAGATTCTTACAGATGGTCCTGAAGGATCAGTTCCTGAGTTTTCTCATTTTCATCCTTCCAACTCTCTCCCCCTGTCACTGGGGGAGAGTGAGCAAGGAATGTGTGTTTTGTTCCAAGTTGTGGCTATACCATGATACCTATTTAAACTATGACTTTTATTTTTTATTTAATGAGAAAAAACACATTGTAACTAGAAAGGCATTGTGAGCTTCTTTTAGTAAACTTTCAGATCTTACCATCATCTTTGTTGAGCAGATTAACTTAGCCAGCTGTCCTGTCAGTATCATATGGAGAGAAGAATATATAGTTTTGTCTGATTTTGCTTTTGCTTGGTATGAATTTTTTGGCACAAATAAAGTCTAGAGAAAAACATATTTTTGCTTTTGTGTATACTCCTGTACATATACAAGTATGAGGTGAATCTTTTTTGCAGAAGTCTTTTCCAAATACGACTGTGATAAAAAAAGTACAATATCAAAACTGCATCACCCACTTAGAATGCCTCTCCTTCAGATCCTTCAATAGGATACATGCCATGCTTGGCTGATCGCTTACCTTAAGTCTCCTGTCAGAGAACAAACTGGAATGGATCTTTTCTGTAACACGGAGCAAATGTTGCCTTTGGGTACAACACCATGACATTTTCTGAAAAGACTTTATTTTTTTTCCCCAAGATGTCAGATTCTATGTGATTTATTATCTGCAATTTTTATTCCCATGTTTCTTTTCATCGGTTGGATTGACACATTTACACTCAGTACTGTTTCACTTACTGAAGACAGAGAAACCTGTATTTACTAATAGTAATAGTGAAAAACTCTAAAGATAAGCTACTAATAATGTCCATAATCATTTACTTATGCCTTGATATTGAGAATATCGGACTTTAACAAATCACAGTTAGCTCAACAGTTTAATAACAAGGATTTCAGAAATATAATTTGCAAAGATATGGTGAAGTCTATTGAAAAATAGCTTTGACACTGTCACAGGAATTCCTTCTAGGGTTCTTGAATATTACAACAATTGTGAAAGAATCATAGAATCAAAAGCTACAGAGCAAACCATTTTCCTTGATGTAAGTTTTAGGCAATGTGATTTAGTTCACTCCTTTTTTAAGAAGCTGATAAGAACTCTTGCATCTTGGTTTAAAGATAAATACTGGGATGAGAACCCAAATAAAATGAACTCCCTTGGCTTTTTATTTTTCACGAGTACAGAGAGGCCAAATGCAAGGAGGTATAAGTGAAAAACAACAGTTTACTTACAAGGAAGTAGCAGTGACCACAAAAATACAAAGTAAACTGCTTACCCACAAAGAGGAGAATTTACCACCCCATGTGGTCCCCCAGGAAAAAAAAGGGAAAAAAGATGACAGAGGGTCCACCTCACCAACCACTCCTCTCTGCCCAGCCAAACAAAGAAACAATGACAAAAACAGAGGCAAAAGCAAAAACCCTGGAAAACTGGGGTGCTCACAAGGCGTTATTAAACTTCCCACTCCACATCACCTGATTAAGTTCAGATCTTAACCAAAGCAGCATTATTACTTCAGAGTCTCTTTGTTCCCTGTTGTATGCTGTGTCCGGCACTGGTGTTGCCTGGCTTGGCTAGGCTGAGCTGTGGAGCAGCAGCAGGGGCTGTCCTGGCATTACACCCCAGTCTAGCTTTTGCAGGTGAACATTTGAATTTTAGTCTTCAAGAGATTTCACCCACATAAACTCTTGCAATGTCTTGGTTCTTCGATACCTTGAGTTCACATCGGGAGAAAAAGGTACACATTTTTCTCTAAGTGATTTCTTTTAATTTTGTGAGAAAATAGGCATTTTGGCAAAAAGGATTTACAGGAGCAACATACAACTTCACAAAACATTACAACAGACTACTAGGACTAAGAGGCATTGCTATAGAGTATAGAACCTTTGTTGCACCCAGCAAAAACAAAACCTTATACAACTTAAGTGAAATACAGAAAATAGGTATTTAAGTTATCCCCAAGAGGGAGAAAAGAGTAAAGGAAGAGAGACTAGGAGAAGAAAGAGAGAAAAATATAGCTACGACTTAGAAATCACATGTTGACAGGTTCAAGGAGAGCAGGCCAGGGCAAGATGGAAACCTTGTGGAGTCTCTTTATCTACTGTGGCCAGTCCCTCCAGGCAGGACCTTTGGTTCAGTCCCTGTCCCCTCACCCAAAGTGTGGGGTGTCACAGCCTGTCAGGGGCTCCAGGGGTGTGTTGTGGGTGGGCTATCAGGCAGGCCTTATTGACTGACAGGTGCCCCATGTGGCCTTCGTGCCATGTGGCCAAACCTCAGTGGCCATCCTGGCTGACAAGGCAGACACTGTTCTGGGGGTCTGGTCCCCTCCCCTGACATCACCACAGGGTGGTTCTGGCAATATTATTACTGATCTGGTGTCTAACTCCTGGTTACAGGTGAGTGCTGTCCATTTCACTTTTTTTTTCATTCTCCACTTGGTCATTTTTTTAGTTCCCTTCTCCACCCAGCTCTGGCAGGGTGCACCAATTTTCTTAAAGAGACAGTCCCTCCAAAACAATGTTGGTAAGGGAATAAAATACAAAATCACCCTCCAGTAATTATGACATATTGAAACACTTGTAAAAATCAAAATAGCAAGTAAAACAGTGTTATGCAGAACTCAAGGCAGTTTCTGTATTTCTATACAAATATCCCAAAAGAGAGCCACGAAAGTAATAAATTATGTAACTTCACCTGTAAAGGTCATAAAACTCACTTTGGAGCTATTTAGGCCAGGCATTTCCCTTGTTTCTTCCTAGAATAATGTTTTTGGACATTTTGACTAAGTGTCTAGAAAGAAGTGTGATGGCAATGAAAAGCAAAAATATTTATCAAGATAAGTTCTTTGTTTTAAAAATATGAAGAATTATCTATTAGAATAGTTGGCCTCAAAAGGATAATTTCCTTTTTTATCAGTTTTAGCCAAGTTACCAGTTCCCAATAAACTCTGCTTTCCTGCTATGACTGATCAGTAAACCACTACGGTGGAAGAAACATAGACAAGGATAATATGCACAAAAATCTTGGAAAATTATGAGGAAAGGCTGACCACATTTGGAAATAAAGCTGAAATTATGTCAGCGCAAAGGGAACCAGTGGTGGCTTTTAATTTAGATAAGTTGCTAGAGCCATTGAGTGGATCAACTGGTTATATTGGCTCACCAAAAAGTAGTTATATCAGCTCAGTGAATCAACTATCTGTTACTGTTTGTCCTTGAGTTAACCAAAAGATTATGTCTTCTTGAGTTAGTCAGACCATTATGGTGGGGAACATTGCATAAATGCCTTAGCTCAATGGGCAGCATAGAAAATGAATAATCAACAAATATGAAAGGAGAACGATGGACTTGAGCTGGTTTAAGCACTTATGTTGTCTTCCAGATTTTGGGAACGGCCAGCATTTTTATAGTGAGTAGATACACATATACATATATATATAGAGAGAGAATTATAATAAGAATCACTTTTATATTGTAAACCAAATATGTACTGCAATTAGTATACTCTGCTATGCACAATTTGTGCTTGGATTGTGATTTACGTACATTGCTCTGCTAAATCAAAATCTATCTAACGTCAAATACCTCAAGCAAGTAAATCCTCCTCCTGAGGAGTGTCTAAAAGAATCTGCTGAGAGACTGTTAGACTCTGACATTTGGTTTGTTGTTATCTTGTTGTGTAAAGAGCAACTTTGGATCCTTTTCCTTTGGAAACACCTTTATAAAAAGATGATCTTCATGGGCCATGAAATCTCAATTTTTTTCCAGTATTCTGGTAAAGGTCAGATGTAATGCAGAAAAAGAACACAACATTTCAAGGAGCTGGAGGCAGAGCAAGTGAAAGAAAGTATGGCTATTTAACTTACTAGTAACAACATGCAACAGAAAAGGAAGGAGTCCTAGTTTGAGGATTTCTAGTCAGGTGTTTGCTTTTGCATTGCAGATAATGAATTATCATTACCTTTCTGAGGGGACAGGATAGCAAAGGTTATGAGCGCAACTCTCTGACAAAGAGCTATCAGCGTTACCTTTTAAATTCAAAATTTTCATACTGCTTTCCTAATGAATAACCATAAGGACTTCCAGGGAGAAAACCAGTTCTAGCTCCTAATGTATGATCCAGGTTCTTCAACTTGGAAAAAACTTGAGATTTCCAAACAGAATTGTGCTTGGAATATCTGCTAAGTAACTATTCACAGCTTTCCATAAATATGCATAACAACTTGTCTTTGACTCCTCTGGAGTGGTAATGCACTTACCAGAACAATGTGGATATCATTTTACGAGGCAGGGAGATGTTTCTTAATACACAGTGTTTGAGGGTCTGGTTCATGTACTGGATTTAAGTTCTAAATCTAGTTTCTACCATCATACTAAAGCCCAGCAAGGTCAAAATAATTTAGGAAAATAATACCTTAATTTTCCTTGAAGATTATCTTATATCCAGTAGAACTCTTGAAGAACAGTTAAAATTCATTATTTTGAACTAAAAATTTTCTTAATACCTCCTCCAACAGTACTGTCTTCATATCTTATAGCATATAAACTTCAAATTAATACTATTTTTTAGCCAAGTTGTCTTCTTTTTTTTCTGCTTTGAAGCTTATTTTAAATGCAGCACTTATTCCATGTCCACACAGTTCCCTCTTGTATTGCCTTTGATGCCTTGTAGAAGTTGAGAGGTTCTTTGAATGAGACCTTATGATTTTCTTTCTCTTTTGGGAAATTTCTCTTTGAAACAATATTTTGGCAGTCATTTATTCTTGTCATTGTGAGCAGAATAATGAACATGCAAGCTATGGACTCTTAACTGGATAAAGTTTAGAAAACATTATATGAAGGAATTCTAATGCTTTATTAACATTTTAAATTTGAGAAAAGCAGTAAGACCATGAAGTTTTAAAGATTCTGAAAACTGAACAGCTGCATTATCTTCCTTTTGAAGATATAAAGACCACTCTGAATAATAGATGAAAGATGGAGGAGTTTAGTAATACTGGGAAGCTTTCATCTCTCAATTACTAATTCAAAACTAACTTATGACAATATTGACCTTATTGACCAGTAGACTATGTAGAGTTCTTGTTTAAAATGTTATGCCCACAATTCTCTCCTTACCTGCTCTTACAACACAATAATGATACTAGTTGTTTTACATTATCAGTCATTAACAATTATTTTCATGACTTTCTAAAAGCAGTCAAAAGAATATAATAATAGAAAAAAAAATATGCCCACAGCACATCAAAACCAATGACAACAGAAGTAGTGTAAATTCAATTAATAGTTTTCAGATGGGAAATAAATACTAAAGGAAAACTTATTTCTTTGGAGAAAGTTCATTATAAAAAATTGCAAATCCTCTGGAATATGTAACTAACATTGCATTTGAGAGGAAGAAAGTCCTTTAAGTTATTAATGTAAGATCAATAGAACAGATTATTTCAGTTAGAAGGTGTTACAACCCAGTTCTGAAGCTCCAGATTTTACTGGATGACACACTTAAAATTTCAGGCTTCAAGAGCTTTTGCCCACACAAACCCTTCTAAAACTATTGATTCTTTGGTACCTTGAGCTCACATCTGGAGCAAAACTACAGATTTTTCTTTAAGAGATTTCTTTTAATTTGGTGAGAAAATAGGCATTTTGGCAAAAAGGGTTTTACAAAAATAACATGTACCCTCACAAAATCATTACATCAAATTACTGAGACTAGCAAGCATTGCTATAGAATAGGGAACCTTTGTTACACTCAGCACTCCTTTGTTACACTCCATGCAACCTAAATAAGGTACCCAGATGAGGAAAAAAAAGAATAGTGGATGAGAGATTAAGAGAAGAAAAAATAAAGAGAGAAAAAGAGAAGAGGAAAAATATAGTTACCACTTTCAAGGTTACATCCTGACAGTTCCAGGAGAGCAGGCCAAGGCCCAGTGGAGACCTCGTGCTGCCTGTTTATAGACTCTGGCTACTGTGGACGTTCCCTCCAGGCAGGACCTTTGGTTCACTGACCAGTCCCTCTCCCCTCACCCAAAGTGTGGGGTGTCACAGCCTGTCAGGGGCTCCAGGGGTGTGTTGTGGGCGGGTTATCAGGCAGGCC
>JAXCLP010000249.1:0-15767 GCA_035584035.1 Lepidocolaptes lacrymiger | reverse complement strand
GGGGGGGGGGGTTGTGGAAAGTAAGTTTGTTTTCCAAGCTGCCCCTTTATCTTGATGTCAAATATATCCCCTGGGAAAGGAAAACATTTAACCAGCAGATCCCAGGGACATACACACACACACACACACACACACACGTGCCTTTTCCCCATTAAGCCGCAGTGGTGTCTGGAGCCTGGCACTGTTCTGTGTATTGATGCTGCTGGACAGCTGGAGGTTTGGCAGGTGAAGGAAAGCCCAGGAAGAAGGTGCTTCAGGTGCTCGTGCCAGCCTCGGGTCAGGAATGGGCAAACACACAAGCTGATGGCTGCAGGTGAAGTTGTGATTTGAATTTGAGAAACTCCATGAGGGGGGATAATTGTAGCTGGAGAGGAACCATTTCACAGAATCATGGAATAAGCTGAGCTGGAAGGCGCACCCGAGGATCATCCAGTCCGACCCTCAGCCCTGCACAGGACCATCCCCAGGAGTCACACCCTGTGCCTGAGAGCATCATCCAAACAGTCCTGGAGCTCTGGCAGCCTTGGTGCTGTGCCCACTGCCCTGGGGAGCCTGTTCAGTGGCCACCACCCTCGGGAGGAAGAACTTTTTTCTATAATCCAATGCAACCCTGCCCTGATACAGCTCCAACCATTCCCTGGGTGCTGTCCCTAGTTGCCACAGAGCAGAGATCAGTGCCTGACCCTCCTCTGCCCTTCCCTGCAATGAGGTCTCCCCTCAGTCTCCTTTTTTCCAGCTGAACACACCAAGTGCCCTCAGCCACTCCTCACACGCTTCCTCTCAAGGCGCTTCCTCATCTTCATTGCCTTCTTTTGGACACTTTCTAACAGAATAAATACCTTTCTTATATTGTGGTGCCCACAACTGCCCCACTATTGGAAGTGAGGCTGCCCCAGTGCAGAGCAGAGCGGGACAATCCCCTCCCTTGACATAGACAAAAGCACAACAAAATCCAGTCATAAAGCCCCCCAGGTAGCTCATATCTGAACTACGATGCACATTTTTAACAGGAGGGGCATTAACTGCTGGCGTCTCCAGGGAGTGTTGAGGGGGATTTCATTGCCTTCTGGGATTACTGTAAATGGTTGTTTGATCTACTTTAGTCAGAAGCTCTGGCCCTAATACTGACAGCATTACCTGGATCCTGAAGTATTAGATGATCATAATGAAACTTCCTGGTCTGCAAATCTGTTATATGGCACTGTTGTGTGTTAGAAGCATACATGGGTGCCCTTCCCTCATTACTATTATTATTATTCCCAAAGAAGGACTCTTCATCAGGAATTGTAATGACAGGACAAGGGGGAATGGCTTCAAACTGAAAGAGAATTTTATATTAGATATTAGAAAGAAATTCTTTACTATAAGACACCGGCACAGGTTTCCCAGAGAAGCTGTGGTTGACCCATCTATGGAAGTGTTCAAGGCCAGTTTAGATGGGCTTGGAGCAACCTGGGCTAGTGGAAGGTTGAAAGCAGGGAGTTGGAATGACATGGTCTTTAATATCCCTTCCAACCCAAACCATCCTATGATTCAGTGATTATTCCCCAGCCTGACTGATAAGGATCCATGGCTTCAGAGCTCTGGATCGTGGCTCTGCTTGTGGCCATGGTGTTTGAGTGACCTGAAACGTGGTACAAATGCAAAGGGTAGGTCACACTTTGGGCAAAATTGGCAAGAAGGTGATCACAGGGTGAGAACAAATGTTGCAGTTGCTAATGTGGGAACCAAGTTTGCTTGATGGCAGGAAGGGCTGAACCTTAGAGTTCCTATGCTTGGGGACACACCTTCTCACACACAAAAAATAAATAAATGCGCCAAAAGACCTTTCCTAAGGCAGGATCAGAGATGTAACCAATGCATTTATGTCTCCTTTTCAGTGCTAGTTAGATAGACAGCGATACCAAATCAAATATGGAGCTCCCTGAACGTACCCATGCTTTGGAGGAACACTGAAGTTCAAATTAGATTTGGGTTTCACAGATTTGGGTTATTGTCTTGTTATGAGGTGGAAGCACATGTCCAGAGCAAAAATTCTTGCACTGTGGTTCTATATTGAAATATGCATCTCTAACCAGCCCCTGTGGCTTGGGGCCACCACTCCACACACCACATCTTTAAGCTAAGCCTCTGCACTTGTCCTGTGTTCTGAGTGGGGAGGACTGAGTGCAAGAAGTCTGGTTTCTCTCTCACTTGCACATGCACTGGTGATGCTCCTTGTGTTTCTGTGGAGCTCTAATAACAGGAAGAAAACCTTGTCAACAGCTTGAGAAATGGAATAGACCACTCTTTTGAGGAACCTTATGATTTTCTGGAAAGACAGTAATAATTGCTGACCACTGGGAGGGGTCTACCTGAGGATACCATTCCCTCCAACAGAGATAAATGTCTTGTGGTCATGGTACAAGGCCAGAAAATACTCCTGGGATCAGGTGTGTGGTGCAGGCTTTAGAGCTTTCTGCAGAAAGCCACACACTTCATTCAGACAACTGAGAGCAAAGTTCCTATAGAAACATTCTTGACTTAAGTACTTACAGTGTTGGAGTCTCTACCAGTTTCCTTGGTGGGTGGTTATTGTTAGCCTTGATATTATGTCTTATTTGTTAAGCTGGTCTTGTTTGCTGTTCCAGCCATTGGATCTCACTAGGGTTATGGCTGAGTAAAGAGAATTTTACTATCACAACTCCTGTCTGCAAAATCTCATGTCCTTGTGTTCCTCCCTTTCCTTCTCTCAATGCCTTTTTCTTCATATTGGTTTCCCATCATCACTACTCTTCTAAGTACCCCAAAGTATTTTCTCCACTAATATAATCAGTCAATATAAAATATGGAAAGTTCTTAATTAAAGAAAACATGTTTCCAAACAAAGTTATTTTACTTCCTATCTCTGTTTTTAATGGCACTGTCTCTTCTGACTATTTCCCTCTCTTCTCAGTTATTTATCCTTTCTTCTACTAATGTGGAGAGACTCACAACTCACACTACAGCATCTTTTCTGCTCCTCTGGCCCCTTGGGTGCTCTTGGGTGCAACCAAACCCAAACCAACCCTTTAGACTTATCCCATGCTGGGCATTTTGCCATTTCTTTGTACATTTTCTAGAAATGGAGATGGTGCCTCAGAAGATGTAAATCAGCATCAGGTTTTTGAAGCCAGAAAGATCAAAATTATAGCAAGGTAAATACAACCTCCATGGATTTCATTGGGCTTTTCTGTCTATGCAAGACCATTTACTTTTCAGCAAAGTTGAAGAACTATTTGTTTATTTATTTTTATTATTATTTCACTAGACAAGCACATGACAGCCTAAAAGCCAAATATATCTCCTACAACTTCCCATCCTCTGATTTTGAAATTTCCTCAGGCTACTTGCCATCTTAAGTCTAGGGTGTCGCTGTGCACTGTATGTCAGCTGAGCTTTGGGATGCCAGATGTTTCTTACATGTTCACAAGTGCCAGGAGGTCTCTTTCCTGCCATTTACCAACATTTTATACTCACAGGATGTTCATTTCTTTACAGGGAACTCTGACTTATTGTCCGTTCTCTGGAACTGATGATACAGTTTGAAAAGGAGTTCACTGTTGCTCTTTGTAACTCAACAATAACTTTCTTCCTCCTTGTCCTCATTTGTTAATGGATTTCATTCCTCCCTAGCAGTTAGTCATCCCTCAATGCCTGAATCAGCTGGAAATTTGGTGTTTGTTGCGAATCTTTGTCAATGAGCATTAATAGAGATGAATGTAAACTTCAATATTTTTATTGTTGTTATTATTGATAATGTTTGTACTGCAGCAATGCCAAGGGAGCTCCCCCAAGTGAGGGTTCACTCTGTACAGCCAATATATATTATTTCACAGCTCTTAAAAACTTTGAGAAAAGGTGCCATGAATGAGAGCTTGGGTGGGAGGTAACGACAGATCACAAAAAATATGGGGATACTTTAGTATATTAAGTGCATTTCAATACCTTCTGTATTCCCCCTACCTCTTCATCAGAATTAACTTGTTGACATATGTGTGTCTTTTTCCCTTTACAGACCTGTGAGCCAGAACTGGCATGACACATTGAATCAGAAATACCTTTCTGAAAACCAGTGTGATTTCTACCTGGGGAAACATTTTCTCTAATTCCTAGTACTTTTCAATGCCAGTGCAAGGCACAGATTTTCTCATTTCTTAGCACACACAACTCTTTGTCCAGAAGCCTCTAAATGAATTTTACTATTTGTATTCCCAGTTATCCAGTGGCAGCATGGAGCTTATCCCATGCTATAGTGGTAGCCACTCCATGAGAATGGGAGTTGAGTGTGTGAATGAAATTGTTCAGGATCAACATATTGGCTGAAAATCATAGAAAATGGGATTGGTTAAGAAAAACAATGACTTGCTAATCAAAGGAGGGACAATCCTTGTCATAATGGATACCACTGCTATGGCGCCCAGGGATCCGGTATTCAAATTAGCCATTTTTAGTTGATTTACTTCTTCTGTGCTCCTGGTTCCCTTCTCTGCTGGAGAGCATAGAATCATGGAAGGGTTTGGGTTGAAAGGGACCCTAAATATCACCTCATTGCAACCCTCTGCCATGGGCAGGGACACTTTCCACTAACCCAGGTCACTCAGAGCCCCATCCAACCTGGCCTTGGACACTCCCAGGGATCCAGGGGCAGCCACAGCTTCTCTCCCCAACGTGTGCCGGGGCCTGCCCTCCCTCACAGGGAGGAATTTCTTCCCAATATCCTGTCTAACCCTGCTCTCTGTCAGTGTGAAGCCGTTCCCCCTTGTCCTGTCACTCCAGTCCCTTGGAAATAGTCTCTCTCCATCTTCCTTGTGGGTTCCCTTCAGGTACTGGAAGACCCCATTTAGGAAACCTTCTCTTCTCCAGACTGATCCTGGCACAAACAATCACAAGGCCGTACTAAGCTCTTCTTGTTCTTTTTTTTGTTTGTTTGTTTTGTGGTTTTTTGCCTGTTTTGCAGGTGAACTCTCTTGTGTCCCCACTACAGCATCTTTTAAGAATCCATAGGATATCAATGTGGGCCTGTAGTAGTCAAGCCCAGCACATAGTCCATGATGTGAACTGGCTTTTGGGAAGTACTGGCATGACCATGGCAAATTCTCCCCATCGTAGTGTCCTGCTTGTTTGCAAAGTTCTCCAGTCCATCACCTAATTTGAGCTTTTGAGAAAGAGAAGTGTGTAGCCTGGACTAATCTTGTACTGTATTCATGCCTTAGACATCCATACCCAGACTGTATCAATCATGCTCAGGAGGTCCCGGTGCTTCCTGGTCCCTTTTGTGTTCATTTGCTCTACTCCAGCTTCTAACCCAAGGTGGGGAAAAGGCAAGTAGATATCCTTTCTCTTCCCTTCCTTTCTCTTCCAGATGTGCAGAAAAGGCATTATTGCTCTGATATGTAAAAGGAGGATATGTGGGTATAGAAAAGGATATGGAGCTGACACAAAGAGGGGACACCTGGAGTGCTGCATACAGTTCTGGTGACTCCAACATAAGAGGGACATGGAACTGCTGGAGCAAGTCCAGAGGGGGTCATGAGGTTGCTAAGGGGACTGGAGCACCTCCCTTATGGACACAGGCTGAGAGAGCTGGGGACGTTCAGCCTGAAGAAGAGAAGGTTGTGTGGAAACCTCAGAGAACCTTCCTGTATACAAAAGGGATCTCCAAAGAAGCTGGAGAGGGACCCTTGATCAGGAACTGTAGTGACAGGACAAGGAGGAGCAGCTTCAATCTGAAAGAGGGGAAATTTAGCTTAGATATTAGGAAGAAATTATTTACTGTGGGGGTGATGAGGCACTAGAAAGGTTGCCCAAAGAAGCTGTGGCTGCCACATCCCTGGAAGTGTCCCAGGCAAGGTTGGATGGGGCTCTGAGCACCCTGGGCTAGTGGAAGGTGTCCCTGCCCATGGCAGGGGGGCAAACAAGGTGATCTTTAGGGTCCCTTCCAACTCAAACCATTCTATGATTGCATATTTGCTTTCTGTTTGTGTGTTTATTATAATTTCAAGTGTAAAAACATAATGACAACTATTGAGAAATGATTTTCCATTCCTTTGTAAAATTTTGGCAGAAAATAATTGCTATATTCTGCTGTGGTTGCAGTGCTCTCTTAGTGAAGGTGCATTTACCTTTTCTCTGCCTGGTTTCTGGACCTTCTGCTGCTCTTCTCATAACAACAGAAGGGATTAGAAGGCCAGTACAAACTCTTGGTCGTTCATTCAGCTGCAGGAAACTTGTAGCCCGTAGAAAGGTCTTAGGATTTTGACACCTAATCACTTTGGAGCATTACAGCTCAGTGTGCAAAGAGAACACAGAGATGCTACTCAAGTACTCATGAAAAACATCTCTCTCAGTACTCATGAAAAACAGGGATTACCCCATTGTTTCTGTCTGATTTGATAGCTTTGAAAGTAGTTGATCACCTACATTATAATGAAGAACTTTGTGCCATTATGTTCAGAAAGCTTCTTCCTTGTCCCAGCTAGCTGGTGGATTTTGTGTTAGTTTTTTTTTCAATATTGTAAGATTTTTATCATTTAAAACGTCTAATTGTTCATTCACATCTGCATTTCAGTAAACCAGTATGAAAATCAGCTTTCAGGAGACCTCTTTTTAACACTCCTTTTTTCTGACATTAGTACCTTAAGTTTGGAAAACAGTTGCAAAGTGGGAACTCTACTAAAAAGCCTTCTGTAACAGGATTTAAATACTTTATCCATACATTAAGATAGCCAGGTGGTTTAAAATTATATTATGAGTTACTTTGGCAAAATGTCTATCTGGAGTCACTTGTCTTGTGGAGATTTATCTACTCTCACTATGTGTACTGGATTTAAAAGGGAGTGCCTCATTCTTAAACTAATTGCCTGTCATTTATTCCAGGGAAAATACTTTTATAAGGATAAGGGGCTAAAGGCCAACTTTTCAAAGGCGTGTGGGCGCCTTAAGATGCAGATAGGCCCTTGGAAAGCACCGAGGTGTTCCTGAAAAATTCTGTGGGTGTTTGGCTTTGCCTTTAAGTGCCCAAACAACTTCAACAGCCTGTTCCTAAGGTGTTTTTCTCTGGCCAAACAAGAAGTCTCCAGAGCAGCTGTGACACAGAGGGTCCCTGATACATGCATGGGGAGCACAGAACCTGCTTCCCTTTCTTGTACCCCAGGATCTGGTTAAACTGAGCTGGGTGGGGAATGTGAGGCAGCCTCATCAATGTCATTTGTACGCAGTAAAACTTGAATTCTGTGCTTTAAATGCCATAATGGCACAGCCACTCTGCTGGGAGTTACTGTCTGAAGGGTGTCATGTCCACGTGGAACGCACAGCCATGCAATGAACATTGCACGAGATGCAAGGCTGACCCTGCCCCACCTGGAGACACCTTTCCTTGGAGAGGGTCCTCACCTGAGCCATGATGTTGCCAGAGGGCTCCTCTGTGATGAACAGCTGCATCTGCCACCACCAGTGGGATGTGATACTTGAAGTTCCCCACCAAGAGCAAAGCCACTGTGTGCCATGTAATTCAAATGCTCACTGGTGGGAACAGTGAGGAAATGTAAATATTTGGACATGACACCCTGCAATCTACAATAGTAATAAGTAAAACAATTGTTAAATTTTTTAAGGAAGGTTTAATAAATATTTATTCTTGGTACCAGGGTGCAAATCATTTATGTGGCTGTGCTGTGATTCCAGTTATGTTTGAGACGTCCCCTTGAGAGCTCCTGCGTCCATTCAAATGTGCTTTGCTCAACAAACCCCAAACCAACAGAAGCAGCTCTTTCCCTAACACTGTCGTAAGGTAATGACTCATTTTCATTTGAGTGTTTCCACGTCCTCCCAGAAAAATTAATCACAGAATATGCTGAACTGGGAGGGACTCATCCTGATCTCTGAGCCCAACTCATGGCCCTATACAGGACAGCCCCAAAATCCCACCATGTGCCTGAGAGTGTTGTCCAAATGTTTCTTGAACTCAGACAGCCTTGGTACTGTCACCATTCTCCTGGGGTGCCTGTTCCAGTGTCCAACCACCCTTGGGATGAAAAACCTCATCCTGATATCCAACCTAAACCTCCCCTGACACAGCTCCAGACCATTGCCTTGAGTCCTGTCCCTGGTCACAGGAGTGAAGAGATCAGTACTAGCTCCTCTGCTTCCCTTCGTGAGGATATTGAAGACCACAATGGGATTCCCATGGCCTCTTCTCGAGCTTGTTATGCAGCACATGTCTTTTAACATAAATCCTTTGCTTGTGTTGCAATAATAAAAATATATTGAGTCAGAGGAGAATGAAGAGATGAAAAAATGGGACAGTGAAAGTAGGAGATAGGTAAAAAAATATCTTTGCGATTTTCTGGTGCCACAGAATGAAATGGATCATGTATCCATACTCCATAAAAACATCAGAGCATAGGAAGACTGGAGAAAGAGTATATAATTTCTGATGGTCTCTGCTTGACAGTGTTTGTTTTTGAGCACCTACTCACCTAAAAAGTTTAGCTTAAACAAGTCAAAGGCTAAGTTTCTTTGCAATACGTGGCAACAATTGAGTATACATGGAGAACAGAATTCCTAAATGTTGATTAAATTTCTGGGAAAAAAAAAGACAGAAAGGGACCAATTCTCTTTAACTTTTATTAGAATTCAATATCTTTGGAAAGAAAATTTTAAAAGTGGGGCTTTGTGTTCTCATTCAGAAGTTGTTGGAAATATGTGTGTCTGTAAGATACGGTGCATGGGGTATATTTATTTAACCACTGCTATGGTTCCTGGGATATATTTGTTTTTTTGCTTCTGATACTGCTCCTTAATCAGCAGAAGAAGAAGCAAAGCTTCAGCCTTCCCTTGCTTTGAGCACAACTGTGCAGCTTGCCAATACCAGTGAGCTTCCAGCCTTATATTTATCAGCCCTAATTTCCAAGACTTTCTTAAAGAAATAATAGCATATAGCTAGGAAAAAAGAGTATTTGTATGTGATCTGTCATTTAATGCCTGAGAATTAATATGCAGTTCTGATGGTTTTATTGGAAAGTGGATGATTCAGTGGCAGGAAGTCCAAGTTTTAATTTGGTGAAACTTTCTGTATGTGCTCAGCCTTATGGGCACAAGGAATCAAATTATTTTCAGATCAAGTTAAGCATCTCACTGTGTTAAATGGTATGTGAGGCTTGTCCTAAGAAGAAAATGAGCTATGGTTCTCCAGTGTACTAGCTTGATAGGTTGGAGCAAATTATTCAGGATTTTCTAGAGCATTTTTATTCTAGAATATTAACATTGGTGTGTTCTTGGCATATATGCCATGGTATTCACTCTAAAATGATTATGAAGGATGGTCAATAAAAATGCGCTTAATATCCTATTTCCTTTTCAGAAGCATTCTATCAAATCCAAGAAATGCAGCTTAAATGACTCTTGATCACTTAAGTTTGCCATGAAGAGCAGAGGCTGAGCATATGCAGGGAACCCACTGCGTTAATGACACAAATTCCTTGTCAGTTCTCACTGTTCATTAAGACAGCACTGCTCTGAGAAAGGTTTCCTACGCTGACCATGTTCCATTTGGCTCGTTTCTGTGTGCATTCCCTTCTTTCCTTGCAAGGACTTTTCTTTCCTTGTTTCTTGATATGTCCTCTTTTGGTTCTTCTCCTCCCTCAGTAATTGGGTCAGTGCACGTGCTGTACAACGCCTTAACTTTCCTCCCTTCATCCTTCATCCCATTTCTCATTTCTGTGGTTCTCTTGTGCTCTTTTCCCTCTCCCCTCCCCAGCTTTCCTCAGGTTTGTCCAGCTTTTTAGCTCTTTTTTTTTTCGTCTTTACACCCTCTGTCCCTCTTTAAAAATTTAATTGGCATACTTTCTTCAGGCTGTCTTAGAAAGCCTTATTTTTTTTTCTTCTCTCTTTTCAACTTCTTTTCCTGAATTGCAGTCACACCAGTTCTGCTTTCCTGATTGCAGAGTCGCAGCAGCTGTGGTGCAGCAAAGCATCTGAAAAGAAAATGCTAATGGGGGGTTTTATAGAGTACAGTAAAAGGCTCTGATTAAAAAAAATATATATATATAATTCTACACCTCAGTAGTACCTCTAACCCAGGCCATTGCTTCTTGGATTTCCTTCCAGACCACGTGGTAGTAAAGCAGAATCCATAACCTCATGTGCCACCTACTTGCCTGAACCAACCAAGGCAAAATTTAATCAGCATTTTTCTTCAGAGAGAAGCAAAGAACCTGATGTCTGTGTATTGGCATCTACCCAATAACAAGATCATAAAGATGTGCAAGGCAGTTTTATGGAAGTCCTGGTGATACGTCAAGCACTGTAGAAGCATCTCATCACACACTTCCAGATCCAACTGGTTCTGCAAACGTTTCTCCGTGAGGATTCATTCAAATTTATCCATGAATTTTCCCCAGCCATACTAATATCCCACTCAGTTCAGCTTTCTGGGAGTATTCACACAGTTATTTATCCCAACCAACCAGTCTTTGCAGATTTCAGCCTTGGATAGGTCAGTATTTCCACATTCATGTTCATGGTCATCCAGCTCAGGACAAGAACCAAATGTTACAGACTCAGCTGCACCAAAGCAAGTTATTTCCTCTAGCAATAAGAGAAATATGTTTAAAATAATGCAATAGTATGTAAATTAATAAAAAATATCTCCTTAGTGCTGAATATTTTTGTACAGTACAGAGAATAGGACCATTTTCTGGCTGATATTCTGTAAAAAGTAAAATACATTAAACAGTCTCTCTCAAATTACTTATCCATACTTAAAAAAAATGATCTTATTCACTCCAATGAACAATGATGATAGAACAAAGATGAGAGTATTAGATGGACTTCACTAATTCTCCTTCTTGATAGAAGATTTACAGAATATGAAACAAATGTTCTTTTTCTTCTTCCTTTTATTTTCCTTTCTTTCTCAAATATCAGGAATTTTTTTATGGAAAAAGAAACATTTTCAGGCAAAAGAAATTAAATGCACCATTCAGAAAATGGACCATTCAGGAAATGTACCATTCATAAAACACTTTATGTAATATGAAATATTTCTGGTTATCAAGGCTTAGCCCATGATAATTTCCTCATATTTCTGATTATCAAGGCTTGGCCCATAATAATTTCCTCTGTTTTGATCCCTGTTAAAGAAAAGGAATCCTAATGGGGTCTTCTAGGACACAATTAAGCTTCCATCTGCTATCCCACCCCAATGTCTCTGGTGCCCACAGTGATTTGAACTTGCTCTTCTCCCATGCTTGGAATTCCTTGAGTTGACGAGGATTTGGTGGGCTGTGACAAGTGCAAAAATTAAGCCAAAGCCGTAGATATAGAGGACATCTCTGAGTCCTAATGACAGGACAGGAACGATGGGAAGGGGTTTGGGCAGGATGTGCAGAACCACCACCTTCCCTTGCAGAGTGGTCTGGGAGGCCAAGATGGAAAAGACTTCAATAGAATTCCTGCAGGAGCAGTTTTCACTGGCTCAGTGGGAGCTGTTTGCACACAGACTCCATGGAGTGTGTTGCTGGGTGTTTATTAACTCTGCCTGGGGAGAGGAAAACCACTGCAGGGAAAATGCTGGTTAAAAAACACACTGGATACCACCTCCTGCTCTCCACCAAAGCTGGGGGAGCTGTGGCTGAGCAAGGTCCTTGTAACCTGTCTGGTAAGTTTTAAAGGATGTTTTCCCTCTCTGTAAGTGGTTGGTGCCTATGTGTGTTAGGAAACACCAATTAAAACATTCAGTCAAGGGCTTAACCCTTGGTTGTTTCTCTGCTTCGACTCCCATTTAGTGAAAAGCCCCATGACAAGGGCTCGGGGGGGCATTGTGGGGCACAGCTCAGCCCCTGCTGGACACCTCTCCCATCCTGAGGTGCAGCCCTTCCTTCTGGGGGATTCCGTGGCATGCAAGGTGAGAGATCATTTGGGATGAATAGAGCCCTTGGCCTGTCGTTTTGGCCATCCAGCCGCTCTCTGTGTTCTTTGTCAGGGCCAAACAAGCTTCATATCATTACCCTGGCATTTGCTTGCCTAGTCTCATTATTAGGTGCATTAGCTGTGGGAACTAAATCCATGACAAAAATAAAAAAAAAAAAAAAAGAGAGGAGGTGGAATTGGCGCACACAAAGAAAAAAGGCTTTCCCAGCTCAGGCTAACAACTTGCGCCTATTAACTAAAAAAGATCATTAGAAAATTCCCTGCAGACTTAAAGCTTCAGCAGAACCTTGTTTCACGTATGCACTTGCCCTGTTGCGTGAACACATAACCAGCCTTAAAGAAACATACCCTCCCACACTTGGGTAGGGACTGGGAAAGGACTTTCCAGGCAGGCACTGCATTGCCTTTAAAATAAATCTGCTTTCTCTCTCCTTCTTTCACCAATAATGCTTAAAAAATACTGTGCCAGTAGGAAATAGTAAGTTTAAAGGGGAAAGGTGTTAGAGAATAACTGTCTCAGGCTGGAATGGTCACTGAAGGAAGAGAACAAATGGCTGCATGGGACTTTATTTCTTTTTTTATAAGGCCTTTTACACATATCAAATTACAGGAACTGCACAAGGACAGCTCTCCCTAAAGAGCGAACTGTCTTTATGGACATTTAGGTAATCTTGCCTGAAACACAGCTTTGCCGTCCAGCAAACGAGGCAACAGGGAAATCTGTGGCGGTCCCCAAGGTACTTAGAAGCCCATGGGGGTCTTTGAATTGATAGGAATGCACAGACATGTCCATCCAGACATCCCAGTTCCTATGGCTTGTGGTGCTCCTGGTGCATTTGTAAATGGGAGAGCTGGTTCCTAGGACACACTGGTTGGTTTCTCTGGGATTTTTGTGGGCCACACTTCCAGCGTTCCACAGGCCCCGAAGTTCACAAACATTGCCCAGCTAAGCGTGGAATCTGTTATTCTCTCTCAGCAGCTCAGTTCACAACCTTCTGACTAAAAAGTCCTCGCCCCCACCACAAGAAGATCCGAGGTCACACAGCTGCACCACAGCTGGGGCACAGGCAGCTGAACCCCGGGGGTATGCACGGGGGTCTAGGAAGCAACAGAGGGAACACTGTTCTGCTGCCTGCACAAATCTGTGCTGGGAATGGTGGGATGGACACGAGGAGCCAGGTCTGTATCTCGACCAGCTTTGTTACAGCTCCAGCAATAATTCTCCTTGCCCAGTGTTGGTCCCTTCAAGATGAGTGTGTATGATGGAAGCAGCTGCTCCTGCTGACACTGTCTTCTGAGCAAGGCTTTCCTTTCCTGGTGCTCCATTTGCCCACCCAGGCTCTGAAGAATCTCCCTCATGAAGATGTCCCATCCATATGGCAGCCTAAGGTCCTGCTCATATATGGCTGTGCACCCAAATCTGTGGACGTCAAAAAACCCTCCCTGATCTGCTTCCCCTTGGCTCATTCTTACTCCCTGTGGAGATCCACCATGGCAAGCACCTGGAGCAGATGCAAATTTAGGGAATGTGCTATTTGACCAAGGGTCTTGTGTATGTCTCATTCAACATGTGCCAGCAGTTTTTGCTCTGATCCCACTTCTCTTCAGTGCTCCTGGATGATGTCCCCAATGCCAGCCTGGGAGCAAGCACACTCTTGGCAGAAGGTTTAGCGCGTATTTTTCTCCCATGAGGGCACTTTTCTCCCAGATAAAAGTGTCTCTTGATGTGTCAGGCTGAAAGAACTCCGTGGTGCTCTGGCTCCTCCTGGAACAGATGGCAGGGGAAGAGCAGGACTTGGTTCGACACAACAGAGGCTGGGATGTTTCAGCAACTTTTCTGTTGCTCCGTTATGAGACATCAGATCATAAATGATACATTCCTGTCTCTCCTAGCAAAGCAGAGAGTCAAACTCCTGCTCAGACTGGGGCTAGACTTTGGGAGAGTTAATGACTAAGTTTTTGAGCAAGTTTTTTAGCATTTTGGTGTTTTCACGCTGTCACTGTACTCCAGTATTTGTTAAGTTACAGGCCGCAGAGGTTAAATCAGTGAACGGAGATGTCTGACACTGACAAAACAAGGTAACATAAAAAACTGACCGGAACTTAAAAGACCAAATGATATACATAGAGCTCAAGTGGACCTGCTCCTCTTCCTCCTCCCCCTCACACCAGCAGCTCATAATTCCTACTAAAGAAATTTAAGATTTTGGAAAAAAAATAGTAAGGACTAGGATATGTGTGCCATTAAACCTTCCTCAGATGCCAAAGCAAGCAACCTGTGGAGATTAAAAAAAGAAAAAAGCCTGGTAAAATGAACTTACTTTTCATTGCTTTTTCATCCTTTTGGGTCTACTGTCTTTAAGAACCTTGATCTGTCAAAACATGTTGATTTTAGATGCTTACAGCCTTTCAAAGCTATTTTTTAAAATTTCTTTTTTTTCTTTGAGCATATTTTCCAATTATATTCTAGGGAAAAAAACGAATTTTTAAAAGTTTAGAATCCCAAACATGTAATCTTTTTGAAGCTTTTGCATAAATAAATAAAATGCCTTTTGAACTAAAAAGAAGGGGGAACTTGCTTTTGCTTTGGGAATAAAATGAAAGGTGCTCGTATTTTTGTCAAGTTTTGTGAGGCCTAACATGTCTCAACGAGCAATGTGGGAGTTCCTCACAATTTTACTGCATCAAGTTCTTTGTGTGGTGGCCCAGCGTATCAAGTTTAATGAAGTCAGAGCCAGAGGAGTGAGTTGACATGGGTTTATTGAAGGTGTTATAAAAAGTTTTGGGCATCCTTCCCTCTGAGCACTTGTTCATGCATCAGGTACTTCCACACCATGGGATACCATTGCTGCCATATCCCTAGCAAACTGGAAAATTAAACAATTGCTTTTTTTTCCAAAGAAAATTAGAGTTTCTGTATCATTATTCTTTAGCTACTCCTTTTTTCTTCATGCCCTGAGCTCAAGAGAGACCAGTCAGCAAGTTCTTTCACATCCTTCCAGAATGTCATTTGAAAACCATGATTTGAATGTTATGTCCAGTAAGATTAACTGAGGTAAAAGAAATAATTTAATAGAGGAACCTTCAATCAATTGGCTTGCAAGTGGTGAAAACATATTTTTGCTGAATTTCAGCTTCAGTGGGGAAATGATTTTCTCAGTGGTGTCATTTTTTTCTTAGGTGTGGAATGGAATCCTTGTTTCTAGACAGGCTCTAGATATTGTCTCACTGACCTATTGAAAATTTGTGTCACTGTTGTAGTTCATACACACATCCCAATGTTCACCAGAAACATTTAGCTGCAAATATTTGACCTTCAAGCTGATTTACTGGAAAAATGTCATCAGAGCTAAAGTTCCTGTTCCCCGAGGAATGTAAATTCTGCAGTCAGGTTTCTAAAGCAAATCACGAATGTGCATTCCAGCCACTTCATGGAACTGGTCTGCAGAATTTGTTTCGAATTTACTGTGCAACAGAAAAGCTTTACCATAAAAAGTCCACTGTGCTGATTGCTGTGAAGACCAAGCATGAGCAAAATGGAGAAGTGAAATTGATGTGCTGGAAACAGTAAGAATTTGCTGAAAAATTATCTCCTTTTTTTTCCTGGAAGCAAAGGTATCATAGAATCATGGGATGGTTTGGATTGAGAGGGACAATAGAGATCACCTTGTTCCGACCCCCTGCCATGGGCAGGGACACCTTCCACCAGCCCAGGTCACTCAGAGCCCCATCCAACCCGGCCTTGGACACTTCCAGGGATCCAGGGGCAGCCACAGCTTCTCTGCCCAACCTGTGCCAGGGCCTGCCCACCCTCA